>CM044960.1:686924-875005 GCA_024516035.1 Bactericera cockerelli
GAGGTAGGTAGAAGGTAGGGGGCACCTTGAGCTGTTCCATGTGTCATAATCCCAAGCTTCATGTGTACAGTCCACAGTACATCTAATATGGATTGTTAAGAATGGACTATCCATCCTAAAAGTAACAGACTATTAGCAATTTCATTGTGACTGAAGTTGTTAGTTAAGTCCATTAATAAAATCTGTTACATAACATTAAAAAATAATAATAATAAGATTACTTAACGACCCAACAAAGAGGGCAATTACAAAGTAAAAGGATATTAAATACCTTAAATTACAAGTTTTACAATGCAGTTATTTTAAAATAAACAAGAGATGAAAATCATGGGTAATCAAGAACTATTTTTTTGGGCTCAAGTATTTTTCTGTACTTCAAACGTGTTGTGTGGACGACATACTTACTCTAGCTGATTTAAAAAGATACAACTTCACTTTAAATGGTTGAAAAAGGAAGACCCAAGTGCTAAAACTATGCCCCGTGCTAAATCTATTATGTACTAACCATTAAAAATGTATTGGTTACAACGTACATAGAAATACCCTAAGCTAAACAATAGGCATAGACCTAGGATGTAGGTACATTTATTTGAAAAGGTATAGTTAACATGTTGTACAAAAGTACAAATAGAATGTACCACACAAATCTAAATATAAGATTGTGTTGTCAAATTCTTAGGCGTGTTTCGAACACTTTTCAATTAAACTAAACAAAACCTTCAAATTAAACACCTGAAAACCTTCATATTTGAGCCCCAAATTTCTTCTAAGTGGTCCAATTCCAATGGGACACCTGAGGAAGAGACCTTCAGGAGCTTATCATCTAATTGCTCCAATATGGGTAGGCAGGTATGCGGACTATCTGTACCTACACTATTTATATGACAGGAAACAAAGTCTGTTTCAAACAAAGTCTGTTTCAACTTTGAAGCCATCTGTTCTCAAGTTCATGTTTGAATTCCTCTATTCTCTGAGGTCTGAATTTAACAGCCGTATTTATAAACAGAGAAATTTGTCTGAGCAAGGTATCAAAATTGGCCAATAAATATTAAGGAATACCACGCTTGAGACATTGCTCAGACGGCGTTTTCTATTCATAAATATGACTGTAGACATGAATGTTTAAAAATACACAAGTGAATATTGAATGTGTATTCCAACTGCTTTGCTGAATAAATAAAAATTAATAAACTATCTAGCTAGGTACATATATTATTTAAGTAAATTTATTGTTCAAGTATAAGATGAGTATCATCTGGCTATATGATTTTTTAAAGAATAAGGGCGGAATTAATAGACGTTTTTGTAATACCTCTGTGGCGCTAAGTCACGGATTGCGTACTGTGTAAGATAGGGAAAATCGACACTTACCAACGACTTAAGTTATTGATGTTGTCTATTAATTCCGCCCTAAAAATGTTCTTTTTTGTTCAAGGAGTAGTCACTGTGGCAGAGCGAGTTAGCGCGCTAGGCATTGCACACATGGTGACCTGGGTTCGATTCCCAGCGGGGGAGGATTTTTTCTGCTCTGTACTTGGATGTTCGGGGTCCACTCATACCTCGTGAGGAAAAATGAGTAGCTGCTTTAATGTGAAGCAGCGACCAGTGGCAGAATCTTAGGCAAAAAAATAATACAAGGTATTGAAAATTAAAGTGGTAAAGTCCTATGATTCTGCGCTACCCACTAAAATTGTGACATAATAACACAAAGAAAAAGCATTATAAAGAATAAAAATGCAAGATCTGGCATAAATTGATTGAGATATACTAAATTTTTTGTAAGTTGATGTAATAATTTTATAATTAATCAGTAGATAAAAAGATCAGTTAAATCAGAAGAGACAGGATTAGTACTATTAAAAAGATTATACAAATTTATTATTTAAAATATATCAGTTTATCACTTGTTAATTGTAGAAATGGATATTTTAAAAATAATGTTGCATTGGTTCCTCACTTACCAATGATACAACACATAGTTAGGAAACTAGTCAATTCAAATTACTTAAAATAAGTACATCTTCTTTTTTGGTATTGTTAATTCCTTATAAATTATTCTTAATTGTGGTTCTTGATTAATGAAAGACCTATCTCAAGCTTAAATGAAGTTTCTTTCAGCAATCACCTGTTACTACCTATAATTAAAGATTATTTTAAATTTCTTCATCTGAGTACGTACTTCAAGCTAAAAGGTGGTAACTTGCTATCAATTTAATAATCTTAGTAAAGACAGAATGAATTTGCATTTAGCAATGACCTCCTCTAATTATGGTTCCCTATTATTCAAAGCTCATGCATTCATACAAGTAAGTAAATTGGTTAGCAAGGAAAGCAAAAAACAATACACTACGAGATTTTTAATAAGATAGGTACTTAGAGGACAAATAGAAAAAATTGGACCGTGATTGTAAACTGATTAACTTCTCATTAACCTCACAACCCCTTAAAAGTACAACAGATATTGTACCTACTTCAAGGGGATATTTAATGAAAAAACTGTAAAATGAACTTGAATAAATTCCTTCCTGACTCATGAACCTAAAAACGTTCTGCGAAATTTGGCAGGAAATCGTAGACAAAGACAAACCAGCTGATTAATATGAATATGATTTTAAACTTATTACTTTCAATTAAAAACAAAGTAAGTTACATTAAGGGCGAAATTAATAGACAAATTCTATATCACAAGTCATTGCTAAGCGTCGGTTTTCCCTATCTTACACAGTAGGTACGCAATCCGTGATTTAGCGCCACAGAGTTATTACAAAAACGTCACTTAATTCCGCCCTAAAACACCACTGTTGTTCAGTTAAGTAAAAGTTGTAAATAGAAAAAGAGAGTTACTTACATCTTGCATCCAGGAGTTGACGATTTTTCGCATGTAGGGCTTGATTTCACTCTGCACTGACACAAAATAGTCCACAGGGGGGACCCCATTCCGCTCTTCGCTGGCGATTAAATTGGCCAAAACCCGCGAATCACTGTACATGGTGGCGTCCCTTCCCGCCGTACACCGGTCTGTATTCAGATTTTCCGCACAAAACAATTCCATTTTGACGGGGAAAAAGTAAAAAAAACGGAGAACCTGTTGAATTCGAAATTCAGTCTGGTCGAAAAAGATGTGTAAAAATTTCGAGTCCAAAAAAGAAAATCAAATTCACACACACACAAATAAAAAGGTTTTCAAATAAGGTACATTCCTTTACACTTTAGTTAAAAACACTTCGTTCTAATTATTTAATTAATTAAAAACACAGGTCTTTTAATTAATGAAGAAAAGTAATTGAATAATAAAATTTAGTAAATAAACTTGTAAAAAAATTATCGTAATTTTTTTTGCAAAATAAATTTAATGAAAATTTTACGTGCACCTCACCTTCTACGAGAGTTATCGGTGAATATTTTTTTAAACAAAAATAAATAAATGAATGGCAACAAACATGTGTTTACTGTCTAGACTACACTAGCGCTCGTAACTACACTAGCAGTGAATATGTGAACTGATAACTCATGTGAAAAAATGAAGGGTCTGTTGCATGAAAAATAAAAGTAGGATCTTTCGATGATCTGTGTTTGAAAAAGGGCCTATGTTTCAAAAGTAGTTCTACGAGTTATTAAATTAAATTTATACCTATTTAATAGAATTAATTACATTTTCTTGATTTATCAAAGAGCCCTGATTGTCAATGTATTCTATCCTGACCAAGAGCCCTGATTGTCAATGTATTCTATCTATCCTAAAACTGGACTGTTTGGAGAAAGGGCATATAAATGAATGTCTATTCCTTTTAAGTTAGTAGTCCTAGACTAGACCATTCTAACGCTGTGAAGCATTTCAAAAGAAAATGTTGCACTCGGTGGAATACCGGCTTAGGATCTTAAAAAATCAAAGGTGCGTGTTTTGTGGATTTTTCGTACATTTCAACAGCTAGTTCGTCTTTCAGCCATCTACGCTGGCTACATGTACAAGACAAAAAATTCCAGGGCAAATTCATCTCTCTTTAGAGGAAAATAATAATAATACTCTTCATTACCACCAGGCGAGGTAATGCTCAAAGCATTTTCTACCACCTAACCCTCAGAGTCTTTTATTATTATGTGGTCACAAACTCAAATTAATGAGGAAAAATTCGTGCACTGGGTGGGATTCGAACCAACGGATCCATCCATACACTACCTGGATTACCAGACTAGCGCGTTAACCACTTGCTTACCAGTGCACATTAACCTCATACTAAGAGAAAACTGGATATAAGAGAGAAAAATCTCCGATCCCTTGAATTCTCGTATATCCAGGTTCGAACGACAGGGTGCCTCCAGGTATCATAATCTGCATATTAAGCTGTTGTCGCAAGACCATCACACGTTGAATATGGGACCACAATATACATGTGTACATATTATACTGATAATTAAAGACCATTTTATGTACAGTACATTCTTGGCAATTTCCCAGAATTGGAGACGACCTACAATGAAGTCGGAACGCTATTCACACGGAAGATATCTTACATTGCACAATATCCAGCCATCACTCAAACCCCCTTCTCTTCCAGGCGCGGCCGGTGGTAAATTGTTTTCGGGGTGCTGCCAAATAAATCGGACTAAAATGAGATTTATAGAGTGACTCTTTCACAAAGAAAGCCTCCGTGGCGTAATGGTTGTGACTACTGCCCGTAGTCCAGAGGTCTCAAGTTTGACTCCCGGTTGAGTCTTTTCGAAGAAAATTCTGTTCCCTCCGTATATGTGAGGCTGGCATTTCAGTCCCTACCCAGGCTGGGTGATGTTAATGTGGGTAGCTGGTTCGATTCGCAGCGAATGGAGGGTAAAAGCCCCGTCCTAATGCAGGACGTTAAATCAAATAGAATGGTTGGCGTTAGGAAGGGCATCCAGCCGTAAAAATGTTCCAAAACCAACCAACTTCAACCATGAGGTTAAACAACGTCGACCCTGCGCGGGATAAGACAGAGTAAATGTTCTTATTAAAAATGTTCCTAAGTAAAAAATGTCGATATATTGAACCATCTGTGATATGAATGTTATTTGTGTATCTGTATGTATATTTTAATTTGTCATGTTCGCTTTATTTTATTATTTATCTGACATGTAAAATCTTATATTCTACTTATTTACAGTTTATATTTTTTTTTATGTACATATTTTGACACTGCAGCATGCTGCAATTTATTTTCTTTAACTTTTGTTGTTTTTGAACTAACTTCTTTTTGCCTGTGATCTGTGATACACTGATACATTTAGATATTGGAATTTTGATAAATAATTTTATTTTGTACTTATACTTTGAATGTGTAATCTTGTTATATGTTTATATAGGGCTTGGCCCGTAAATATACACCTGTTTAACAGGTATTATTATAAATTATTATAAAAGAAGAAGCAGAGTGACTCTTTCAGTATCTGAAGAGTTTGGGTTTGTTTACACCATGCTAATCATAATAATTATGCATTATTCTAGAACTATGTGATGATTTTCATTGTGTACGAGCTAGGACTTGAGAAAATCCTGTATTTTTTTCGTCTGGGGGTGCTGCAGTTCCTCAGCACCGGCCGCGTCTGTATAGCAAGGGCCTCGTCTATCCGATTCAACATATAACTAACAATTCCAGACCAGAAACAATCAAACAATCATAATAATTATGCTTATTCTAGAAGTGTGTGATGATTTTCATTATGTACAAGTTAGGAGTAAAACAGCCAAACAAGCGGAACTAAAAAAGTGCCTGAAATATAAAGACCTACAAAATCTCTATGATTTCATTCCCTTCGTTGTCGAAACCTTTGGCTGTTTTGGGCCAAGTGCTTTGGAAATGTTTAATAGCATATCCAAAACCTTGGTCCTTGAGACGAAGGACAGACGCGCCGGGGAATATTTCAGGCAACGGCTTAGTTTCGCTGTTCAGAGAGGTAATGTTGCCTCAGTGCTGAGCACACTGCCTCGGGAGGATGTCCTTGGAGAAGTCTTTTATATATTGTAAAAATATAACAATACTATTCTCAACAACAAAAATTTAGGAGTTGAGAAAATCCTCTCCTTATGTTTTTCGTCTGGGGGTGCTGCAGTTCCGCAGCTCCTTAGCACCGGCCGCGCCTGTCTGTCTCCTTAGAATAATATTTCTCAGGAGAAATGAAGTGTGTGAACGAACGGAGCAATAAGAAAGGCAGGTATGAAGGCTTCTTCTAATTTGGAACACAATAATGGAATGCCTCAATTTGAACATCGTTGAACCAATGCGGGCTAGATAAGACGCAATACGGGGACATGAACGTTTTGAACAAGACCTGGTTGAAGAAGAACTTTTTTGTTCACGAAGACAAGAAATAATTTATTTTCGTAAACACTCTTTTTGTTTCTTGACAAAGTAGTCTCATGGTTTCCATTGAATATTAACAAAATGAGTGCAAACGCGGTAGATGGTGTGATTCAAAGAGTACTTTTGGCAGATAGGGAAGACTGATTTACTAATAAGTTTTATATACAAAAGTTATACAGGGTGTCCCGTATACAGATGCAAATATTTTGAGGGTAGGTTCAGCCCACCGTGGACAAAATGTAACAATAGAGGAAATTGAAAAATGTATGGAAAACACTAAAATGACAAACTCTGTTGGTATAGACAACATTTCTAATAAAACAATAAAAACAATCCTACCACATGTGTCCTACATACTAATCCACATTTTTAATCTGAGCATAAAGTCGGGTACATTCCCTAATATTTTACATAAAAATGGAAATAAACATATCTTAAATAATTACAGGCCTATAGCACTCCAAAGTAGCATAGCAAAAATACTAGAAAAAATCATTAAAAATAGATTAAGCTTCTACATTGAAAAAAACAATATCCTGTCAGATTGCCAATTTGGATTCAGACCGGGCAAAGGTACCGAACAAGCAATTTTTAAATTCTCAAAATTTTTATACAATAATATAGATCAAAAGAAAAAATGTTTAGCAGTATATATTGACCTTTCTAAAGCATTTGATACTATATCACATAACCTACTGTTGAATAGTCTGAAGAATATTGGAATAAATAACACAAGCCTCGATTGGTTCAAATCATATATTAAAGGAAGACATCAAATTGTACAAATTAATAATAAAAGCTCAAATAAACTAGAATTAACCAGAGGACTGGGACAAGGAACATGCCTAAGCCCAATATTATTCAATATATACAGTATAGATATAGTTAAAGCAAACATAAACTGCCAAATAATAGCCTTTGCTGATGATATGCACTCTTTATTGCTGAAGATAACTGGGAAAAAGCATTCAAAAAAATGGAACTTGATATTAATAATATTAAAAAAATATGTGTGGATAAAGAATTAGTGTTCAATGAAGAAAAAACAAAATACATGACCTTTCTGACAAATGATCAAAATAATACAAATTTTGATATTAAAATACATAAAACAAACTGCTTAAGAAATGACAGGTGCATTTGTTATAAAATTACAAAAACAGATAGCCATAAATTCCTAGGAGTTCAAATTGACACTAACTTAAAGTGGGAAAATCATATCATAAATGTTATCAACAGACTGAGAAAACTAATACATAAATTCTATTCTTTGCGTAACATACTACACAAAAAATTAATGCGTTCAGTATACTTTGCCCTGGCTCAATCAGTTATTCAGTATGGATTTGCCATATGGGGTGGTACATTTCAAAATAAACTTACTCCTCTATACATTATCCAAAAATATCTTATAAAAAATTGTCTAAATAAAAATAAAAGATTTCCCACAAACGAAATTTTCATTGAATTTGATGTCTTACCTCTCAACCTTCTATTTGTTAAATTATGTACCAAATTCTACTTACTGAATAAATCAGAATGGGATGAATTCCATCAAATACAAATAATCCATAATCATTGTACCAGAAATAAAACAAGAAGCCTTGCTCAAACAATTAGAGTCAACACAACTTTTTCCCAAAGAAATATTTTGTATTTAGGACCCAAATTTTACAATAAATTTATTAAAGATAACAATACCAAACCAGAAGAAATTGAAACCCTTATAAAAAGTAACAGAGTAAATCTAAACCATAGAATAAACAATTGGCTTAAAAAAATGCTGACTGAAAACAAGGACATAGCATATTGGAACATGACTTTGATCGCATAGCTACTAAGAAAAATACCTATTACATTTTATTAAAAATAAAAAATAATAGAAATACATATTATTGTCTAACATGAAGAGAAAACCCTCAATTCAATAATTTTATATAAAAAAAAAAATATTTTAATTTCTTTTAGTTATTAATTTAACATAAAATTATTACAAATAATAGAAAATTTGATAATATATATGAAGAATATAATAAACAAAACAAAAATTGTAAACCAAATATAATCATAAAATAAACATATAAATAAAACAAAACTAACTAAAAAAAAAAAAAACCTATTACTCGGCACAAGTCCACTGGACTTTCAGAGTAATATTTTTCATAAAAACAGAAAAGCTACATAACTAAGTAGACATAATTACATACATTTCAAATATATAATAAAAATACAAATATACTCCAAACCTAATTTCTATAATAATAATAATAACAATAATAATATTAATGATAATTAATAAATAAATAATAATAAATAAAAAAAAATAACAAATAAAAAGTGACAACATTAACATACACAACATAGGCAAATATAAGTTGAATGTCTAACTATTCTAAAACTAGTGATTAACTAAACCTACACTAGAAATATTTCACAACACATACAAAACCATAATACAATCTATCAACTAATTATATAAAGGTATCATAATTATAACACAAAGATAATATTAAAGAACCTACATCTCTTGAATATGACTATAATACCTATCTGTATATTTGCATATTAAACAATAATTATTACAAAGTACATAATTAGAACTTTAGTTTAAATAAATGTAATTTTGTATTATATTGATTGTGTACATTCTATTTAGGTACCTACATAAAATACAAATTATTACCTATGATCTCTTAAGTGAACATAGTCACTTACACCTAGCTAGAACTACTTAGCCCATAAGCATTATATCTAAAACTGTTATCTTTCTGTAATATTGTATATCCCTTTGTATATTATTGAAAATAAACGAAATTCAAATTCAAATTCAAATTCAAATCATATGAGCGAAACTTGCAGTGGGGCATTTTGCTTCGTTAAAGAGTTATGGCCAAATCTCTGTTTTTCCCACAGGTCTAGAGGTCACTTGGATCGATGCACGTTTTTAAAGAAATGATAGCCAGTAAGTAATTTTTGACTTCATGTATGGATAGTCATGCATATTTCCCTTCGAATGCAGTTGGTTGCATAAAAAAATATTGAAAGACCAGAGAGATATTTAATCATAAGTTCAATATTTTTCTAAAATTCGATTTTTCCCTTTTTTCCCTTTCGTGAATTTAGAGTACTTCTACAATTGCAATTCTGCGTATCACTAGGTAAAAAAATACCCTTTGCTATTTAGTTTCAATAAATACAAAGTTCTTTCAGACACGTGAAGGAACGAATGAGATACGCCTTAATAAACGGCACCAGAAGGAGAGAAACACATCTATCAAATTTTGAATCTGGGCGCTATTGCATTTTGAAGAACACTCGATGCCTGAAGTGGTCTGTGTGACCATTTTTGTGCCAACTGCAAGTTATAAATAAAAATTTTCTGAGTACAAATAGTTCTATTAACCAACTATATCAATCAAATCTAATAGTTAAAGTAACAAGGCGATCAATTTGAAAGCTACAAGCTATAACCTTGTCCTTGGTTCGCTACATATTCTTTTGGGTTCTTTTCATTTCATGTCCTGTGTTGCAGAATGTATCATGTTTGTAGTGTATCAATAAAGTATTAATAATAATAATAATAGTAACCTTAAGGTTGGATGTTCGAGTTTTACCCAAGGTTAATTTTCGGCACTATTTGTTATGTTTTTGATATCATGATTGTGATAAACACAAAAATGATATTTATTTTATTTTACTTCTAAAAATAAAATGACAACTTTTGTTGTTAGCGCAGAGTCTTTCTCCATGTGTATTCTTTGTCCATAATTACACCACTGGTTGCTGCTTTCGTTGCAGCCTCTCTCACTTTTCCTCACGATAATCCTGTGACCCCGTAACCCCATTCACATAAAAGTTCACACCGACTGACCACTGTGAATGATCAATTTCCCTCTGTTAAACATCCCAGAGCCGTGTATTTATACCTCAAATTACGCGCCAATTCTGTTAAAATTCAGCCAACCTTGAATTTTCCATCATGATTCAGAAGTGTTTTTTGAGCTTTGTGTGTACTGCGTTCCATGATCTTTAAAGTAATATAAATGAGCTTTCTTTTTTCTAAAACTAAACATAATAGGGTATTTTTTTACCTAGTGATACGCAGAATTGCAATTGTAGAAGTACTCTAAATTCACGAAAGGGAAAAAAGGGAAAAATCGAATTCTAGAAAAATATTGAACTTATGATTAAATATCTCTCTGGTCTTTCACTATTTTTTTATGCAACCAACTGCATTCGAAGGGAAATATGCATGACTATCCATAGTATCCATACATGAAGTCAAAAATTAATTACTGGCTATCATTTCTTTAAAAACGTGCATCGATCCAAGTGACCTCTAGACCTGTGGGAAAAACAGGGATTTGGCCATAACTCTTTAACGAAGCAAAATGCCCCACTGCAGTGGCGGCTCGTCGGGTGAAGACACTGAAGACATTTTCACCTAATTTTGAACAGTGAAAACACAACTCATAATGCCTTGAACATGGCACAATTGATCCAACTCAAAGAAAAAAAAAAAAAAAAAAAAAAGAGTAAGCTTTGTGTAAAATAGATCAATGCTGCTTAACATTTCATGTTACTTTCCAAGGAGAACACCAAATGTGAAGACAATTCGAAATTGTCTTCAGTTGTCCTTGAATCAACCAATCAGAGTTGAGTATTTCCAAGTAGGTATCATGAAATATTAGGCAAGAACTATATCTATGTAATATGCTACTGAGGACAGTCTTCAGTTGTATTCAGTTTACATTATCTACACGACCTCATACGAAATGTCACGAAGCCACATACCATGTGAGATGTCATGTGTTTTTGATATTAACATTGTTGCCAGACCTAGGAAACCAGTCAATGATTTAGCCTCCCATATCTAGCACAATCTTGTAATATTAAAAATAATAATAATAATAACGTAGGCGTTAGGAAAACAGGATTTTGTGTCAGGAATTTTGGATATTATTTCTCATTTTTTGGGTTCTAGTTTTGTACATAGTTCCTAAACGATAGCCGGTACCAATAAATTTTAACTATTTATGTATCTTGTCAACTATAGTCTTAAAAAGGACATCTCGATTGAAGTCAAATCTCGGAAATAATTATTTAATGTAGGTACCGAAATTGAGCCAAATAAGATAATCTGGTATCTAGTTGTTCCAAGAATTTTTTATAGGGACAATGGTGGTCCTGTTTAAGATCCTGACTATGGAACCACTTTAAAAAAAATCATGAAATTAGACGTGTTGAAATGAAATTCTCAAGAGAAAATTCTGTTCAGGCGGTGTAGTATTATTTTTTTAAATAAATAAATACGTCTTACATGATTTGAGGGATTTCTTTAAATTTAAAATATAGCTCTTGAAGTTTGTAGAAATTTAGCTATGAAATTAACTTGGCAACATTGTATCTCTTATCTTTAGAATGTAAACAAAACACTTTTTAAATTTTATTAGATTATTTTCAAATCTTTTCAACGGTAATCAAGTGACTTTTAATTGGTGTAACTAGTTAATAAAGTTATTTCCCAGTATTTGATACAGGATAGAAACATTATTCCTACCTGATCTGACCTGTGCTTTTCATAATAAGTTGAATATGAAGTATCTATGTACTTCTTTCAGTGTCAGAAATAACATTATAATTATGCAGATTGCAGGTAGCTAAGCACACAGCTTCCAGTGAAGTACTTAAAATTATAAGGCAATCTGTGTTTTTCATAAATAGTCATTTAAACATCAATGGTAACACAAATTTAAGCTGATTTTATATTTGTAGTAAGTATCTTTCTTAGATTTATTTTGTAATCTGGTGGTGGATTTTCTTCCAGTTTTGGATTGTAATTTTTAGTCTTCAACTAACTTTCTTTCCTTCCCAGTTCTAACCCCTCTTTAAAATGTTGTACCTACCTATCTACTGAGGTATAATCCTAATATTTTTTTTTTAATTCCTTTTTACCTACCAACTTTTAGTTAATATTTTTTATTAAGATGAATAATTATTTTTTATTAAGATGAATAATTAATAACAATATTTCAAAGAAACAATGAGATTCCCACAAAATCATGGGGTTCAAACATTAAAAGTAACCCCATTCAGATTAAGAAGTAATGAGGATAAGAAAGATATTATGATTACTGGATGTCCAATTTCTCCAATTACTATAACCACCACTAAAAAAGTAAAGCAAATGCCTGCCCCACAGCCATACAGTAAAAGCCTGAATGGCTTATGAAAAATGAATGGCTGTGTAACAGCTCAAGTGCTGACAAATTGTTCTGCTGGCCTTGTTTATTTATTAAGTACCAAGTGTTCTCCAAAAAAAGTACCTATAAAAACTTATATGATGCAAAACTGGTATGAGAGAAAACCATGCTCTGCAGGGAAACAGCCATAACTTACAATGGGCTGTGTTTATGAGACCATAAGAACTAAAATCTGATAAATTAATAATTTTATTTTTTCAATACTTCTGGGTATAATTTGTCTTCACCTAGTCTGGAAGTCAGGAGCCGCCACTGCCCCACTGCAAGTTTCGCTCATATGATAGTCCACGGTGGGCTGAACCTACCCTCAAAATATTTGCATCTGTATACGGGACACCCTGTATACATTAATACAACTACATGGTAGAAATTATAAAAGAAAACTTGATCAAGGGCGGTGGAAATGTCTACGGCATACGAAGGGAGAAAAAAATATTTTGTGAACCAGCGTCAATGGCACGTTGACAACACCATTTCTGGTTTTGTCACGGATATAAGCGACGTCCAGCAAGGTTAGGACTTGGTTGAGTGACCACTCAAATTCAAGTCCTCGTGATTCTGGGAATTCCCGGGCTAAATCAGGCTGGTTGAGGTTAATGTGGGTAGCTGGTTTGTGAGTTTCCAGTTCACTGAATTAGGTAGATGTTTTTTTTTTTTAAATTGGGTTTAACGTCGCTTTCAACTGGAAGGTCAATCACAACGGGGGTTTCACCCTCCATTGGCTGGATACTCACAAACCAGCTTCTCAAATAAACCTCACACAGCCTGACCTAGGCCGGCAATTTCCAGCATCACGAGAATTCATTCAGGTAGGTGTCAGGTAGTCTTAGGGCGTCATCGTGAACGATGGTAGCCAGACAGTGAAGGAATGACTCAGCACTTCTACCACACTATCTTTTTTTTTTTTTTTTTTTTTTTTTTTTTTTGAAGTGGGGTTTTTAACGTCGCTTTCAACTGCCATGGACATATCACGACGGGGGTTTTACCCTCCATTCGCAGGAAACTCACAAACCTGCTACTCACATTGACCTCACCCAGCCTGAGTGGGGCCGGGAAAAGCCAGCGTCACGAGAATTAGAATTTGAATGGTCACCCATCCAAGTCTTAACCTCGCTGGATGTCGCTTAACTTCGGTGTTCTGAATTGAACCGGTGTATTCAACATGCCATCGACGCTGGCTCTTTCGCCCTTAGTTCGTTAGTTAGAATGATGCCTGAAAACTTAATGGGTATACAATGTGCAACAATCCACAGTACACAGAGTTTTCTATTATCTCTGGAGATATCTGTGAATATGATCACGTATGCTCTCTAATCAGATACAAATATCTGTGAATACAACTAGGTACATAATAATAAAATTTCTAGAGAAGCTACAGATAGCTATGCGTGCATACTGCATAATTTAGGCTTTGGTGAAATTGATGGAATAGCTACAATGTTTTTTTTTAATACCAATTTAAATCTCATATGTTTTAATAGGACATTTTGGACGGAATTAATAGACATTTTTGCGATAATTCTGTGAACTTAAGTCTATGGGCGAAATTAAAATCAAAATCGAGATCACAAATTCGGACATCAATTTCCCCATTTAAAACAATACGCAAAATTCAGACATACCTAATAACTTGACCCGACTGAAATCGTGCAAGGTGAAGAAGTGACCAAGTGACTAAGATGTATGACAGCGGACTCCCCTTCGCAAGGTCGCTGGTTCGAGTCCCAAGTTTGGTACTTCTTTTGAGTAACCAGAGTTTGGGTTGTTGAGACATCACGCAAATGTGATTAAAACAGATCCTAAAATACCCCTAGATACTATAGGTAATCGACTTCTTCATTTTTGACGAATAATTCTCATATTTTGTGTTAATCATTTTAGTGATATCACAATAACCCAAACTCGCTATACAAAATCCACGCTGAAACCGGGATTTGAACCACCGACTTCAGGTTACAAGTCCGCCGCTTTACAGATCGGTAGCTGACTATTTGACGAATAGTCTTGACATATTATATTTTGAATTACCTTTAGTAGCTTGATCGATGAGGCGGCGGACTTGTTAACCACCGACCCTTATTATTATTAAATACTTTATTAGTTATAAAGTATTTAAAAGACATAATTATGTACAGATTGTAGGTACAGTACATATAGTTATAACAATAAAAAAAATTGAAACAATATATATACAATAAAAAGGAAAAAGAATAGCAAAATATATATAAACATGTATTATGTCCTAACTAAAGGGCGGGATTATTGCCAATCCCGCAATAATCCCTCTTCCACCCAACACTTTCGAGTTCCAAGCTCGGTAAAAATTAAGCAGCGTGAGTTTGAGCAACTGATGTGACAGCACGATTGTGATTAACACAAATATGATAACTAAGGGCTACATTATGAAACAAAATTAAAGTAATATTGAGCTAAGCCAAACATGCATTCAAATCGGAGTTTCAACCATTTACAGCGCAATATAGTCCGAGTTGAGGGATGTCTACATGAATTAAATCCAATCCTGTTAGATTTTCATGTTCATTTCGGCTCTTATTGTTAGATTTTCATGCAAAATCTTATAACTATTGCATGACCATATTGGGTATCCGCTGCATTGACATTCACCAAAAAGTAACTCTGCCAAGAAAACGACAGAAATAGTTTCATGGACGGGCCTCGAACTCACGATCTTGCGCTTCTACCTCTTCTTCTTCCATCATGAAATTTTCACAGAGCTAATCTATTGCTTTCTCATGAAGGCATGGCCGTGTTTGGTCTCTCACAAGCTCCAACAATCCAACAGGTCAGAATTATTTATACGGGGTAAGGAAAGGATATTAATCTGAAGAGGAGGCCAACAGAAAAATTGTTTTCAAAAATTAGTTACATTATTTGTTTGTAAGGGATACCTTCAGGTGCGCTCGTGTTGACCCAGCACCAAATTGGAAAGTATTGTGTCACTTCTCGCCCATCAGAGGGGAGGCACACTACGGGATGGGTAGGCTACAACACAGACCACATGCGTCTACAGTAGCTCCTGTTTCATGGCAACGAAATAAAAGGCTGCGAAACACTCATCTTCTTTTTTTAAATCTTCTGACTCAATTATTTAAAATATCAGATAAAGTTATCATATTTGTAGTAATCACTTTCGTGATATCACAACTACTCAAACTCGCTTTACTAAATCTACGCTGAAATCAAGACTTGAACCACTGACCTCCAGGCTACAAGTCCGCCGGCTTATCGATCAAGCTACTGAGGTCGGGATATAAGATACCTACAATAAATGGATACATTCACAATCATAATAAGTGTACCTATCTCAGAATTTCTTATCTGAGTGTATACTGTATACCAAGCACGGGTTTGTAGACCCCCTGGTTTGGAGGAGAAAAAGAGGAAATGAACCAAGGACTTCTTGTCATTTGTCATTCTTGAGGAAGTGGTGCGGATAAGATTTTTTTATATACATAGGTAAGTAAATATATAGGTAGGTGTATACTCGTACATAGGGTAGGTATATACTCGTACATAGGTATATACTTATTCGTACGTCCTTGACCCCACAAACAGGAGTTGAATTTCTAGTTCCAATGTAGACCTATAGAGAGCGCTGTAGATATGAAAATTTGAAAAAGTCATAGAGAAATAAGTTTAGTAATGGAGATGGTAGCGTCGATGGCACGTTGAATTCACAGGTTCTCGTAGAATCACCGAAGTTAAGCAACGTCCAGCGAGGTGAAGACTTCGTGATGCTGGCATTCCGGCCCAACCAAGGCTGGGTGAGGTTAATGTGTGTAGCAGGTTTGTGAGTTTCCTGCGAATGGAGGGTAACACCCTCGTCATGATTTAACTATGCAGTTGAACTCAAAGCTGTCCTACAGTCTGTCCCGGTAGCTCAGTGGTAAAGGCGGCACTCTGTGAATTCAGAGGTTCCAGAGGTCGTGGGTTCGAAACCCAGCCGGGACATGACAAGTTATCCTCCTATTAGGACTTTTACCACATAATAATATGTCTTAGGCTTACTGCTGGAATAATGGGACTCAGTCCTAATCGGGCAGTATAAATAAGGCGAAATTATTATTTTATTATACATAGAATAATTTCATCAAAACGAAATTTTTCTGAAGATAACAGGGAAAGAGTCCTAATTGGGCAGTAGAAATAAGGCGATATTATTATTATTATTATTCCTGGTCCGCAGTCAACCGCAGCGCTGTAAACCATGGATTGGATGTTCGGTTCCTTCATCTCTGCAAAAGTTAGGATACCTACGGAAATTATTTTGTTCTGGAAAATCTCTAATTTACTGGATTTTTTTTGAACAGTTTCCAAATAATCCTGTAGATGGCACTGGTGGTATGATCCTCAAAAAAAAGAACCTCTTAAAATTCCATTATTTAAAAAAATAGGTATTAATTATCATTTTATCTTTCAAATAATTATAATATATAATACTTTTATGCGACTAGGTATTATTATTATTATCTGACCTGGTTGCAGGGTTTTCAGTGAAACCCTCACAATTAACACTGCGACCTAATCTATTGTTACCAGTTGATTCTATTTGGTTTTAACGTCCTGATCACGACGGGGGTGTTACCCTCCGTTCGCTAGGAATCGTACCAGCTACCCACATTAACCTCACCCAGCCTGGGTAGGGCCGGAAATACCAGCCTAACATATTTGGAGGGAACAGGATTTTCTTCGAAAAGTTTGCTCCAACGGGGGATCGAACTCGGGATCTCTGGACTACGGGCAGTAGTCTGAACCATTACGCCACGGAGGCTGGCTTCAACATAAATATGAACTGCACGTATGAATATTAATTCAAAACTGAGCTCCTCAAATTCAGCATGTACCTACTACATTCATACAAATGTCTATAAGATAAGCAATAATTCGTAGCAAGATTCTGTATTACAATCTGGAAATTTGTTGTGATGGTCAAAGCTGCAAAGAGTTTTAATTACCTACTTTTCACTAATTCTGTGGAACACGAAATAAGGTATTCATCACAGGAAGAATGTAGCAAGTAAATTTGTATGAGCGCCTAGAAACTAAGTGAGTATGCAATACGCAAGATATTATTGAAGTTGCCCCGCCTCAGAAAATATTGGTTCTACATTTGATCCACGGACATGACACTAGTAGTCCAGTGGTTAACGCGCTAGTCTGGTAATCTAGGTAGCGTAGGGATCCGTTTGTTTGAATCCCACGAAGTGCATGAATTTTTCCTCATTAATTTGAGTTTGTGACCACACAATAATAAGACTCTGAGGGTTAGGTGGTAGAAAATGCTTTGAGCATTAACCTCGCCTAGTGATTACCTTCCACTAAAGAAAGAGTGTTATTATTACTATTTAGACAGGTATATTTGCTTCGAAGACGAATATTGAATTTGTATAGTAATCTATCACTTGAATTAATGAGTGAGTGTAAACACCACCCTATGATAATGATGATACGGTATTTACTTAAAACAATATTGAGCAATTTTTACCCCCGTTCAATACGAAATTTTGTATGTTAGGTAGAGAGACAATAATTTAAATCGATGATATTCAGTTCGTGTGACCTTTCTAGCACTGACCCAAATGAGACCAAGCAATAGACTTCGAATGGTGTCAAATTCTTGAGGACTTCTCAAAAACATACTTTCGTCACAAAGTGACCGCGAAATATGAAGTCACTGGTTTATTTCCATATTTCTATGTGTAAGAAAGTTATTTTCGACACACGTCCGAAGTGTATAAATATAGGTAAACGTTCCAGAAATCTGACAGTTTATCTTTTCTAACATTCGCGGTTAAGAAACGGAGTGAATTTGTGATTTGAATAAATTTCCGTGTGTTGTTTTTCGTGTTTTTTTGTTCTAACCCCACACAAATATGTCTCTGCAAAGACAAGTCGCTGCCAAAGTAAGCTGAAATTGGGTTTAACAAATTTGATTATGGAATAGTTCACTCTGAAATCTGTGTGTGTTTGTTTCTTGTTACAAAACATTGTTTTCTTTTTACAAAACATGGTTTTTTGTCGTTTTTTTCTTTAATATTAAGAAGGAAGAAATCATGCATAAGACATTTTTCCAAGTGTTTTTATTCACTATTAGTGTGTAGCCACAACGGAGCCCCGTACCCTAGACCCTAGACCCTAGAGTCCCTAGACCCTAGACCCTGGTACCTACAGTAGCGTGATATAAACGATTTTCGGGACTTCGTTGTGGCCGCTCCATTTTTTTTTCAATTTGGGTTTAAACTGTTAGCGTAACGGGACTTCTTGTCTCGAGCCGACCGCCAGTTTAAATAAAGCACTACTACACTACTATAATAACGTCGCTCTCAACTGCATGGTCATATCATGACGGGGTGAGACCCTCCATTCGCAGGAAACTCACAAACCTGCTACCCACATTAATCTCACCCAACCTGGGTTGAGCGGAAATACCAGCATCACGAAGTCTTCACCTCGCTGGAATTTTCTTAACTTCGCGCTTACATTTTAATAACATGGTTAGATAATTTTACGTGGTACCGGGGGCGTCGTTAGCCTAGGGTCTAGGGCCTAGACTCTAGGCCACTCTAGGGTATAGGCCTACCCTAGGGTCTAGGACAAAGAGCTACCCTAGCGTCTTACGTTTAAAAGTTAGTGAGATTCAAGTACAAGATAACAGAGAAAAAAAAATTACTCACGCAATTATTTTCATAATAATGAATGCAAGAAGAGCACCCCGGGTTGGTATTAATTTCACATTACCAGTGGAGCATTACCAGTAGAGTATTACCAGTGAAATCCACAATTCGAGTTTATTTGTAGGTCTTGTTCTGTCACTGAAATCAAACGTCCAGCGAGGTTAGGACTTGGATGGGTGACCATGCAAATTCGAACCCTCGTGATGCTGACTATTCTCGGTCCCATTCAGACCGAGTAAAGTTTATTTGAGTAGCTGGTTTGTGAATTTCCAGCGAATGGAGGGTAAACCCCCCGTCGTGATAATCATGTAGTCTAAAGCGACGTAAAAAAATTGAAAGTAAAGAAGCACTATTTATCAGGGTTTTACAAAATGTGGTTGCTGTTAGTTCATAATAATAATACAGTAACGAACTGTCAACTGAGTTAAGCTAACTTAGTCACAACTACTCGCTTAAATAAATCTACGCTAAAACTGGGTCTTGAACCAGCGACCTCCACGTTACAAGTCCACCGCCTTCTCGATCAAGCTACTGAGAGGTCGGTTGCCCTTTCTACCACCTAACCCTCAGAGTCTCATTATTTATTTGCTTATATGCTCAAATAATTTAGGAGAAATGTCAACTAGGTATCTAAAAGTCAAAGATTACTATTTGTGATCTTAATAATTTGTAGGTAATAATTTAAAGATTAATATTTGTATTTTTAATAAATTGTAGGTAACAATTCATAAACAAATACCTAATTGGTATTCGCCTAAATGTTAAAAAATTTAACAAAATTTTCAAAAATATAACTTGAAAGAAAGATCGAGATAAACACAGTGTAATCGAAAAAAATTTAAGATAATGTTTTTTTATTGTAGAACGCCCTACGCCAATACTTAGTATTTTTTTTGTTGCGAATCTGCACCGGAGTTACGGCCCGAGGCATGGCCGTATATTTATTTTTCCTAACCCTACTCTACACAATGAGGCATTGCCATACATTATTTCGGGCCCTGAATTTGGCGCTACCGAGTAGCTATATTATGTAGGTCGAAAAAAAAGATATATGCACAACAGTCATGATAACTTGATAATGAAGAAGATTGCAATAAAGTAATTTTCTGTTGTCTGCTTTAGGTCCAAATCAACAGGTGTTTTTTAAAAAGTGAAAAACTCTGATTATTTTATAAAAGAAATTATGTATTAACATTGTTTTTTAATTTGGGTGTTTAAAGACAATTTTATCTGCATGGTCATATATTATGATTTTTTTTAAACATTAATTAACAATTTTAATAATCTACATTACAAACGAATTTCAAATTAAAATGAAAACCAAACTGCCAGCTATTTTGTGAATAGTTTTTCTTTTAGTTTCCATAACAATATCTAACAATTTGAATTGAGCTTTCCCTACTCACAGATACAATGTTTCTGTTTATGTCACAATTTTTAGTGGGTAGCATCGACATTACGAGAACTAATGCTAATGCAGCATATCTCCAACCAACCATCATATTCCAATATCAATGTCGTAATGCCGCCACTGGTCGTTGCCCACTCTACAACTACCTCAATTGTCCTCACGAGGCTAGGGTAGGCCCCGAAATCCAAAGTACAGAGCCCAAAAGAATTCCAACCCCGCCGGGTTTCGAACCCAGGTTCTGGGGGCCCTTGTCAATTATTAGCCTCCTTGTAAAGACATCAGTGGTAGAAGTGCTGAGTCATTCCTCCACTGTCTGGCTACCATCGTTCACGATGACGCCACCCTATGATGATGATTATTGTCTGTCCCGGTAGCTCAGTGGTAAAGACATCACTCTGTGAATCCAAAGACTCGAGAGTTCGTGGGTTCGAAACCCAGCCGGGACATGACAAGTTATCCTCCCATTTGGGATTTTTACCACATACTAACATGTCTTCGGCTTACTACTGGAATAATGGGACTTTAATAGTCCTAATTGGGCAGTATAAATAAGGCGATATTATTTTATTAAGTGTAATTTTTTTAATGAAGTGTTGGTTGTGAGAGATTGCAATAGGCAAAAACCCCGCCCTTTAGTTTAGAATTTAAGAATTTATTGTTTGTTTGACATTTTGTTTGTTTGTTACTGTTTGTTAGTTGGGCCAGAATTATGTTTTTCATTACTTTTGTCTTTTATTATTTTTATTATTACTTTCCCACCTGCCTCCCCGCCCAGATCGCCTCCAAGAGGAACCCCCACCAGGACGCTGAGGCTCAGGAGTGGATAGAGACCATCCTGGGACAGAAGTTCCCGGGGGCGTGGCCTATGAGGACCACATCAGAGATGGGCAGGTCCTGTGCCAGCTGATCAACAAACTCAAACCCGGGTCCGTCAACAAGATCAACTCCTCGGGAGGACAGTTCAAGTTCATGGAGAACATCAACAAGTGAGTATAATAATAATAGTAATAGTAAATCTTATAAGGACAAAGCTTTCCGGCCCTACCCAGGCTGGGTGAGGTTAATGTGGGTAGCTGGTACGATTAACAGCGAATGGAGGGTAAACCCCCGTCCTAATCCAGGACGTTAAATCAAATAAAAATCGTTGGCGTTAGGAAGGACATCCAGCCGTAAAAAATGTGCCAAAACCAATCAACCTCAACCATGGGGTTGAACAACGTCGACCCTGCTTGAGCGGAATAAGACAGAGTAAAAGAAGAAGAAGATAAGGGCAAAGTTTGTTTTTGTTAAAAAATACATTTTCTTGCTCCGATTACAAATAAATGTTCTGAACGTTTCATAACCTCCTGTACAACTTTGGTTTTGTGTGCTTTGGTCAGCTTTTTTTTGTTTCGTAGCCATGAAACGGCAGCTGCTGTAGATGCTTGTGGTCTTTGTCTGTGTTGTAGCTTGCCCATCCCGTTGTATATGGCTCTCCTCTGATGGACGAGAAGTGAAACAATACTTCTAATTTAGGTGCTGGGTCAACACGAGCGCACCGGAAGGTATCCTTACAAACAACTACTGTGACCATTGCAAATATAATTTCTTGTCGGCTCTGGGGATTGAACCCGGGACCTTCCGCATGGCAAGCGAGTATCTTACCACTGAGCAAATCGTTTTAACCCTCCATTCACTGAACTAAAAAAAAAAGTCACAAACCATCTAACCCCTTTTATCCTCTCTCAATCTGAGTTACCCATTCAAGTCCTAACCGCGCTGGACGTTGCTCAACTTGGAACCACTGTTATTGGTATTGAGGCCAATATTCATGCACTAAATGGTTGAAAGGCAAACAGTAAAAACTTAAGGCATTAAATTTTTAGTATTTTAAAATTTCAAAATCGGTCAATTTGTTCGAAGTTATACCTTAGTAAAGAAACACTTATCTCAATGTGGGAAAATGAACAGAGTATCATATTGTATTGTACTAGATTGTGTTTTAATTGTATTGTATGGTATAAGATTTTTTTCAATTGTATTGTATTATATAAGATTGTTAATTGTATTGTATTGTATTAGATTGTTTTTTTGTATTGTATTAGAGTGTTTTTAATTGCATTGTATTGTATGAGATTGTTTTTAATTGTATTGTATAAGATTGTTTTTAATTGTATTGTATTTACTTTCCACTTCCAGCTTCCAGAAGGCCATCAAAGACTACGGAGTGGCCGACATTGATGTATTCCAGACAGTTGACCTGTATGAGAAGAAAGACATCGCCACCGTCACCAACACTATCTTCGCCCTGGGACGCGAGGTGGGTGCTAGTTTCATTTACCCACCTTAATATGAGAGAACATTAGCCACCCATCATGTCTGTCCCGGTAGCTCAGTGGTAAAGGCGGCACTCTGTGAATCTAGGCATTCCAGAAGTTTGGCACTCTTGACAGGTTAGGGTTAGGAAAGACATCTAACCGTTAAAGTGGAAGTAGGAGCATGGTTAAGTAACAGGTTGACCAGTGCCGACCCCAAGTAGGCTTGGAAAAATGCGAACTCAAACAAGAACAAGAAATTAAAAGTCGATTTCACATTTATTTACCAAAAATTTACGAAAACAAAAACTCAAAACCTCTCTCACTGCCTCGCCACCGAACTGCCATCGTACACCACGCCCACACTCAAGCGGGGTCGACAGCAGTCCGTTCCGCAACACGACCCACACAGAGCGTTGAGGTTTCCTCCGGCCAGCTGTGTTGTGGCGTCACTGGGGTAGACCACGCCCACACTGAGGCGGGGCCGACAGCAGTCCGACCCGCAACATGAGCCGCACAGGCTGGTGCCAAGCAGGCTGCCCAAGGTGGACTGGTCCGCCAGTTCCATGACGCCACTGGGGTAGACGACGCCGACGCTAAGTCTGGGGCGGCAGCACTCGCCGCAACAGCCGCTGCTGCAACCTCCCGTCCCGCAACACAACTGGTTCATGTTGGATGCCATGATCTTCTGGATGATATTGGAGAGTTGATCAAGTTTCAACGGATTTAAAAGTTGGATTTAAAATGGAAAAGTAAATTTGGAGTTTTCAAGACAGCTGGGAAATGAAATTTCAAACTGAAGGAATGAAATTCAAGCATGCATTTATACTGGTTTAAAAGTGGTTCACTTTTGAAATAGTTTTGACACCAGTCACTGTTTACGGCCACGAAATAAATAAAATGGTCGGAAGAGTCTCTGTCCCGATAGTTCAGAGGTCGATGCGTCGGCGTCGCGTCGGTCTGGTAATCTAGAGGTTGGCAATTCGAAACCCAGTCGGAGAACTTGACAAGTTATTCTTTCATTTGGGGTTTTAACAACTTAATAATTCGTCTTGGGCTTACTGCTGAAATAATGGGACTTACAAGTCCTAGTCGGGCAATAATAATAATAATGTTTTTATTGTATTTTTACCTTTCGGTGTTTACAATGATTCTTATTCTACTTCACTACTAAATAATGTGAATATAAAAATCAAAATGGAAATGTTGACAGAAAAAAAGAAGAAGAAGAAAAAAAAGAAAAAGGGCTAGGCATAGAACAAGAGTAAAAAAATAGAAAATATGTTAATATGTAAAAAAAAAAAAAAATAAGGCGATGCTATTATTTTTATTAGTAGTGACCCTAAAGTGAATAGTATATTAAAGTGACCCTATTACTTACTATAACTTATTGTGTTACAGACTTACAGACATCCCGAATTCAAGGGACCCTACCTGGGGCCCAAACCATCCGACGAGGCCAAGAGAGACTTCTCCGAGGAAACTCTCCAGGCCGGCAAGACCATAATTGGACTGCAGGCCGGATCCAACAAGGGGGCCACACAGGCCGGACAAAACATTGGGGCCGGACGAAAGATCATCCTGGGGAAGTAAATCACTTTCGGCGCAAATTCCTCTCGCACCCTATGTTCTAAGTTGTCTTCTATTCCAAAAACAGAGTTGTATTTCGTAGATCAACAAATTAGGGTCTGAAAAATATTCATTTTTTTTCGCTATTCTTAACAGTCAAAACCCCTCGTGATATTACCAAACCATGAAAGCGACGTTAAACCCAAATTAAAAAAGACAATCAACAAAGAATTTTTTAAATTATTAATTTTGTTATCTTGATCTACCTTTACCTTCCGAAATTTCAGCCTTTACAACTCAAAGTCATGTGTACATATTTCTTTTTTGATCGCGTCATTCAGCCGTGCATAGTTTGGATCAAAATGGTACCCACCAAACTATGTACCCAAGTCGTGTTGGTTATTTTCGGGGTAACAAAAAATATGAAGCCATCCCTTTTTGAAATTAATGAAAACTCTTTTATCCGTCCTTCTTCTTTGACATCATTACTTGCAAGTATATTATTTCCCAAGATTAACCTATAAATGAAAGTTTAGATTAAAAAAATCCCGAATTGTACCCCCCACCCCAAAAAAAAACTGGCTCTTCATAAAAAAAACACTAATAATTATTATTTTTTTTAGAGTTGGGTAAAAAAAAACGATGTGTTAGGTGTTGTTATAAAACTCTGGAGTTTTATAATAGTGTGTTTTTATTTTATTTTTTATACCTTCAAAACTATTTTTTTATGTAGATGTAAAACTTTCTATTACGTGTATAATTCTAATTATATTTTTGTAATAAATTTCTTACATTTCTTACGTAAGTCTACTTCTTTTCTAACTTTATTTACGTATATAGTGATCAAACTGGACATTGAAATCCCTGTTGTTGTTGTTGTTGTGGTTGTAGGGACGTAAGCTACGTCAAATTGTATCTATTAGAAGAGATAATAGACATTTTTCCAAAAACCATGACGACGTTATGTGAGTTTGGACTTTCTAACCTTACGAGTTACAGCTGGTTTTATTGATGTCATGCGAGACATGCCATCGAAATATTCTGGGGTCGTTGAAAATATTGCTGCAGAGTGCAAAACGTTAAACTTAATTTCCACCGACAGTCGACCAACGCTGTTGCTGCCCTGGTTTTGAATTCAAACAAATTCAATCATCTCCGACCAAGTCGTTGTGTTTTACCAAGAGTCATGTGCCAAAGATAGCACATGACTCACAGACATTAATTTATTTGTCTTTCACCTACATGAATAATAAACAAATAAACATATCATATTTATAGAGTTATTATTAATGCCTTTTGAAAGCTAGGTATGAGTGACCTGTGCCTTCAGCACATAAATCATAGGTATGCACAAAATGTACAAATAACAAAAGTTCCATCTCTTATTCTATAGTGGAGGATTTTTTTTATTTTTATTATTAGTGAATAGGATGTATCCTTATTCCTAGACTTGCATAGCTGGTACGATTCCCAGCGAATGGAGGGTAAAACCCCCGTCCTAATCCAGGACGTTAAATCAAATAGAATCGTTTGTGTTAGGAAGGGCATCCAGCCGTAAAAAATGTGCCAAAACCAACCAATCTCAACCATGAGGTTGAACAACGTCCACCCTGCTCCAGCGGGATAAGACAGAGTAAAAGAAGAAGAAGAGTGCATTATAGGTCTCATCATTGGAAGACCGCTCCCTGTTTTTAATGAGTTGGAAGATTTTTACATCCTCTCCACAAAAAAACATTATCTTATCATCTGTAGGTAATAGACATACAAAAACCACCTAACCCTCAGAGTGTTGTTATTATGTGGTCCGTCCCTACCCGACATTGATTTCTAGTATGAAAAAAGGAACACTAAAGGTACATGTATAAGATAATTTGTTAAATTTAAGAACTAGAAATTTTTTGGTTTTTTTCTATATTAGTAACCAGCTCTGTGTACCAGAGGGTCTTAATTTTATATCTGCCATGTTACTATACAATCAACACTCCTCTAAAATGGACCTTTCAAATAATGTAAATTATATCTTGAAAGAATGTAAGCGACAACTAGGATTAGAAAATATTACCTAGGTTAAGAGTATTTAGTTCATGTAATTGCAGTGAAACACATTGCGTTTGAACATTAATTTTTTTAAAAATGAAAGATTAATAGATTCTTGGGTATTATAAATATTTAATGTAATATCTAATGATTAATTACACCAAATTTAAAATGTCCAAATAATTAATTCATGGGTGAGTGGTGACAGATCTGAATTATTTGGTTTTTTATTTTGAAATCCATGACTCAAGATTTCTCGTGCAAGAAAATAAACTAAACGGGCCGATCTTTTGTTCCACGTATTAATTAATATGCCACGCATTCATAAATTAATTATAATATTTAATAATAAGACATTCTAATAAAATTTGTTTCGAACGTGCCTATGTTTTTGGCAGCTCTTCTCTTTTCTCTTCGGTGACACAGAAGAAAGTGTTTTATGTTGGAAATCCAACTCCAGAATCACGAATGGTCGTGTATGACGAAAATAGTTTTCGAAACGCCCACCTTTTGTTTTTCATCATAATCTGAAGATTCTGGGATACATTTATTAGCACGGATTTTTCTTTGGACGTGAAAGATAAAAAACAACAAAAGAAAATACAAGATTTTCAAAAAGATCAACAGTAAATAGTAAATATATGTACATAGGTATTATTATTATTTTTGTATCTAGAACATAACATTGTTTACAATCATTCAAGAATAATTGAAAACAACAATACTAATGTTCGTTTAGATAAAAACCACTAAAAGAGATAATACTACCACGACATACTTTTTTTACAAGATGGGTTTTTAATTATAAAAAAAAGAAAAAAAATATAACAAGGCATACTTTTGCTTTTCAATTTCAGTTATAAGCGACTTTCTTCGATTTAAATTTAACGTCGCTTTCAACTGCATGGTCAACTGCGTGGGGTGTTACCCTCCGTTTGCAGGAAACTCACAAACCTGCTACCCACATTAACCTCACCCAGCATGGGTTGGGCCGGAATACCAGTAGTCTTCAACATGCTGCACGTTGCTTATCTTCGGTTATCTTACGAGAACCGGTGCATTCAACGTGCCATCGACGCTGGAATGCATTGTTTTGTATACAACTTACTGAAGTCTAAAGAAATCCTAAATGGCTATACAGAAATCCTATACAGAAATAAATAATTAAATGTGATGATTTTCTGTGAAATCCTAAATGGCTTTATAGAAATCCTAAATCCTAAAGAAATGCGCTGACACTGGCAAGCAGCTAATGTTGTTGACGCACTTGTGGTCTGTGTTGTAGTTCGCCCATTCCGTAGTATGCCTCCCCTCTGATGGGCTAGAAGTGACACAATACTTCCAGATTAGGTGCGGGAACAACACGAGCCAACCGGAAGGTTTCTCCTACAAACAACTGTAGTCAAATACTGAATACAATTTTTTGTAAGCAAGGACCACTGAGCTAATCGTGCACGAATCTTAGTGCATCTATGCATCTTGAGGACATGTCAATCTATTGGGACGGAAAAAACTGCACAGTAAAAATACTTAACTAAAACAACAAAATACATAATATAGAGTAGATACTGAGAAATACATAATACAGAGTAAATACTGAGTACATAATAATTATGTACATACAATGTTTTTATGTTTTTGTAATTTAAGAAGAAAGAATAATAAAAAAATAAAATACGTCAGAATGGAAATGTATTTTCACAGTTCTACATTGAATGGCAAAATGAAACATGTAACAATTATTTGTATATTAGTAATAAAAAGTACATTACATAATATTATGTAGAATCTTTATAATATGTAGAATCTACATTGTATTAGATTAATTAGATTGTACTCCTATTTGAGTGTTTTACTTCCGAGAAATTTCTAATATTAGAAATCGAAAGTACTGTGTTCGTTTTTTTTTTTTTTAATTTTTTTTTCTAAGTTTGTGACCACATAATAAGACTCTGAAGGTTAGGTGGTAGAAAATGCTTTGAACATTAACCTCACCTGGTGGTTACCTTCCACAAAAGAGTGTTATTATTATGTCCTTCAGCCCTTCGAGAAGTTTAAATAAGGTTTTCTATTTAGGTATTATTACCCTCGAGGTAATAATATTAGCAACCCACATAAATGCCCAACTCTTGCGACATTATAATGAAATCTATTAACCAGACTATTCAAATAATCCAGAGTAGAAATTATTTTTGTTCATACAAACAAAAGCAAAATTGTCCGATGTCATCAAATCATTACATTTTACATTCTGCAAATTCTGGAACACGATTCGAAAAACTAGAATTGCAATTTCACACTTGGTTGAAATCATCAATTTGCCAAAATATTCATTTCATTTCTGCATATTTTCGCAGTGCGTGATTTTCTTCCAAGAATTTTTACTAGCGGAAATTTTCAAAAACCAATTTATTATGCGACACAAAATTTTGAGTTCTGTCCTTACTCCATACATAATGCACTTTTACACTGTTTTTTTTTTATATATATATATATAAATAAATAAATAAATCTTTAATAAATCCACGCCTCAACCGGGACTTGAACTACCGACCGTCTTATCGATCAAGCTATAGAGTTCGGTCCGAATTCTCATGCATTAAAGTTGTAACATTTGTGTTGTGATGTATCAAAAATAGCGGAACTGATCTTACTATTTTTTGCGCCATAGTTGAGATCGATGAAAAAAGAAAAAAAGTCAGTATATAAAGAGGTGCTTTGTTAAACTGTTGGCATAATGGGACTACCTGTCTTGCACTGACAGTTTAAATCAGTGGTCCGCAACCGGTGTGCCTCGGTACCCTGGGGTGCGTGAGCCACCTTTAGGGTTGCCGCGAGATTTAGAAATCATCATTTAAATTTTGGTGTTTTTCATGCAAGAAAACAATGAAAGTTTTTGTGATCTTTTGACAAAGGGTTGGGTGGAGAACTAAATTGCCCTACTTAGCTGACGTTTAACATCATCTGAATACTCTCAATACAGGCCTGCAGGGTCCCTCTGACTTTTTTTTCCCTCCTGGGGTGCCGCTGAGCTAAGAAAGGGTGCCGTGATGGAGAAAAGATTGCGGACCACTGGTCTAAATAAAATACTACTTATACTTATATTTGTGTCAATAAAACAATCGTGATATCACAATTATTCAAACTAGCTTTACTAAACATTTACTTGTCTTGGAGTTCGAACCACCGACCTCCAGTGTAGCAGCGCTGTGAGATCTACATCAAGCAAAACGCTGCTTTTGTAACGCCAAGAAAACAAAACAAGCGTGCTATGTGCGCTAAAGATGTATTGTACCTACATATATTTTGTATACACCATGAATAAAAATCTGGTGTAAACATCACACGACTTTCCTTATTCAAAAAGCGGCGCTTGCGGACAATATTTGCCGCCCTGCGACTATTTTGACTATTTTCAAGGATAGTGAGGCGGCAATACGACCAAGTATGTAGCGCCCTTGGTGTTTGAGCACAAAGTTCGGGGTTTGCTGCACAAAATTCTTATGTAAAAAAAAATATTACATTTCGAAGGTGGTGGTGCTGCCGTTTCCCTAGCACCACCAAATTGAAATGAGCGTAGCGCCCTTGTTGTTTGAACACAAAATTCGGGGTTTGCTGCACAGAATAGCAAAAAATTAGCACAAAATTCTCATCTAAAAAAAAACATTACATTTCAAAGGTGGTGGTGTTGGCGAAATGGACTCCAAGTATTGAGTTACTGAAGCAAATAATAATAATAATAATAAGTTGATTTATTTTCATTCTACAGTTTTTTTCATTACAATCCCCTTGAAGTACAATATCTTTTGTACTTTTAGGGGTGAATTTTTTCTATCGTAATACTGTGCTAACCCAATAAAGATGTGATAAAGTAGCACAAATAAACTGCATACATATCCATAATACTTACATTGATACAAGTACATAGCTTATATACCACAAGCGTCTACAGTAGCTCCTGTTTCATGGCTACGAAATAAAAAAGGCTGTGAAACACTCATCTTTTAAAAAAAAAAAAAAAAAAAAAAAAAAAAATAATGCTAACCTATGTGTAGATATTATATAATTATTAAAAGAGTAACAAACTCATTTAAATTCGTGCCACAGATATAAGTGACAAAACTTGTTTCTGAAAACAATTTAATTACAAGTACCTTCTAAGCAAAGTCATAAAACACAGAATTTAATATCCACAATCCACATGTGTCGGTGACATCTTTTCTTAAAGATACCAACATTGAATACTCTCCATGTTTTTGTTTGCGTAGCATCTTTTCTCAGAGATAGTTGCCTACATACTTATTTCGCAATAATTAATATCCACTGTTTTTTGTTTTGGTGCACATATTTTCTAAGATACATTTTACATAGGGACATAGGTATGTTTCATACTTCGCAATACTTATTACCTAAGTAATGATTTTGTATCTAATTAAAAAAAAAAAACATGACCTCATAATATTTATTCGACAACCAGAAAGTATAAATCTAACCTCTATGTTATAATGAATTGTATTATATTATTTCTACAACAAGCTATCAGAGGAGTACAAGTCCCTACCTAGATCTGGGTTCAAGGAGGCGGTAAAAAGCCATCTCCTAGATATGGTTCCTTACTCTTTTCATTGTTATGGTTCCTTACTCTTACATTGTTTTCTATCCTTCCTCCTCTACCCCCGTCTGTCTTCCTCTCTCTCTCGTCCTACGGGAAACAAAATAGAGCTTTTTTGTTTATGCTATTTTGTTTTAAGCTTAAACTTTTTGTCTTTTTTTTCAAGTATTCCTTTAGTATAATAATTAGTAAGTATAATAATTTTTTTCCCTAGATTATATAATTTCTATAACTCTATAATCTCTTGAATGTGAAACACATACTTTTGGTATTGAATTATTTTTCACAATAAATAAATTGCATTGAATTGAATATTAAACTGATTTGTATAATACACATTTTCTTTTACTTTCTATTACCTTTTTTTTTTAAAAAAAAAAAAAAAAAAAGATGAGTGTTTCACAGCCTTTTTTCATTTCGTAGCCATGAATCAGGAGTTATTGTAGACGCTTGTGGTCTGTGTTGTAGCTTACCCATCCCGTAATACTTTCCAATCAGGTGCTGGATCAACACGAGCGCACCGGAAGGTATATCCCCTACAAACAATTGTAACCAAATTAATAATACAATTTTTTGTCGGCACGGGGGATCAAACCCGGGACCTTCCGCATGGCAAGCGAGTGCTTAATCACTGAGCTATTCGTATGCTTTATGATAATAATCTTCTACTTGGCCCCAAAGTCCGCAACAGGTGGCTACTCACATCAAAGCAAGACCAATCTTACGACACGCGACGTCAATTAAAATTCGAAATACAACTAAAAAAAAATCGACTTCGTCGGGATTCAAACCATGATCACGGGAATCAACTCTTCATAATTTTATAACAGACTCCCCAGCCTAAAGTACCACTCAGGCGTGGCGGAGGTTAACTCAATTTCTGTTGACGTGAAAACAGGTGAGGTTGCCAAAAAACACATCAAGGCGATCGAAACCTGACCTCTGAATTTCTGGCCATTAATCTTCACAGGTGACAGGTGAATGTCGCTACCGTTCTGAAATCTTGGGAGGGAAAAGAAGATTTTTGCGTGAAAAAATAAATTAATATTAAATAAATAAAAATGAAATTCTAATTTTTCAGCACAAAGCTTGTCGGCGCAGCTCAGATGTCAAGGCGTCTGACTGGTAATCCAGAGGTCGCGGGTTCGAAACCCAGCCGGGACATGACAAGTTACCTTCCCATTTGGGATTTTGACCACATAATAATATGTCTTGGGTTTACTGCTGGAATAATGGGATTCATTAGTCCTAATTGAGCAATATAAATAAGGCGATATTATTATCATTCAGAAAGTTGTATTTCACACCTCCAATGTACTTGCTTATGCAATTGTATTTTTTTTTTATGAACCGACCTCAGTAGTTTGATCGTTAAGGCGGCGGACTTGTTATCTGTAGGTCGGTGGTTCAAGTCCTGGTTTCAGCGTAGATTTAGCAAAGCGAGTTTGAGTAGTTGTGATATCACGAAAGTGATAGCACAATTTATTATGATAACTTATGTTTATTTGATAATGGCATTTATATTATATGTAACTATAATTTAGTCTGACATCGACACATGGATATAAGGTGCTTCATAGTATTGTCAGTGAGGCGGCGGGCTCGTAGCTTGGAGGTCGTGAGTTCGACTCTATGCGGCAATTATATTTAGTTCTTGGCAAATGGCAAATTTTAGTATGAAAGTATTTAAGTAATCTTGATGGCTCTCATGATGATTAGAATTTATTTAAAAAAAGAAAAGACAATGACATATTTTTTTTTATTACAACACAGATCACAAGCGTCTTCAGTAGCTGTTATTTCATGAGTAAGAAATAAGAACGGCTCTGAAACTCTCATACTAAATAAATAATATTTTTTTCCATCATTTTAGAATTGCATTTCATTCTGCAGTGATCCTGGCTTCAAGGGAGTTTAACCCACTTCGACGCCATGTTGAATACACTAGTTCTCGTTCTGAAGCTAAGAAACGTCCAGCGAAGTTAAGACTTGGATGGGTGACCATTCGAAATCGAATCCTCGTGATTTTGGCTATTCCCGGCCCCACTCAGGCTGGGTGAGATTAATTTCTAATTTGAGTAGCTGGTTTGTGAGTTTCCACCGAATGGAGGGTAAAACTCACGTCGTATTATGACTCTGCAGTTGAAAACGACGTTAAACCCAAATTATAAAAATGAAAAAAATTAAGAGGTTATTCTGTATGAGCAGTTGGTAAAAGTACCTACAATTTTGTACAAGGTACATATACGTAGGTATTGTAAATTCTACACTTTCTATAGTTCCCGTTTTCTATGGACATGTATGGACATGCTGCTGTGACAGAGTTAACGCGCGTGTCTGTTTAGCCAGAGGGCGCGGCTTCGATACCCGTCTTTGGCAAACAATGTCAAGTGGAAAAAAAAAAAATACATTCGAAAATTGCGTCGTATTTTTCTCTTAAAATAGATTTTCATACTTGGATGTAGAAGTATTTTTTATTATTTATGTACCATTTTTTTATTATTATTTACTGTCTAAATAGATTTAATGTACCCTTTTTTGGTGCTTACACTAAATACTTTTTCCCTCTAAAGAGGTTTTAAACGGCGAGCTATATTTTAAACTTCATATTACAAATACTTGACCAACTTTATTTTGTTTTGGGGTTTAACGTCATTTTAAACCTTCCAATTTACAGTACACTGGAAAATGATTAAACTGCACCTACCAACATTAACCTCACAAAGTATGGATAGTTACAAAGATACCTAGAATAAGGGGGGAATAAGAAAGTATAAGTAGTGTTTTATTTAGACTGTCAGCGCAAGACAGGTAGTCCCATTATGCCAACAGTTAAACAAAACACCTCTTTATTTATTTGAGTATAGATACAATGTAAATAAAATAACAATTAGAGGTAAGTATGATTGTCTTGTATATGTAAGAGGTAAGTATATGAATTTGAGAAATTGAATGATTACCCATCCGAATCCTTACTTCAATAGACGTTGCTTATCTTCAGTAAGATAGAACGAGCCAGTGTTGATGTTACGTTCAATACACTAGTTTTTGTTCTTTCGCTGAAGTCAAGCAACATCCACTGAGGCAAGTACTTGGATAGGTGACCATTCAAATTCGAACCCTCCTAGCTATTCCCGGCCCCACTCAGACTGGATGAGATCAATTTGAGTATCTGATTTGTGTGTTTCAAGTGAATGGAGGAGGGTAAAACCCCCGTTGAGACCTGACCGAGCAGTTAAACCAAAATTGGAAAAGGAAAAAAAAAATCAAAATTCTACACAAAATGATTCACTCAGTGGGTTTTCGCTCCCGGCTTAGCGGAGCAAGTCCGCTGATGACAAAACACACAATTTTAAAAAACATCATTATTCTGTTTTCTGTATCTCCCATCGTTAACATGAGTAGTGTGTAAGTGCGTATTTTTGTCCACTCTCGTAAAACTGTGTGAGGGTCATCTTCTATTAGTATCAGCAATATTTCGTCTCTCAGTCGGCTGGAAATTTTGTGAGGCTCCCTTGGGGGCAAAAAAAAATAGAATAAATTCAACTTTTTTGACATCAAATATGTAACAATTATTTGTTCTTAATATGAGACTAGGATTCAGGGTCATCTGGATAAGTTTATGATATAGACAAGTCAATCTTTTAATCTTATGGCTATGAATTAGTCCAGGTGACAATGACTCCTAGTCTCAGATTATGAATATATGTATAATTGCAAAAACAGTTGTTTTTTTTTCAATGATGCAGATGGAATATCACAAGCAAAGTGAGAGAAGAAGAAGAAGGAGAAATAGTTTTAAAAAGATATAAAAAAATATATTTATCTGTGTTATTATATCATAATTTTATTGGGTATCGCAGAATTATAGGACTTTTACCTTGAATACTTCTGAAGAAACGGTGACTACTGAAGAAATCCAATAAGTATGGATACATAGTTTCAGGATTTCAGGATATTTATCACATTTCGATAGTATAACGTTTGCGACAACTGCCCGTGGTCCAGAGATCTTAAGATCGATCCTTGGTTTTGGCAGTTTTTTTGTGCCAAAAATTCTGCTACTTAGCAAGAAAAAACACGTGATACTCCCGTCCCATTCAGGCTGGTAGATCAGGGATACATCAACTACTGTTACGGTAAGACAGTATGTCTACATTTTTCCTCGACATAATAACAAGCAGTGGTAGTCTGGTAATCCAGGTAGCGTAGGGATCCGTTGGTTCGAATACCATACCCAGTGCATGAGTTTTTCCTCATTCATTTGCATTTGTGACCACATAATCATAAGACTCTGAGAAAATGCTTTAAGCATTAACCTCGCTATTATTATTATTATTATTATTATACGGGAAATGTAGGATTGCCGGGAAAATAACGAAACTGTCTCATGAAAAAGTTCTGATGTAGAAGTAAAATATACACGTTACCTAGGTACTTGTAAATCAAATGTCATTAGAAGACACACGGCAAATTATGGACACAATACTTCCTCGTGATTGGTTCATATTATTGTATACACTTGATAATTCTGAGATACTAAATCACTTGTATCTCCAAAAACTCTTAACCGAATCTCTTTTTCATGGTAGAATACCGTTTTTTCAACATTCTAAACTCAACAAAAAAATCTGTATCGGTAAGTTTAAGTCCTTATTTTTGCAATGTTTTGACCAAAATTTCGGATTTTATTAAATATCAGAGCTCAATCATATTTTTATAAAAAAAGAATTACAAATGCACTATGTAAAACACTTATACGCATATACATACAAAAATTCATCAAAGTCGGGTGTACCGTACCGTTCACGAGATATCAGCGTATAAGAAAAAAGTTAGAGGTCAGGCGTATGGTCTCTATCTCCAAGAACCGCTAGTGCGAAGTTGATGAATATAAAATGGGACCATCTTTTATTTGATGGGACCATCCATTATAAAGTGGGCGGGGTTATTTCCTGCGGCAATCTCTTCCACCTTACCACTGAGCAAATCGTGCGCTCTCATTTTCATCACCACTACCATTTTATAATTTTTACTTACCTTATCCTACTTATAATAAGGAAAGTATTCTATTCGTCAAAATTTTGATCTACCCAGTGTTTCACATTTTTTAAACAAAAACGAACACAGTATTTCTGATTTCTAATATTAGAAATTTTCGGAAGTAATAACTGAAAATAAACCGTAAAATATAGGTAGGTGCATACGTGCGTTCAGAAGATGGTGTGGGTTCATGTTTGTCTGTGTCTCTGAAAACCTTTGGTGTTGAGATGAAAACACCAAAGTGTTTCTCTTGTGTTGAACATCTCGTCAAGTTTCCTCTTGAAAACGAAACACCTAATAATGGACTTAACATCCATTCTATGTTTAGGCCGGTGGTTCAAGTCCCGGTTAGGTATACACATATAATATTTTATATAAAACTAGGAGTCTTTGAATTTAAATATGAACTTAATAACAAATAGATGTAGTAAAGCGAGTTTCAGAATTTTTGACCCAGGCTGGGTGAGGTTAATGTGGGCTGCTACCCACATTAAGTAAGTTTATGAGTTTTCTGCGAATGGAGGGTAACACTCCCGTCGTAATATGACCATGCAGTTGAAAGCGACGTTAAACCCCAAAAAAAGTTTAAGGCTTCATTATGTTACTGTCTTTTGGACTTACAGAGCTAGTACCGTATCTCTTTTAACGTCCCCCGCGAGACAATATCACCAGTCCCTAATGGAGGAATTTAATCAATAACTTAATGGTCAACACTACATTCAATTAATCGCTAATTGCCAATTAAGTTTTTAATTATAAAAATCCGTTAAGGACTGCGCCCCTGGTGGTTGGAATGCTGTTATTATGTGGTCACATTTCCAAAGAAATTGAGGACAATAAGGTTATCGATTATTATCAATCAATGTCAAAAAGTATTGAAGCGATATTGAATTGAATTTAATAATAATAACACTCTTTATTGGAAGGTAACCACCACCAGGCGAGGTTAATTGTCAAAGCATTTTCTAGCACCTAACCTTCAGACTCCTCAGAGTCTTATTACTATAATTATGGTCACAAACTCAAATTATTGACGAAAAATTCATGCACTGGGTGGGATTCGAACCAACGGATCCCCTCGCTACCTGGATTACCAGACAAGCGCCCTAACCACTTGACTACCAGTGCACTTATATCTAGACAAACAGGGAGAAGACCCCATTCATGACGTTTACCAGACTACTATTATTGGCGGTTTCATAGGAAGGCGGTTTAATTGGAAGATGTTACTGTATGAATCGTGCCAATCGACTCTTGCTCATTTTATATCTTTGCTTTGATTTCTACAAAACGAATTTGACGTTCAAATAATTTCCTCCTCATATCCTCCAGCTCATCTATGTTCTTGGCGTCCACTGACCGACTCTTCAGATTACTCGAGAGTTGGGAAAATAAAACTTCAACAAAAAAGTTCAAGAAATGAAGAAGATAAAATAAGTGAAAGTTTAAGAAAAAGCTGAGAAATTAATTTTCCTAGCACGCTGGTTCTGTTAGAGGGAGGGGGGACAACAGTGACGGATCAACTTGTAAGAAATAAATATAATAATACAGGACTCATTACCATAACAAATATAATTTAAATTATATTTATTTAATTGGTTCTGAGGAACTTCGGTTTTGTGTCCGTTTGTCAGTCCGTCGGTCTGTTAAAAATATTCCTTGTAACGCGCAAATCTCGGAAACTACTCAACAGATTTCTATGAAATTTTGCACACATGTAGGAGACGTTCTGTAGAGGGTCCCATTTTAAATTCATTAAATTCGTACAAGCGGTTCTGGGTGAAAGAGACCATGCGCCTGACCACTAACTTTTTACTTAAACGCTTATATCTCGTGAACGGTACACTCGATTTCAATGAAATTTTGTATGTATATATTGTATATGGGTATTATTGTTTTACAAAAGTTATTTATATTTACTTTTTAATTAATTTTAACTCTGATATTTAAGAAAATCCGAAATTTTGGACAAGAAAGTCAAAAAATAAGGACCACGACTTGCCGATACAGAATTTTTTTGTAGAACCAAAAAACGGTATTCTACCATATAAAACTAAATTGAAGAAAATTGGTTCAGCCGTTTTGGAGATACAAGTAAATTAATATAAAATCTCAAAATTGGCAAGTGTTTACAATGTGAAACAATCACGAGAAAGTATGTATGTATGGTTTTATTTGTCGTGAAGCACAAGGCCTTTTCACATTTTTTGTGGGTAGCGCAGCATTACTAAGAGCCTCCTTTACTTTTCGAATTATTTTATTAAATTAATTTCTTTTTACTCCGGTAATGCCGCCACTGGTCGTTACTCATACAAGTAACTACTCATTTTTCCTCACGAGGTATGAGTGGACCCCGAACATCCAAGTACAGAGCATAAAAATTTCTGCCCCGCTGGGGATCGAACCCAGGTCACCATGCTTGCAATGCCTAGCGCTCTAACTCACTCTGCCACGGTGACGAGGAAGTATTGTGTCCATAATTGGCAGTGTTTTTTTTTCTTTTTACTTCTTCTTCTTCTTGTATTGCATATTAATTTGTAATCATCTCTGGTGTATATAAATATGTACTTATTAATAAAATGTAAAATAATAATAAAAATGATTAATTAAGATGCCACAAGTAAATTTCGGGGTCGCCCCAAATCTAGATCCGCCACTGGATGGACGGGGGGCTGCCTACAGGGTTCAAAATTCAAGGGGTGGAGGGGGAATTCAGAAGCTTCAAAAAGTTGACATAAAGTTGAACTTTTTTCTGCACAACTTTGGCAACGGAAGAGTAATTAAAATTAAAATCCCAAAACCTCCCTTACCTTCTTTTACCCTATATCTACCCTATTCTCCACCTCTCCTCTACTCTTTCCCCCTATTCCTCCTACTTCATATCTCCTCCTTATCCTCTCTCATTTCCCCTACCCTACTTTCCTCTCTCCCTACTTTCATTCATATCTCCTACTTATCCTCTCTCTTCCCCTACTTTTCCTCCTATCTTCATATCTCTACTTATCTCTCTCTTCCCCTACTTTTCCTCCTATCTTCATATCTCCTACTTATCCTCTCTCTTCCCCTACTTTTCCTCCTATCTTCATATCTCCTACTTATCCTCTCTCTTCCCCTACTTTTCCTCCTATCTCTTCCTATTATCTCTCTTTACTTTTCTTATATCTCCTCTTATCCTCTCTTCCCCTACTTTTCCTCATCTCATATCTCCATTATCCTCTCTTCCCTACTTTCTCATCTCATATCTCCTCTTATCCCTCTCTCCCTACTTTTCCTCCTATCTTCATATCTCCTACTTATCCTCTCTCTTCCCCTACTTTTCCTCCTATCTTCATATCTCCTACTTATCCTCTCTCTTCCCCTACTTTTCCTCCTATCTTCATATCTCCTACTTATCCTCTCTCTTCCCCTACTTTTCCTCCTATCTTCATATCTCCTACTTATCCTCTCTCTTCCCTAATACTTTTCCTCCTCTCTTATATCCCCCCTACTTCTCTCTTCTCCCTTCTTTTCCTCCTCTTTTCATTAAACCCCTCTCTCCTCTCTCTTCCCCTCTTTTTCCTCATCTCTTTATATCTCCCCCTTTTTCTCTCTCTTCACCATCTTTCCCTCATCTCCTCATATCTCCCCCTTCTCTTCTCTATTCCTCTCTTTTTCCTCATCTCTTCGTATCCCCCCCTTCTCCCCTCTCTTCCCCTTCTTTTCCTCCTCTCTTCGTATCTCCCCCTTCTCCTCTCTCTTCCTCTACCTTCTCCCTTACTAGCTTTTCCCCTCTTCTCTTCTCTCCCTACACCTTCTCTCTCCATATCTCCTCTTTTTTGGATGTTTATTCTCCTATCTCCTCATTAGAAGAATAATAACACTCTTTAGTGGAAGATAACTACAGGAGAGGTTAATGCTTAAAGCATTCTCTACCACCTAGCCCTCAGAGTGTTATTATTATGTGGTCAGAAGCTCAAAATAATGAGGAAAAATTCATGCACTGGGTGGGATTCGAATAGTTTATCATTATTAGAAAATTCTTCTGAACAAACTAAATAAACGAATATTAAACTTAGTTTTATTATTATTATTACAAATGAAATCAAAGTATCCCCCTAAGTTATCCTCCTATCTCTTCCTTATCTATCTTTATCCTACTTTTCCACTTATCTCCTCCTTATCCTACTTTTTCTTTTTATTCTCCAATATTCCCTAATCCTCCTTATCCTCTTATTTGCTCCTTATCATCCTATATCCTACTTCTTCTTTTACTCTGTCTTATCCCGCTTAAGCAGGGTCGATGTTGTTCATCAACCTCATGGTTAAGGTTGGTTGGTTTTGGCACATTTTTTACGGCCGGATGCCCTTCCTAATGCCAGCGATTCTATTTGATTTAACGTCCTGCATTAGGACGGGGGTTTTACCCTCTATTCGCTGGGAATCGTACCAGCTACCCACAATACACTCACCGAGCCTGGGTAAGGCCGGAAATGCCAGCCTCACATGTACGGAGGGAATAGAATTTTCTGTGTGAAAAGTCTGCTCCGACCGGGGATCGAACTCAGGATCTCTGGACTACGGGCAGTAGTCACAATCCTCCTATATCATAATAATCCTCCTTTCTCCTACGTATTCTCCTATGTCCCCCATAGCCTATTATCTCCTCCTTATCCTCCTATCTCTTACTTATCTCCTTATCTCCTCCTCCCTCTCCTTTCTAAGCCACTCGTTCTTCTTCCCCTATTCCCTCTACTACTCCTCCCCCATATCTCTCCCTAATCCTCATCTCCACCCCTCCCTCCCAACTCTCCAACCCCCCCCCCCCCCCTCTTCCTCTTCTTTGGGAAACGTTCAACTTTTTATTTATCTTGTTTTCCTCCTAGCTCGGGGAGAAAGTTAAAAAGTGCTGAGCTCACGAGAAAAGAAGTTCGAACAAAATATGTTGCTTGATTCAAAAACATGTGTGTTGCCCGATATATGTACATAGCGGCACCTAATATTTCACTTCGAAATTGTCTTTGACGTTGGAAATTATGAATTTATTACCAAGCACTATTAATTATTATGTTGTGCTCGCCCTACGCAGGCTGGATGAGGTTAATTTTGAGTAAATCTGCGTTGAAATTCTGAAAATCTATGCTAATTGCCGTCCGTTGTCATGTATGTTAGTTCTAATATGATTATCAATGAGACAATCATTGGACAATTTTATTTTTGAAATAATATTACAACGGTTACTACTTGACAACCGTTAGGTGCACTGATAGTCAAGTGGTTAACGCGCTAGTCTGGTAATCCAGGTAGCGTAGGGATCCGTTGGTTCGAACCCAGTGCATGAATTATTCCTCATGAATTTGAGTTTGTGATTACATAATAATAAGAATCTGAGGGTTAGGAGGTAATAAATGCTTTGAGCATTAACCTCGCCTGGTGGTTACCTTCCACTAAGGACTGTTATTATTATATTATTATAACAAAAGTAAGGGCAGAGCTTCCGTAATCGGGCAGTATAAATAAGGCGATATTATTATTATGGTCGGATCCTAAGATAAGCTTTTATCTTAGAGAGAAGAAGAAGAAAAGAAAAAAAAAATCCAACTATTATTTTCTCTCTTATTAGAATAAAATCATATACAATTTACTTTGTACATTACCATTTAGCTTGACTTCAACTACTTAACTCTTTTTTTTTCTGGCGAAGATCCAAGCTTTCAAGTTGAAATAATTAATTAAGCAGAACTTAAATAAATAACAATTACGTATTCATAGTTATCTTAACTATTTTGAGTTTCATTGTTTCTTGTTAAAAGTTCGTCTTTGATACCGTCCGTGCCAATGAATTATCTGCTAGATATAAACATCGTTAGTCTATAATTAAAATAATAGAAACTGATCATTGTAAAATTATTATTAATAAATTAAACGTTATATCTCGTTGAACGTATAACTCTTTCCATTCAACGGGGTAATAGCGCCGATAGCGCGAGTGTGATGGGAACTCTCCCATTTTCAAGTTGAATGAAACTATATTTTTTTTTTAAGCAGTAAAAAAATTAATGAAGTCTTTAGAAAACGTTCTTTAGAGTCCATTTTTCATAATTTGGCCCTACATCATTCCCTACCGGGTTTTACTATCCATTCTTTCATATTTTATTTTACATTATTTTATAATTTGGACCCAAAAAACAAAAATGCCATCCACTGGAGACTCACAAACCAGCTACCCACATTAACCTCAGCCAGCGAGGGTTGGGCCGTCAAAAGCTAGCATCACGAGGCTTTTGAGTGGTCAATTCTCGTAGTTCTGAACTCGCTGGACGTTGCTTAACTTCAGAGACAAAAAGAGGTCTGGCGTAATCAACGTGCCATTGACCATCTGGCTTATATTTATTTATTTACACTTTATTAATAGGACATATTATACATATACAACACAAATAATTACAAATTAAAATACAATATCATAGAAGAAAAATACAAAGAAAAAATTAATAAATATATACATAATATGTGTAATATAATTGCCTTTGGCAATCTCTTCCACCCAACCCTTATACCAGCTAGAAATGCTATAGAAAGCATCAAAACCTCAAGAATAACCTGCTCACTTTTTCTTCTTTTACTTTGTCTTTAATCCCGCTCAAGCGGGGTCGACATTTCTTACCAGTTGTCTCCAGACAGTCTGGTCAAGAGAAACTAACTTACACCAGCAAGAAATCATCAAAAATTTAATTATTTTACATTATTTTATTTTTTGGACCCAAGAAACAAAATTACCGTCATCTGTGCATACGAAAACTGGCCATTTTCCATTTTAAAATATAGAGCACTTCGGGTCTCTTCTACTGCAATTTAACTAACAAAAAACAATTTTAAGATTTTATCTATGTATATAATATTATTTTATTTAATTTATGTTTCTGTGCTTGTTAATTATTGTTATATGTTTATAAAAAATAAATGATGAAAAAGTATTTAAAAAAAAAATACGTAGGTAGGGAGAAAGAATTTTTTTGTTTTTGAAATTCCAAGTCATAAGAAAATAGTTTACACTCTGATTCATCCCGAATGAATTTCTCAAACACATTCATACAGGCGAGGTCGTCAGAGCTATAAACAGATGTGAAGATTCATCCACCCCGGTATTTGTGACACGATGATTGAAGCAAAACAGTGGTATTTCTTTAGGACAACCAGGGGCGAAAAAAATAAATTATGAAAAATTAAAAAAATAGGTAGGGTCAAGTTATTTTTTATAAATAAAAAAATAGGTCGTCATTTTTAATAAATGAGTAAATTAATATTGATTTTTATTATGACAAGAACCTCAGTAATGTTATGTAACAAAGAGCAGTTTTTTGTAGAAGAAAAAAAGGAGGATTAAATTAACTAAACCTACCCTGCCCCTGAACTCCCTCTGGTGAAAATTTCAACCCACAGCGCATTTATATCAGCTACTAATAAGTGATAGTGGCTTGGATTAACAAATCCTAGATACTCAATCCTGTTTCATAATACGGCCCCTATTAATCATGAAATTTTGGACAAATTGTTGAGCACCGTAAAAGATTCAAACAAAATTATACATACATTTTACCCCTATACCTATCTAATATAAATACAAAAAGGCTCAGATAATTACATACATTAGTTTATAATAGGTAGATAATACTGTAAATTTATTTTGCAATAAATATACGAAAATAATCATTTTATTCGAGAACTATTGAACCATTCCAGTTTGAAATGGACATCGAAAATAAACAAACAGCAAAATTTCAACAGCGAAAAACAACAACATTGACAAAATCAATTTCGCTAATTTTTTTGCTCGCGAAAACTTCGCATTGAAAAAGTGCAAAACAAATAGAAAGATGTGCTAATTTCATTATTGCGATCGCGATGTAAAAAGGCTCACAAACAATTCGAAATATTTTATGAAGGGGGATATTTTGCAAGCGCCCGCCGCGCTGATAAAACAGTCCAAATAATGGCGACTGTCAATTCAAGAGTAAAAAAATTGCAAAGCTTTAGGGGATTTTACGAGTGGCGAGAGTCCATCACTTTTCAAATAATAAATTAAATTCGAAAACAGTCAAATTTCATATAAAAAAAACTTTTTATATATTTTATATTTTTTAGTATTGAAGAATTAACAATTTTATTGTAGAAATAAGTACATATTTTACTTCCGAGAAATTTCTAATATTAGAAATCGGAAGTATTGTGTTCGTTTTTGTAAAAAAAAATATTTTTTTGCTCCGATTTCAATTTTTCTCATATTTCTGGACGTTTCATAACCTCCTGAGCAAATTTGATTTTGTGTCCGTCTGTCGGTTTGTCGGTCTGTCGGTCTGTCTGTTAAAACGATTCCTTGTAACGCGCAAATCTCAAAAACTACTCGACCGATTCTGTAGATGGTCCCATTTTAAATTCATCCAATTCGTACTAGCGGCTCTATATTTTTTTAATTTATTATAATTTGACTCTGATATTTAAGAAAATCCGAAATTTTGGACAATAAAGTCAAAAAATAAGAACCACGACTTGCCGATACAGAATTTTTTGTAGAATCTAGAATGTAGAAAAAACGGTTTTCTACAATATAAAACAAATTTGAAGAAAATCGGTTCAGCCGTTTTGGAGATACAAGTAATTTAGTATAAAAACTCAAAATTCGCACGTGTACACAATGTGTATTGTGTCCATAATTGGCAGTGTTTTTTTTTATCAATCAGTCTATATTTTATAACAATTAAAGAAGCTATATAAACAATACAAAAAAATTGAATTTGGAGCAAAAAAACATATTTATTTTTTTACGAAAACGAACACAATACTTCCGATTTCTAATATTACAAATTCATCGGAAGTAAATTTATTGATTAATTAGATAATAATATGTATACTCAAATTGAGGATAGTTTATACAATCGAGATACAATTACGAGTATATTATTTTAAATACTATTCTAAGATGCTACTACTAGATACTATACTATTAAAGTGAACAGTTTCCTGTCTTTAAATTCATTTTTTAATTTATGTACCTATAACTTTCAATAGTTTGTTCAATTTTTTGTAGTAAAAATATGTGTATCATATAAATATGCATTCGCAAAACAAACATAAAAAATTGAACTATCCTCGGTTCAATTATGTCCTTGGGTATATGACAGTTCTACCTATCCGATGTCCAAAATGATTGATTGACAAGTAGACAGTACAAATTACCAATTAGCAATCAGACTTGACAAAGCAAGCCTGGAGTCAAACATGGCAAATCCACCCTATTCACTTGACCTGTTCTGCGTTCTTCTTCCTGTGAAAAACCTCTACAGGGTAGAAGGGTCGATCTTTGAGCAAGAGATTGCTAAGAATGCTAAGAATTTTTACAGGTACATAGCGGACCCGGTAGCTCAGAGGTCAAGGGATCGCCCTGGCGTCTGGTAATCCAGAGGTCGCTGGTTCGAAACCCTTCTGGGACATGACAAGTTATACTTCCATTTTGGTAAAGTGATCTAATATTAGAGTCTTGGGTCATACTCGCATACTGATGCTAGAATAACGGGACTTATTATTCTTTCTCATGTACTATATCTATAAGGTGGTATCGCTATTATTATTCATAACAAATTTAAAATACATGAGGACAAATACTGAAAATAAATTCATACCACAATTCACAATATCATTACATAGTACCGACCTCAGTAGCGTGATCGATAAGGCGGCCGACTTGTAACCTGGAGGTCGATGGTTCTGGTTCAAGTCCCAAATTCGGCGTATAAATGTTGTGTAGTTGTGTAGTTGTGATTATCACGATTCTGATCAACACAGATATGATAACTTTTAACTTAACTTAGTTTGAAATAGTGATAAGTTAATGTGTTTTGTTATATTATAATTAATTAATTATGTATCACAATAATAAATTATTATGTGTTTTGAATCCCCGCCCTCTGGAAGATTGCAACAACTGACCACTGTATTCCAGAAGAGAAGGAAGATATCACTCATATCTTTATTAAATGTCCACACTAGCAGATTTTTAGATCCAAACTTGGAAATTAATTCCGGTCTATAAATGAAATACGAGTATTTCAGGACACAACAAAGGACACTATTAACTATGTATACTATTATGTGCTAGAGGTTATGAAAATGAGGGCGTTTTTAAGAAACAAATAAAATGTAATAATCAAAATTGATAAGTGCGCCACATTGTCTAGTTTTTGTTTTGTTGATTTTTCTTGTATCTCTTGTCTGTACCTGGCTCGGATCTTGTATAATGTTAAATTGTTACTTTTAAATGGTAGTATCATTAGGTATTAACACTTAGACGACCGGGTGTACCACCGGTGGTACACGCACGTTCGTACGGAATGGACCGGGTGTACCACCGGTGGTACACGCACGTTCGTACGGAATGGACCGGGTGTACCACCGGTGGTACACAATGTCGGAGAGCCGTATTATCGCCGGTCCCACAAGAAAATTCACGAAAAACCATGCCGGTCGTCTAAGTGCTAAATGATAAACCGACCTCAGTAGCTTGATCGATAAACCGGTGGACTTGTAACCTGGAGGTCGATGGTTCAAGTACCGGTTTCAGTGTAGTTTCAGTAAAGCGAGTTTGAGTGGTTGTGACATCACGAAAGTGATCAACACAAATACTATGATAACTTATTAAATGATAAGGAATTAGTGTAGCCCATTGTTTTATAGATTTATTTCAGTTCAGTTCATTATTATTATTATTACTACTATTACTTTTTTTTTGTCTTACGATATTATTGTTAATTTTGTATCTTTGTATTAAATGTCTGCCAACCCGTTGTAACATGAAAAAAAAACTATATTTATCTATTACCAAGTGACTACTGTTCCCACCCTGTAACCAATCATAACTGGACAGCGACATTTTACAATACAAATTCAATTAACTTTTCTGCTACCTATAAAAATATTGTTTGCTACATAAATTGATGTTACTCGATATCCCTGGCAAAGCGAGTGACATGAAAAAATAATCGGTAAAATTCAAAGTAAATAAATTTTGATTGAGCTTTTTTATAGGACCGCCCAAGTTATGTATAAACTGGCGCATGTCACATATATAACCGATTAATATACATAGGTACTTTTTTTACACAACTACTCATACTCACTTTACTAAATCTACGCTGACACCGGAACTTGAACCACTGATCTCCAGGTTACAAGTCCACCGCTTTATCGATCAAGCTACTGAGGTCGGTTACATGTTGTATAAAAGTAAATAAAATACATTTCATACCTATTTGTATACTTTTTCAACGATAGTGGTTTACAAACAGGCAACAAAAAAAAATACGCGCTCTGATTTTGATGGGAATCTATTCTATTTTTTTGCGTATATGAAGAACTCTTTAGATTATTCTTGGATTGTTCAATCTTATTGGTTTATTTCTTTCCTCTAACATCTGCTTCCATGAGACCCCTGTAGGATTCTAACAATAGGAATATTATGTTTTGTATGTAACTTTGTTCAGTTTGTGTAGTCAAATTATTCTGTTCGGTATCCTGTAATATTGTTGCAATACTTTGTTCACTTTCATACATAAGGCGACTGCTTGTATCGAAAAATTGCTCACTGCCAGTGTTATCATAAATGCTGTTTCGTGATTTATATGAGAAGCTTGCTTCTTTTTGGTTTAGCTGTTCTCTACTATTACTGGTTACAAATTTTCGACTGTCTTCTTTCATTACTTGCCGCAACTGTTGTAAGAGTCCATTCAATTTTCCTTTTAAGTCTTCTGCTTTATTTTCAGTTTTATAATTAATTTCTCGAGTCGAATATGGCTTCACTATTGTACGATTGTTCTCTGTTGTAAGGTAATGTATAGAAAATGTTTGATTGGCATTCGTAGCTATGACATTATCCTTATTTGATTTTATTTTTTCTGAATCAACCGATTCTTTGGGTGCTTTGTTTATGTCCGTTTTATTTGGTTTTATTTTTTCTAAGTAAATCGACTCTATAGTTGGTTTGTTCTCATTTTTTTTATTTGATTTTGTTTTTCCTTCTTCAATCGATTCTTTGGGTAGATTAATTTTATCCTTTATATTTGGTTTTATTTTTTCTAAATCAACCGATCCTTTGGGTGGTTTGTCTTTATCCTTCAAATTTGGTTTAACTTTTTCCAAGTAAATCGACTCTATGGGGGGTTCGCTTTTGTTTTTTATATTTGATTTTGTTTTTCCTAATTCAATCAATTCTTTGGGCAGTTTGAGATCATCCTTTATATTTGGTTTTATTTTTTCTAAATGAACCGATCCTTTGGGTGGTTTGTCTGTATCCTTTATATTTGGTTTTAATTTTTCCAAGTAAATGGACTCTACAAGGGGTTTGCTTTTATTTTTTATACTTGATTTTGTTTTTCCTAATTCAATCGATTCTTTAGTTAGTTTGATTTCATCCATTATATTTAGTTTTTCGACATCAATTAATTTTTTGGGTATTTTGCTTTTAATCTTTATATTTGATTTTATTTTTTCTAAATCAATTGATTCTTTGGCTGTTTTGTTTTTATCCTTCAATATATTTGGTTTCATTTTTTCTAAATCATTTGATTCTGTGGGTAGTTTGCTTTTATCCCTTATATTTTGTTTAATTTTTCTTAAATCAATCGATTCTTTGGGTGGTTTGCTTATATCCTTTATATTTGGTTTTATTTTTTCTGAATCTATTGATTCTTTGTGAGGTTTACTTTTCTCTTTTATATTTGGTTTCATTTTTCCTATATCAATCAATTTTGTGGGTAGTTTGTTTTTATCCCTTATATTACGTTTTGTTTTCTCCAAGTCTTTCAATTCTTTTGATGGATTACCATTGATCACTAACGGCGCAGTCCATTTTCTAGCAGGTTCTTTATCCAAACGTCTGAAGGGTGTTCTTTTACTTTTTATCACTATTTGATCTCCAAATATTTTTGGAGCAATGTCTCGAATATTTTTGAATACAATGTCTTCCTCTACATTTCTTATTTTCTCTATATTCCTTGTTTCCTCTGCATTTTTTGTTTCCTCTGTATTTCTTACTTCCTCTGATCTTTTTTCTACATTTCTTGTTTTCTCTGTAGAATTAGATGGAATTATTTCAACAACTGTTTCTTTCACATGACCATCGTTGTCAACAGTTTTTAAACGATAGAGCGATAAAACTTTTTCAGTTCCTTCTTTCTTATCTTCTTTCTCTTTTTTCTTTTTATCTTCTTTACCCTTCTTGTCTTTTTTATCCTTTTTCTTGTCTTTCTTCTTGTCATTGTCCTCTGCTGGTTTCTCTTCTTCCTTCTTTTCTGCTTCACCTTCTTTCTTTGCGTCCTTTTCTGGAGGCTTTTCTTTTTTAGGCTTACTTTTGTCATTTTCTTTATTTTCACCTTCTTCATCACTTATTGATTCTCTCAAATAAGCATCCATATCTTTGACGCATCCGGGTCCTTTCTTTTTTGGAAGACAACAGCACTCACAATGTCCATCCGGACCTTTTTTACAAGAGCAAGTATATCTTTTCTCCTTACCTTCATTATCAATATTCTCCTTACCTTCATTATTTGGCATGTTTGCGCTATTGGCAGCATTATCTAACCCATTTGGTTGTTGCTGGGGGTCCATATAAATCACATTTCCATAAGGCATGTTTGTATTCATCATTTGACATTGACGACAGTAACATTGCGCTGTGTTTATATACGCACCAGGAGGGATCATTACTGATCCATAGACACTTGTATTTGTAGCGGCTGTTTTATACTGAGGCAAGTGGACATGTGTTTGTGTATATCCGTTACCTGTACCGCTATGGAACATATTATTATTATATTCCGTATTACCTGCCCAACTTTTGTGTTGTTGTACGGGATGTGACGGGGTTGTATAGTTATTTGGTGGATTATATTGTTGAGGGGGAGAATGGGTATGTGAATGATGTGCACATGTATGGCTATGTATCATTTTACTATATCCAGGTGTGGCTGACCAATTTTCTGGTTGTTGCGTAGGAGATGACGGGTCTATATAATGGTTTGGTGTATCATATTGTTGTGGAGATAAATGGACATGCGCATGGTCCACACATGTAGTACTACGAATATTGTATTCCGTATTACATGGCCAATTTCCATCTTGTACCGGTTGTGATGGCTCAGTGAAGACATTTGGTGGATTATTTTGTTGAGGGGGTGAATTGACCTGTGTATTATGATTAATATATACACCATTATGAATAGCATTATTATATCCGGTGTTAGCTGACCAATTTTCTTGTTGCTGTAGGGGATAGGACGGGTCTTGATAATAATTTGGTGTAGTATATTGATCCGGGGGTGAATGGGCTTGAGTATGATCCACACAAGTATTGCTATTGATCATGTTATTATATCCGGGTGCAGTTGACCAATTTTCTTGTTGTTGAGGGTTCTGATAGTAATTTGGTACAAAGTATTGTTTTTCGTTCGAAGCTGGTTCATATTGAGGATTGCAACTTGTTTTTTCAGACTTTGGAGGTTGTGAATGATTTAATTCATTTGAATCACTTGAATCACTACAATGATTTGAAGCACGTCTAGATTTAGAATAATCATTTCGAGGAGGTGAATGGCAATGAATGGTTCTTGGCTTATCTCGATAGGAGCCATTTTTATTTTTTGTAATGCATTTATTCTGTTCATAAGAATAGTCAGAGTCCTCTCGACAGTTTGATTTGTCATAATCATTCTGACAAACATTGCAGGTTTTTGTTTTTTTACCATTGGTTTCACATTTGGGAGTTTTTATATCTTCATCGCTATCACATGGGTCTGGATATACCATACAGATGTTCTCAAAGACATTTTTGATTGCTTGTTTAATTCTGCTTGAATCAAATCCTTTGAATATGTTCATTATATTTTTTGTTGCCGTATTCCCAGTCGTGGTAGAGCAATTTGTATTACTTTTAGGCCGCTTATAACAAACCATTGTTTTGTAAGGTGAATCCAGATGCCCTAAACAACTCTCACGACGATGTCCACTTGGACACAATGTTCTTCTGTTTTTTCTTTTCTTTCTTTCATATTTTGATTGTTGTGAAGTACCATTGCTGCAATTTTCGTTGTCTACAAATCCTGTTTCGTTTGGATAACTATTTCTTTTACAATCTTCACATTGTTCTCCTTTTACTTTAAGATCATCGTAACTTCTAAAGTATTGGTTCTCTTGGCATCCACAATTATCACTTTGGACAGTTCCACATGTCGCTTCGGAACAAGTACTTGGCCTGCTCATTCCACATTTTGCTTCACTATCTTGTTTATCTTCGTATCTCGAATGGTTTTTTGTTGAATCAGGATGTGGCTGTGGGCCTTCCTTGCAAGCTTTACGATGGCAATGTTGTCGATTATTTGTATTATGGCAGTGCATGGAGTTTTATCCAGACTATCAGATTCAACTGACATGCCTAGTTTTTTTTACTGGAGTATTTCTTGTTTTCAATTGATTGAGTATTGTTTTAGTTTTACGACAGTAGTATTGAGTGGTGAAATTGTTATTCTGGAATAAAAATGAAATGACATTTACTATAATGTCTGATGACTCAAGTCTTGTCAAAATTTCTAATATTCCTGGTAAAGTGGATTAGTTTTTCTCAACTAAAAAATCCCTCTATTAAAATGTGATTCTTTTGGTTATTATATCACAATTAAGTGGGTAGTGCAGAATCCTAGGACTTTTTATATGTATACTAATATACTATTTTGATCAGAATTCCGCAACTGTTTATTGCTTACATCCAAGCAGCTACTCATTTTTCCTCACGAGGTATGTGTGGACTCAGGACATCCAAGTACAGAGCAGAAAAAGTTCTACCTTGCTGTGGATTGAACCCAGGTCACCGTACGTACAAACCTAGTCGACCACGGTGACTACTAATTAATCACTTTATAAAAATAATTTATTTACTTTATTAGTTTAATTTTAACATAAACTCCTACCAGTCCTACCCACAAAAGTAATAGCACTACCTCTAAAACTTTGTAAACTAAAAGAATATTAAACAAATTAAGGAAAATGGAAAATGCCGACGCTTTCTTACCTTCTATTGTATAAAGTTGGTTATCTACTCTGTGTGTTAACTTGAATTTAGAATCTGCTGAAGGCACACTGGCCTCATCCAAATACTCCTACATTTTGACCACAGACAAGTTTAATTATTTGGGCTTATCATTTGTACTTCGTAGGGTAAGAAAATTCTAATGTTGTTCAAACCACTATCAGCACTGTGCACCGGTGTTCAAGTGGTTCACGCGGTAGTCTGGTCATCCAGGTAGCGTATAGATCCGTTAGTTCGAATCCCAACTTACCAGCCTTGTAGAAAAATTAGTGGTATGATGAGGGATCGTGAAAAAGTTCAAACAACCCCCCTCCCGGATATTCTGTGTAATATTTTATTTACACTCGTTGTCAAGTGGTTAACGCGCTTGTCTGGTAATCCAAGTAACGTAGGGATCGAATCCCACCCAGTGCATGAATTTTCCCTCATTATATTTCAGTTTGAGACCACAAAATAACAAGACTCTGAGGGGTAGGTGGTAGTAAATGCTTTGAGCACTAACCTCGCCTGGTAGTTACCTTCCACTAAAGAGTGTTATTATTATTATCAGCAAATCAAGTAATTAATCCTCTCCGGTTTTACTCTCTCTGTAATGTTCGGTTCCACACTCTAGGCAAGAATGCGTTGTCTGTCTTCAAAAGATTTTTTCCTGCCTTTGAGTAAATAGAGGTAATATTCTCAACACCCACAAAGAGACACACAGAAGTGGACATCAGAACTTTTGTGTCACTTCTCGCCCACCAGAGGGAGACATACTATGGGATGGTCAGCATACAATACAGACCACAATCAGTATAATTAGTATAAACAGAAAAGTGAGAAGTTTTACTAGATGTACATGAATATCAGAACATACCTGGACATGAACAGTTGTTACAGTAACTCCAAACTACAGTAGCTCCTGTCTCATGGTTACGGCTCATGGCTGTGAAATCTCATCTTTAAAAAAAGACCAGAGATCAGTAGAAAATAGTCCTCAGGGATTTCAGCAAAAAGTCCTCAACTATAATCACTCAAATAATTGCTCCAGCTATGTTGACACTTGGTGGGAAAGCGTGATATCAAGTGCTCTCAGACACATAAACATAGCGCCCCCACTCCAGCCTTTGCGGGTCCCTTATGGTTAGTGAAAAACCACACATCTGTTGTGGAAACGCAAGCTCTACGTTTAAATACAGTGTTCTCATTTTGATTCACTTAAGGATTTTACGTTTCAATGTCAAACTATTTTCTCGTTTACGTAATGTGCTTGTGCAGTCAATTTTGTTTCGTCAATTTAATGTTTCGTTAAATTCCTTTAAATAAAAGGAATTAATTTTATTGATCAGTACCTATCTATCTTCTTCTTTCACATTGTCCTTTTCCCAAACCTACTTGGGGTCGGCATTTGTTCCTTCCACAGTTGTTTGTAAGGATACCTTCCGGTGCGCTCGTGTTGACCCAGCACCTTATTGGGAATAATTGTGTCACTTCTCACCCTTCAGAGTGGAGGCATACTACGGGATGGGCAGGCTACAACACATACCACAGTCCTGTTTCATGGCCACGAAATTAAAAAGTCTGTCATTCATCTTTAAATTTGAATAAGAAAAAAATGACTTCCTCGAAGACACTGCTCTATTTATTATTGAGATATTCTCTTGAATTTTTATGCAGCAATCCTAAAATTTGACTGAAAATTAATCATAATAATAATACTCTTTAGGCAGTGGAAGGTAAACACCAGGCAAGGTTAATGCTCAGAGCATTTTCTACCACCTAACCCTCAGAGTCTTACTATTATGTGGTCACAAACTCAAATTAATGAAGAAAAATTCATGCACTGGGTGGGATTCGAACCAACCAGACTTAATTATTAGTTTATTCCAATTCATTGATTTAATTTTCAATGAAATCAACTATTATTCTTCAACAAAAAAATATATCACCCTTCTCAAATTGACAAATTCCCATTTTCCAAACAATGCTCCATTTTTTCCAACCAAAAACTTTTACTGGGGACCACAAGGTCTCCCGTTATATAAAATTCATGTTAACTCCAGTTATATAACGTGCACTGCATATAGATCCGTTAGTTCGAATCCCACCCAGTGCATGAATTTTTTCTTAATAATTTGAGTTTGTGACCACATAATAATAAGACTCTGAGGGTCAGGTGGTAGCAAATGATTTGAGCATTCACTTCGCCTTGTGGTTACCTTCCACTAAAGAGTATTATTATTATTATTATTACTGGTATACATATATTTTATTCAAATTCTGACACATCATCATCTTCTCGTTTTTAATCCAATTTTTTTTATTATTATTATTTGTCCATAAAACTGGGTACACTACGTTTTATGAGTTCAACCATTTTCTAATATTTAATCACCTCTCAAATCCCTGCGCAGCCTGTCGGGGGCTTTCGACAGCGAAACCAAAGTCAAAAAAGGAAACAATTTTCCGATAATTGAGTTAACCAAACATTGTTGCACTTGCTTCAACAATTAACGTTAGCAAGACACGTGACTTGGACAAGTGCATAGATTATGATGATCACGTGCGTTGTTGTGTATGTGTGATGGATGTGTAATGTGCCTCACATATAGGGGCACCGAGGGGGGTGGGACAGTCTTGTAGAAAAATTAATGGGATGATGAGGGATCGTGAAAAACTGCAAGCAACCCCTCTCCTGGATTTTCTGTGTAATATTTTATTTGTTTATTTATTATTTTACTTCCGAGAAATTTCTAATAAGTATTAGAAATCGGGAGTATTGTTTTTTTTATATTAAAAAGAAAAATATTTTTTTGCTCCGATTTTTTTTTTGCCAAGTACATTCTGATGTATTGGAGAGACATTTTTATATAGATCAGGTCGTAGTCTGTCATAAATACTTATTGTAAATTATATACATTTACTTTGTATAGTAAGTCAAATAATGTCTATTTTTTGGTGAATATAATATATCTCAATATATCTCATAGTAGCTGTTTCACCCGTGTAAACTTGGCATCATCATAATTATTTCGTCTTTCTTAAATCATCATCATAGGATTGCGTCATCGTGAACGATGGTAGCCAGGCAGTGGAGGAATGACTCAGCACTTCTACCACTGTCTTTACAAGGAGGCTAATAATTGACAAAACCCCCAGAACCAAGCCAATGCTGGTCTACTCCCTGTTTATAGACCCCAGCTAGGCTGCTGGTCTACTCCCTGTTTATAGTCCCCTTTCTTAAGTAGGGACAGAAAATATGCAGGTGTTATTTGTATTTAGTTACCATGTACTGAACAGCATTTGTAAATAAAAAGCTGATATCATACAGAAAAAAGAACCAGCAGAAGAGATTAAACACAGAAGCACACACCTTCTAGAAACTTTGAAGCTATAAATTAAGCTTTCAAAAATTTCATTGGAGTTGAATAAATGCAAGGAAAAAATGGAGTTTTTGACCATTAAAAAAGGTTGAAAAAATAAATTAAAATGTACGCAGCTATCTTGAAGTTTCTGACCATGGAAAAGGTTGTAAAATAAATTTTCTTCTCATTGAATAAATATGTTTTATAAATGTGAATAAAAATGTTTTACATGCGAATACAAGCGTGTGGAGTTTGTGTAATTTAAAATATAAACATTGTTCACCCCTTTCTTGCTTTTTACATTTTTAATTCGAAAAATTTCGAAGGGTATGGTGTGCTGAAAAAAGAAGATATTTTTTATGTTTATTTATTGAAAGAACCTTTTTATGATAATGAAGTATGTAGATGGAGTTTTCTGAGTTCAACGAGGAAGGAGTAATATATTTCTTCTGTGTACGTGTGTTTCTCGTTTTAGAGATATTAGCAATCTAATTTACCTCCAGATTATGTGGGGTTAATTTTGATAAGTTGGTATACTTATCTACATTTAAGTAAGTAGATACTTCATGGGTATGCAATTTTCTCTAACGGATGTGTTTTAGCAAATTTAAATTTATAGAAAATATTTAGCTTTCTATTTAATAGAAAATTCATTTCGATAAATTTTGTAAACATATATGCCAGAGCAATCTAATATATTTACTTCTTAGTTCCATCTAAACCGACCTCAGTAGCTTGATCGATAAGGCGGCGGACTAGTAACCTGGAGGTCGGTGGTTCGAGTCCCGAATGTTGTGGTAGCACGTAAAAGATTAACACAGATATGATAACTTTTTACCTGGTTTCACAAATTGGTTTCACAAATGGCGGTCACAGGTCCAATCCCAGTTCTTTTGTTATTTAAAATTGGTTTCAATATACTTAGCTACTTATGGAGAAACTTCAGTCAGGTCAAAAAAGTATTTTACGTAGTATGAACAAAAGTATAACATAGCTGTAAATTACAATATTTGTATGAATAGAAGTACAGAGTTCATTGATCAAAAAACATAGGGGAGGAATGAACCAGAAAATGAATCTATCATACAAACATTAGGTGGTACAGAGACAATACTATGTAGTGTACATTCTAAAAATAATAGTACGTACATTTATCATACACAGATATCTATTACGAGAAATACATAGGTATTCATCATACGTGAGTATATACACATGTATAACATACATGACAGCAGCGGAACAGTACACCCTTGGCCAGAAAAACATACACCCAAAGTCCCTCCTGGAAACGCGTATAAATTATTTGACAGATAAAACATTACAATAAAATATCTCCCTCCCGGTTCGTACTTTCTCCCTGCACCCACTGACCCACCCTTTCCCTACTCTCCCAAACCTTGTGCATACTTTCCCTCTGGTCCGATCACCGCTCGCATACCCTATCTAGTGTATTTCTTTCCACTCACCTCCACCGATCGTTTCTCTCTCTACATCCTCCTCCTCCTCCTCCTTCTCTTTATCATCATTATCCTCCTCCTTCTTCTTCTTCTTCTTCTCTTCCTCCTCCTCCTTCTTCTCCTCCTACTCCTCATTCTCCTCCTTCTTCTCCTTCTACTCCTCATTCTCCTCCTTCTCTATATCCTCCTCTTTCTTCTACTTCTAATCCTCCTTCTCCCTCTCCTCATTCTCCTCCGCCTATTTCTCATCCTTCTCCTCCTACTTCTACTTATCCTCCACCTTCTCCTCCCTCTCTTTCTCCGACTGCTTGACCCTCCTCTCCATCTTCTCTCGGGAAGAGTATGGCACTATCCCGGTATTTTTTTTCTCTCTGGACTCCCCTGAGGGATCGCTTTTTTGTTCGAGTCCAGTTGTTCTGGACTTGCCTCCTCCGCTGCCCCCATCCTCCAAATGTTCTGGACTTGCCTCTTCCACCCCCATCCTCCAAATGTTCTGGACTTGCCTCTTCCACCTCCATCCTCCACCTCCACGACCTCCACTGCGGATAACATACTCACGCGTTCCGTGTTGTGATTTGTTGCATGAGGCTTCCAATGGATGCAGGTTTAAGTTTTTATCATAACAATTCCTAATAAAAAAGAAACATATATGCATAAATCCCCTATCATATCAAAGCCATGTCCTTATTGAATGAGGCAAATCAGTAATTATTGTTCTCTCTCGTCACTTATTGCTGTTATTTAGTGACACACAATATCTTGTGTGAATCGGGTCACAGTGTAGACGTTAGTAAAAAAAAAAAAAATCAAAGAGATACAGAAATTTATTTACATTAACACCACACAACACACCATACACAAAACACGGGAGGAGCCCAGAAAATTGCTTCTGGGCGTCCACAAGGGTTAATACCCCGTCAATACTTCCACCACCATGACACAACACTCATGGACACGGAAAGTAAGTAAAGAGATAGAAAGTCATAAAAAAAAAGTTATGCAACCACAGCTCATCCAAATCAGCAACCTTTTTTGTTTGTTTATTTCTTCTTTGAGACACCTCGCAGAAGCGGTTTTCCGGAACTCCATATATCATCAACCTACCAGTATAATAATAATCCCACAAAAAACTACCGTTAAAAAAAGGGCCAAGTTCCAGAACAGAACTATCCAAAAAGGTTTCGCCAATGAATGCAGTGATATCTTGTTTGCGGCCAAGTTATCTTGGTACTAAACTATTTCTTTTATTAAATCCCGTTTTCTGAGTTCCTCATTTGGTATGTTTTTAAACGCAAACTATCCTCTAACTTGGCCAGTGTCGCTCCTTGTGATGGTTATATTGTTATTCTGTACCTATACATATAGTCGTAATATTCAATACAACCGATGTCATAAAACTGGCCAAGTTAGAGGATATTTTGCGTTTAAAAACATACCAAATGAGGAACTTAGAAAACGGGATTTAATAAAAGAAATAGTTTAGTACCAAGATAACTTGGCCGCAAACAAGATATCACTGCATTCATTGGCGAAACCTTTTTGGATAGTTCTGTTCTGGAACTTGGCCCTTTTTTTAACGGTAGTTTTTTGTGGGATATCATTACTTTTTGTAAATGGTTCGTTTCCCAGCACGTTTCATTATTTTTTATTAAAAATTTCAAGATTATTCACTTTAATATGCTCCCTAAAACGACACCGTTTGACAGCAGAAATAGTACGAAATTGGCGGTTTTCAGATTTTTCCCTATACTTTTACAATGAACCCTAGCACCATACTAAATTTCAGCTTTGTAGGTAGTAGGGAAGTGCCTCATAATTTATATGCATAATCGAGTATACTTCCTCCCTAAAATAACACAGTTTAACAGCATGATAAGTGCGAAAGTTCCGGTTTTCAGATTTTTCCCAGTATTTCTACAATAAACCCTACCAGTATACAAAATTTCAGCTTTTTAGGTAGTAGGGAAGTGCCTCATAATTTATATACATAATATAGTGCTCCCTAAAATGACAACGTTTAACAGCAGAAATAGTGCGAAAGTGCCGGTTTTCAGATTTTTCCCTGTACTTTTACAATAAACCCTACCATCATGCAAAATTTCAGCTTTCTAGGTAGTATTGAAGTGCCTCATAATTTAGATCCATAATCGATTATATATATCCTCCGTAAAACGACACCGTTTAACAGCATGATAAGTGCGAAAGTTCATGTTTTCAGATTTTTCCCAGTACTTTTACAATAAACCCTACCAGTTTACAAAATTTCAGCTTTTTAGGTAATAGGGAAGTGCCTCATAATTTATACACATAATATAGTATAGTTCCTCCCTAAAACGACACCTTTTAACAGTTTTTAGAACTTTTTCAGATTTTTCCCTGTACTTTTACAATAAACCCTACCATCATGCAAAATTTCAGCTTTTTAGGTAGTCGGGAAGTGTTTCATAATTTAGATCAATAATCGATTATATATTTTCTCCCTAAAACGACACCGTTTTACACCATGATAAGTGAAAAAATTCCGGTTTTCAGATTTTTCCCTGTACTTTTACAATAAACCCTACAATCATGCAAAATTTCAGCTTTCTAGGTAGTCGGGAAGTGCCTCATAATTTTGATGAACTGTCAGTCAGTCAGTCAGTCAGTATCAAAATCGCAAATTTCAAAATTACATTCCTCTGAAAGTTTTTTGCATAGAGTCTTTAAATTTTCAATGTCTTTTTAATGATATTAGGACAATCTCTGTTCCAAATTTCATATCTCTATGATCAATTGAACCGAAGATATGAGGGTGTGAAAAACCGGGTGAATCGGTTCGTGTAAAGATACACTGCCGTGCTTGCTGGAACTTGGCCTGGCGCACTGCCGTGCGCTCAGATATCGCCTTATTTATACTGCCCGATTAGGACTATTAAGTCCCAATATTCCAGCGGTAAGCCCAAGACATATTATTATGTGGTAAAAATCCCAAATGGGAGGATTACTTATTACTTGTCATGTCCCGGCTGGGTTTCGAACCCGCGACCTCTGATACCTCTGGATTCACACAATGCCGCCTTTACCAGTGAGCTACCGAGACAGACAAACCGGATTATACAAAACATCTAAGTCATAGTTTTTTTCATTTAAAAAAATTCTTCCAATGATCTTCCACTGGGCAGATATTTGGTAATATTTCACACTTGGTAATATTTCACATCATTTCTGCCAATAAATTCAGAGACCTGTTTATAAGTATTTGCTGATTGGACTTTTCATACAATTATATTAAACTTGAGATATTTAGTTTTCTGATAATGACTTTTTCATTGAAGGAAAAAAAAACACAGTTCAATGATATGTTTGAAAGATAAGTTGTAAAGTGTTCATAAAATACCATATTCCATTTTGTAATGCCACTACTAGGTAGTGTAATGCCGATTTCCTCAAACAGTATCATAGGACTTATTATAATTATACTAATATCCTATTTTGATCAGAACTCCGCCACTAATTACTGCTTACATCCAAGCAACTACTCATTTTTCACAGGAGGTATGAGTGGACCCCAGACATCCAAGTACAGATCAAAAAAAAATTTCCCTGCTGTCGATCGAACCCAGGTCAGCTTGCGTGTAGGGAACTATCAGAAAGGAAACATAATTCTGTAATAAGTACGGACTCAAAAATCAAGTTGGCTCAAAACAAAACAAGGTTACAATGAGAATAGAACATTCATCAAGCGAATAAAGGCTGAAGATTTTTTTCGCTCCACATTTTGTGATACTTGTAAATTGTAAAGACAGAAATATTTCGCTTGTAAAAAAGAAAAAGATAATCAAGAAGAAGAAAAAGATGGAGGAAAAGGAGAGAAAAGGAGAGAAAAGAATAGAAAGTAAATGCACCATCTTCGAGACTTCCAAGGGAGAAAGTAAAACAGAAGAGTGCGGGGAGAAGAAAGCAAGAAACTTCTAAAGAAAATGAAAAAGTGTACGCACCAGAATGAGATGAGAGAGTGGGAAGAGAAGGAGGAGGAAGAGAAGAATAATGAAAAGAAGGTAGAGAGGGGTAAAAGACGTTGAAGAGACGTAGAAAGAAATATCAGAAAGTTGAAACCTAGGAAGAGGAAATGAACATAGGGAAAAGATGAAGAATGGAAAAGATGATGAAACCATATTGAGGGAAAGAAAAGAAGAGACTGAGAAAGAGAAGAAAAGTATATGGAGGTAGAGAATTGTCGAAGAAAGGAGGAAGAGGTAGAAAAAAAAATGAATAGTAGATTAAAGAAAAGAGAATGAGAAAAAAAAGGAATTAGGAAGAAGAGAAATAAGAATAGGAAAAATAGATATAAGAGTAGGAAGAAGAGATATAAGAGTAAGAAGAAGAGATATAAGAATAGGAGAAAAGATATAGGAGTAGGAAGAAGAGATATAAGAGTATGAATAAGAGATATAAGATTAGGAGTGAGAGATTATTATTACTGTACAACGCTTTATTAGATATAAATGGACATTATGTACCTACAAATAATTAATTTAACCATGAAAAAAATGGAAACAATATATACAATAAAAATGAAAAAGAATAGAAAATATATAAAAACATATGTCCTAACTAAAGGGCGGGGTTATTGCCTATGGCAATCTCTTCCACCAAACCTTTAAAAACAGTAGAATAGGAGATATTATTAGGATAGGAAGGATAGATATAATAGATATAAAGAAAGAGGAAGTAGAAAATCCTAAAGAATGGAAAGCAAGGTGAAGAAAATGAGTGCAAGAAACAGAAAGACAACAACAACAACAACAAGCGTGCAAGATGTTTTTTGATAAATGATAAAGCGAGATGTGCTTTCTTCCTTGTTAGGGTTTTTAAAAACGGCGAAATTCTTTGGGGAAATCAGAAGAACGTCACGTCAGCGGAAGAGAGAGGAGGGAAAAGCGAGAGGGAGAAAAAGGGAGCAGTGGGAACAAATGACATGTCATTAGGCTCTGGAAAAATCCCTCCTGAAACGGAAATATCCCTCTCTCGGCTCCCTTTGGTGGAAATATCCCTTCTTCTTCGGCGAGCGTTTCTCCCTTGTATTTTTATCTTCATGCGTTGAGGGTTTCGAGTTTGACAAAGGTGAACCGATTAGCCGTGTTCTCGTCTTTGAGCACACAAGTGGGTGTGCAGAATTTGGGAGTGTACAAATTGGGTGAGAGCATTAGCGTGCAAATTGGTTGTGAGATGGAGGCACAGAGAGAGAAGGGAAGAGAGAGAGAGAGAAGGGAAGAGAGAGAGAGAGAAGGTGAGTGTAAAAATATAAAGACGGTAATAAGTCTACTTGACACCATTATTTTTATTTTAGCATTGGGAATAAACAACCTATTACAGGCAAAATTCGACTATACATGGATTTAAATGAAGAAGGCATTGTAAAAAAAATCTTCATAGATTTTCTCTCTGCTTTCTACTTAGGTACAAAGAAAGTACTTGTAAATTGTAACCAAGAAATTGATACTTACTTTAGAGCCATGAAATTAGCAGCTGCTTTTGAAATCTGTGATGTAGCTTGCCCTGCCCGTAGTATAGCTCCTCTCTGATGGGTGAGAAGTGTCTCAATAGGTATTTCTCAATAAGAGTCTGTATCAACGAAAAGGAACCTTAAGGTGTCCCTTACAAACATTTGTAATCAAATAACGCAATCTGTACCTAATTAAATTAGGACTGCAAGTTTTTGTCGCCTCTGAGATTTATAATAATAATAACACTCTTTAGTGGAAGGTAACCACCACGCGAGGTTAATGCTCAAAGCATTTTCTACCACCTAACCCTCAGTGTCTTAATATTATGTGGTCTCAAACTAAAATTAATGAGGAAAAATTCATGCACTGGGTGGGATTCGAACCACCGGATCCCCACGATACCTCTATTACCGGAATAGCGCGTTAACGACTTTATACACAATACAAATACAATACTCTGTTTATCCTGCAAGAATGAGACTAAAGAGTCCCTTTACTCTCACAGTCCAAACAAAGTCTCATTGGTGAAAGGTAGAGATAAAATATTTACAAACAACTTTGTTTAAAAGACAAAAAACAACAAACAAACAATGAAATAGTATTTAGCACCTATATTATATAACATAACACTCTTACGTCATCAGTGCCCGACTGCCAGTCTTCAGGGACAATATTTACTATTTCTTTCCAGGATGATATTGATGATAACAGTAAGTTATTGAAATTGACCGATATATGTCTTTTTAAGAAGACAAATTTCAGTAAAGGCGATTCTTCATTTTCCGTGTATGAGGTTTGTACGACTTTTTGCCCTCTAGTCGCCTAAGTAAATGGCTCCTTCCATGTTTTATCTTTTTCTTTCACTTTGCTAACTGGGGTCAGCATTTGTTCCATGAATCTTTTTCTTTCGTATCTTTCTATTAAGAGCGTCCTCTTTTGTCCAGTTTTTCTCTCTTAGGTCTTCTTCAACTTTGACTCTCCATCTCATTTTTGGTCTCATCTTTTCGCCTAATATAATGACTAATTCTATGTTTTATCTTTTTTCTTTCAATTTGCCTTTTCCCAAACCTACCTGGGGTCGGCATTTGTTCCATGAATCTTTTTCTTTCATATCTTTCTATTAAGCGCGTCCTCTTTTCTCCAGTTTTTTCTCTCTTAGGTCTTCTTCAACTTTGTCTCTCCATTTCATTTTTGATTCTCTCTCTTTTGTTTACCTCCAAATTTAAATTCTTCTATTCTCCTACTAATCTAATTTTGTAGCAAATATTCTTGAGAGTACTCGCATATTGAACACACCACTGTCGCTGATACTAAAGTGTATTAAATAAATAAATGTGTTTCTTTGTGTTGTTATATCACATTTTGGTGGGTAGCGCAGAATTATAGGACTTTTCCCTATCTTGAATCGCGCCACTGGACGCTGCTAACATTAAAGCAGCTACTCATTTTTCCTCACGAAGTATGAGTGAACCCCGAACACCCAAGTACAGAGCAGGAAAAAACCTGCCACGCTGGGGATCGAACCCAGGTCACCGTGCGTGCAATGTCTAACGCGCTAACTCACTCGGCCACGGTGACTACTCTTATTCTAAAGTGTATTACTGACGATAAGACAAAGAACAAGTGAGATATTTTATTTTATAAAATTATTTTATGCACGTATATTCACATTAGATACAAGTAGACAAATAAACTGTTGAAAAAGTCTATTTTATGACAGTATATTTACAACTAATGCATAACTTCTGTAGACACATAAACTGTTGAAAAAGTCAATGCATTAGTTTAATTATAGGTACAATTTTTATTTTTACAATTTAAGTGTATCTACATTTTTAAGAAAGTTCATAAAGAAAACAAGAAATACAGATAAACTTTGCATGAATATCTACTGTACATGCGTATATTAATTTACCATTTTGAGATCATTCATTATTGATACACAGACACCATTCGATGATATGACTTAGAACTGTCTTGAACTCAACTGACTAGAATTTATTACAATAAGATATAATTCTCTAGTTATTAAAAAGGATATAAATACAACAGTGTTGATTTTTTGTAGCTTGAAAATACATAGTTTACAAACGTTCAAATACTTTACAAACGTTGAAAAAAAAAAAACTTTACAAATGTTCAAAGAGCCAACCCGAGCAGTGCAACTGATATGGATCAAGGCAAGAGAGAAGAAGAATGACAAATGACAAATCAAATACTCAAATAGATGGAGAAAAATCCATGCACTGAGTGGGATCCGAACCAACGGATCCCGACTCCACCTGCATGACCATACCATCGCTTGAACCACAACGTCTAATGATGCTTTTATGAAAAATAATTTGAGCTGTCGCCTCGATTGCCTTAAAAACTCTTCTCTGTTTTGCCTTAATCATCATAATTATCAAAATATAAGGTTGGATTAAGAGGCTCACAAATAATAATATAATACTCTTTAGTGAAAGGTAGGTGGTAACTAACTAACCACTAGGCCAGGTCATTGCTCAAAACATTTTTTACCACCTAACCCTAGAGTCTTATTATTACATGGTCATGTGTTCAAATAAATGAAGAAAAATCTAAGCATTCGCTGAAATCCCATCATATCCATGCGCTAGATTTAAGTTCAAGGTTGTTGTTGTTGTTGTTGTTGTTGTTGTTGTTGTTGTAGCCAGCTTGGCTACAGCTGGAGGGGTGAGTGATGGTCTCTAGCCAACTTTATTTCAAAGTTGGCTCGTCCTGATCCACATATTACTATGTGCGATCAAGTTCATAAGTTCATGTTCACTTTCAACTGCATGATCACATATCACGACCGGGCTTTCAACCTCCATTCGCCGGGAACACACAAACCAGCAACTCAAATTAACCTCACCCAGCCTCGGGGAACAAGACCCTTTGACGTGTGGAGCTTCCCTTGCGGGATGTACCTGGCACTTCAGCCTCGACCGTCCACACGGCAGACAACGGTACGCTTGTCTAGAATCTTTTTGGGTCGTCAGAAGCCACTCCGGTTGGGTGCGTTGGGTGGGATCGAATCCACAGATCACGACGAATCCATACGATAGATTTACATTACAAGTCCAGCGTCTATCTACCACCAGCGCTATCTACCATCATAGTAATGATATTTTTCGGTTCCAGGTGCGGTTAGCTCTTTGAGAAGGTGATGGGTTTTTTAGTGGGTGGAAATCCCACACCCTAAAGTCAGGATGACCTGGGTGTCTTTGAAAGATTTTTTTCCTGCCTTCAAACAAACAAAAAAAATCTTTTTAGTGGGTTTTTAGTGGGTGGAAATCCCACACCCCAAGTCAGGATGACCTGGGTGTGTCTTTGAAAGATTTTTTCCTGCCTTCAACAACAAAACAAAAAAAATCTACCACCGCGGCTAGAACGAGGCTCAAAACAAGTGATTGGAGACTTTGAGCTGGTGCTCGCTGGAGGAGAGGCCCAGATAGGAGGCCGGGCCACCCCCCAGGAGGCTACTGAAGGGGGAGTGGTGATGATGGAGGCTCTGGTGGTGGTGCTGCTGTTGTTGTTGCAGGACTTTGTGGGCCTGCTGCACCAGGAGGGAGCTGGCGGTGTTGTTGTTGCAAGGGGACTGGTGCCACTTGTTGTTGTTGTTGTTGTTGTTGTGGAGAATTTGGTGGTTGCTGGTGGGCGATGTGGAGATCTCGGAGTCGCATTGGAGTTTGCCTGAAACCAAACACACCGTTGTCGAGTTATTATTACTGCCATTCATTTTTTTGCCCACCTTCAGCACAAGATTTTTTTATTTTTTGAAGGTGGGTATACCCTTATTATTTGTTGAAGATGTTTATTTGTGAAATATAAATACATGGAAACTTAAAAAAGTGTTATTATAATTATTAATTACATATATACATATTATGTATGTATTAATTATGTATTTGTGTCCAATATTCATTATGTATTTGTGTAGCGTATATTAATTATGTATTTGAGATTAAAGTAATGTACAATAAACAAATATAAAGTCATATGTATGTACAGAACAAGTACCTAATGATTACAAAGAAATTGACATTTTTTCTGAACTTGCATAAAACATGGAGAAAAATTAATGCTGACAAAATGAAATATCGGTCAAGGCATAATATGGAAATGTATAAAGAACCATACAGTTTTATAAATAATTCTGTAGACAGACTTTTTTTACGAAAAATTACTTTTGCTCACTTTCATTTTTTTATTATGGCTGAAGAATGAAGAGATTAATGTGTAGCTGTAGATAGAACTGTAGAAAACATCCCGAACTTTCTATACTTGATTTATATGAAGGTCTGATGGAAATATATCTTGTCTACATCTGGAAAATGTCACGGGTATTTTTTATTCCTAAAACTTTTCTCTGGGCCTGGCTATTATTTGTGAGTTAGGATAATCTTTTGGAGAAAAAAAACTATCAGCTCTGGCACAACATATTATTTATGATATTAAAGAACCACATTTATTATCATGAAATAGTTATGAAAACATTTTTTACTGATCTCTGGAAAATGATTGAAAACTATGATATTTACGAGTATATGAGAGTTTTATCTTTTTCTATATTAATTTTCATTTTTCTCTGAACAACACAATCAATGACAAATTCTGTGGTCAAATTTCAAGTGGTAAAAATAAAAAGTGGAGTCACTGTGGCAGAGCGAGTTAGCGCGCTAGGCATTGCACACATGGTGACCTGGGTTCGATTCCCAGCGGGGGAGGATTTTTTCTGCTCTGTACTTGGATGTTCGGGGTCCACTCATACCTCGTGAGGAAAAATGAGTAGTTACTTGTATGAGTAACGACCAGTGGCGGCATTACCAGAGTAAAAAGAAATTCATGTAATAGAATAATTCGAAATGTAAAGGAGGCTCTTAGTAATGCTGCGCTACCCACAAAAATTGTGAAGAGGCCTTGTGCTTCACCACAAAGAAATTCGTACATACATACATACAATAAAAAGTGGAAGAGTTTTGATGGTAAAAGAATATCTTGTTTTGTTTTTTTTTTTTTAAAAAAAAAACGTCATTCTTCAACTGCATGGTCATACACGACAGGGGTTTTACCCTCCATTCGTAGGAAACTTACAAACCTGCTACCCACATTGACCTCACCCAGCCTGGGTTGGGCCGGAATGCCCAAATCACAAAGTTTTCACCTCGCTGGACGTTGCTTAACTTCGGTGATCCTACGAGAACCGGTGCATTCAACGCGCCATCGACGCTGGCAAAAAAGAAAAGAGTACCTAATTATCAATTAATTATATGTTTATTTATTTATTTTCTACAATAAACAAAAATGGAAATAGAGTTTTATATGATTATGTACGAATCTTTTTATTTTTAGGAAGAGAATAATTAATTAGGAAGAAAATGTTGATCAAGTTTTGTTTTATTATTTTCAATTTCTATGTATGTAAGTATATGTATATTCTATATCATTTGTAAATAAAACTTGATCGAACATGTTTAATAATAATCTTAAATAGCTGTGTCGTATCTGCTCAACGCTTTCGGCATCAAGAAAATATATTTTGGGAAATAAAAGTTAAACGTCTCAAAACTCAAGCGACACAATAAATAAAGGAAAAACAGTGAGCTCAAAACAAAAAGAGATGATAAGAAAATAAAGTTAACGGTAATAAATTAATTTTTAATTAGAATGGGTTAAGAAGTTTTCTCGAGCGTTATAAAAGTATAATAAATAAAATGGAGGGAAGAAATGAAAGTGAAGACAGGGTAGAAGTTCGGGGGAGAATGGAAGGGGGAGAACTTCGGGGGAGAATGGAGGGGGGAAAGAAATACACAACGCGCACAAAATGAAGAAGACATTGGGAAAAGCAGAGGGAATGGGGTTATATCACAATATTTCCTTAGCTTCTTGAGAACAGGTTAGTCCATTTTTAAAATGAGCAGGAGAAGACTTGAAAAGAAAGATGAAAAATAAAGAAATAGAAGAAGAAGAAGAATATTTATTTTTTAGACAAATATTCATGCTGTCCACCATATGGTGGGTTGCTAAAAGAGAGAACTAAAGAAAATTAACTTCTGCGAGGATTATTTAAAAATTCAAAAAGAGAGGTTAGTTGATGGCATGGATATTCAGAACTACTATTACCTGTTGACGAGAGCAAAGAAGCTCGAAACAGCTGTCCAGGTATGTTCTGATTTTCATGTACATCTAATACAACTTCTCACTTTTCTCTTTGAGTAAGAATCAAGATCAAGTAATCAGCCAATTCAGAAGTTTGGCAATAATAATATAATACTCTCTAGTGGAAGGTAACCGCCAGGCGAGGTTAATGCGCCTTAAGCATTTTCTACCACCTAGCCTCAGAGTCTTATTATTATGTGGTCAAATACTCAAATGAACGATGAAAAATTCATGCTTTGGGTGGGATTCGAACCAACGGATCCCTGTGCTACCTGGATTACCAGACTAGCGCCTTAACCACTTGACTATTACCAATGCATTTGGTAATACTGGCTTCTCCACTAATACCATCACTTGAATTTTCAAGACATTCGTAAAGTAGGTTGTCAAAGTATTTAGTATGGAGGTTTTACCCTAAATTCTTAAATCAGACGGTCTGTTTTGTTAAGTTGGTCAAGTATGTATATGGCACTAACCATATTATGTATTAGAAATGAATAGACCTTTAAATTTGAAAATAAATAAGACCTCCTTAAAAATAAGGTCGATGGTTCAAGTCCCGGATTCAGCGTAGATTTAGTAAAGGGAGTTTGAGTAGTTGTGATATCACGAAAGTGATTAACACAAATATGATACCTTGATACAATATGAAAACCTCAGCAAAACGCTGAATCGGAACACTATTAATTATTGTTGATTTACTTTTTAACTGTAATTTTGTATCTAATTTATTCCACATAAAGGTTTATTTATTTATTTGTGACACCTTTAACTTTAAAGCCACTAAATTTATTTCCCATTATTACAGGCGAGACATCAGACATTACATGTAAGAAACATCCAAATAAACGATAAAAAAAAACATCTCTACAAGGTACAAAGAAGCAGGCAAAGGAAAAAGTCGAGCTGATTGAAAATGAGTAAACATAATTTTTTTGTTCAAATAGATACGTACACATCGTATATAAATTAGTACATAGAAATGTACATGGAAGTGTGTATAAAAGTGTACATACAAATGTATACAGTGCGAAGGCAGGGTCTAACGAAGGTGGGGGGAGGGTACTCATCCCTCCATCTCCTCCTATGACGTTTAATCTAGCAAATTGCTCTCTCCTCTTCCTCCTCCCCCTTTTCGCTCTCTCTCATCCTCCCCCCTCCATTATATCTCCCTCTCTCTCCCTCCCCTCCTATGTCTCTCTCTCTCCTATCCCTTGATAAATATTATCTGTCTCTCTCTCATTCTCTTCTTCCTATTTCCTTCTCAATCTTTCATCTCTGGCTTGTCTCTTTTCCTCTTTCCTTCTCTCTCTCCCTCTCTCTCTCTCTCTCTCTCTCTCCTTCTCTCATCTCTATCGCTCTGTCTCTCTCTCGCCCCTCTGGGTTCTACTTGTTACCCGACAGATTCAAACCCCCACCCTCCGGGCCAGAAGGATCGTTCATATCCATTAATGTCATCCTTCTCAGCTGCGTCACATATGAGAGAGCGTTCGCTAACCACCCAGTGATTCGGGATATGATACTAGCTATACGTATCTTTGTATGGGTATGTAGCTATGTATGATATGAGTGTGGTAATGTATGGGTATGAAAGATATGATACACGCTATACGTATCTTTGTATGGGTATGTAGCTATGTATAGTATGAGTGTGGTATTGTATGAAAGATATGATGCAATTGATGCACGCTATACGTATCTTTGTATGGGTATGTAGCTATGTATAGTATGAGTGTGGTATTGTATGAAAGATATGATGCACGCTATACGTATCTTTGTATTTACAAAAATATAGATAGGTATAATAGCAATAAGATCTATATTTACAATTAAGTGCAAACTTTATATATTTTAAGTTATTTTTAATATATTTTAGTTATTTTTAAGCTACCTACCAATGTAAACTGTTCAATAATTTGAATTGTAAAAATACAAATACATTCCCCGTTGTAAAGTTTTCCTGTGCAGTTCGCTCTTTTTCTCTCCTGTTTTCATTTCAAAAATTCAGTAGGTTTTTGAGTGTCAAAAATTGTGATTTTTTGCATAGTGCTTGGAATAACGTTTTTTGTTCTTTTTGTAAAATTCGGTGTCAATATGTGATGTATTTACCTGTTCTTTTACCTTTTTAAAGTCGATCATATCGAACTTTCTTTTTCGAAATTTTTTGGTTGCCATGGCAACATAATATTGTTTTTCCTTCTGCTAGAGTGGTAAACTAGCATTCGATTCATTTCGAAATTTACATAATCACTGGCCTTTACGATATTATTTCACATTACTCTTGTTTCCTTTACTAATAAAATGTTTACTCCAGCTGATATCTTATATTCCAGCTTTCAATTAGCTGGACTCATTATCTTCTAGGTGTTTTTCTAGCACCAGTTCTTCTCTTACCGGAGTGTTTTACTTCCGATTAGTGTTTTCCTTAACGAAGTGTTTTACTTCTGTCAAATAATTACCTTTACCTTTACCTTACAGATTCCTTACGTATTTACTTTCGTCTTTTTATTAAAAATATAATGATGCATAGTAATAATAATAATTATTCCAATATTTTAAAGAGAAATCTTCCTTCCTCCTACCGTGTTTCTTACATGCCTAGGCAAGGCTATAACAAGAATGGTTTTCAACCAAGTTCTCCCAAGATAGACTCTTTGTACCTTCCTAAGGAGTGCGGATTTTCGCTACCGTTCGACAGTTCTATCCCCCTGGATAAGTACTTGTGTGCGGTGGGAGATGTAGTCGGTGACGATAAAATGGTCTTTGCCGGCAAGAACAATGACTTGGTTAAGTTTTATTTAATCAACGAGGCCGAGGTCTTGAAATTATATGAGCATCATCCCCAACTAGTAATTGACAATAAGCTTCTTACTGTACGTAAGTTAGTAGACAATGGTCACAAATTGTTCCTCTGTAATGTTGAACCTAGTATTTCTGAGTCATTACTTATCAATGAACTGTCTAAGTACACAAAGGTTGTTTCAGATATTAAGTTCGTGAATCTCGGTTCACGTAATGGTCGTTTCTGTCACCTCATTGGTTTTCGTAGAACTGTGATGGTTGACAATGTAGAAGACTTGCCTCCTTTCATTACTCTGTGCCATGATAATGTAATTTATAAAATATTTATTGTTATTGACAAAGTAAAGTGTTATAGATGTCACGGCGAAGGACATCTCATGAAGAATTGTCAAAATTCCGCTACTCCTGCTCAGGACAGACTTATTGCTGGTACTGAAAGTTCCAATCCTTTCATTTCTCAGTCTGGAATGCCTCCTTCCCAGTCCCAGGATCATTCTATGACTGGTGTTTTTCTTCCGTCTTTCGCTAGTCGAACTGATGTCACCGCTTCTCCCCCTCTCCCTGTTGCCTCATTTCCAGCCCTCCCCGGGCCTGTGATAAATACTGATCCTGTGCTGCCTGTTGAAGGTAATGTCATAGCTAAAGTTGATTCAATAACTGAATCAGCCGCTGTTGTTGTACCCACGGAGGTGCAAAATATTATTGATTCTGAAGTACCTAAAGACCTTGATTCCGAGTCGGATGAAGAAATGTTGATTTCACCCGAAGTTAGCCCCTCTAGTGGAGCATTAAAAAGTAAGAAGCGTGTAAGTAGCACATCCCCTGAAAATTCCCAAAGTGATAAGAAAATGTGTGTTGAACAGAGTAATGATCTACAATCCCTCATCCCTATTATTCAAAGGATTGATCCGTCCGTAGACCCCGGGGTTTTTCTCAATCTTATCGAAGATATGAAAAATCAGGTACTGAAGAGGAAGATTGCAATTATCAGATCTCAATACAATATGACTCCTTCTGATGTATGTTCCTTGTTAAATAAAATTTCTTCCAGTGATGCCCTCATTAACAATTCCAAAATCAGGAACAGATTTAAAAATCTGTCAAAAAGTATTTCCTCAGCGTCATTAGATGACCTTGCAGATACACCTGCAATTCCTCCATCTCAAACCTAAATAAAATATTATTCATCCTATTTTTTTTTTTTTTTTTTTTTTTTTTTTTTTCCCTATCCTTTACATGAACTTGTTTCCTAATCTTATCTCATCCTCTCCTTCCTCACAACCTTATAACTAGCTCCTTCCCCTTATATGCCTCATTTTTTCCACATATCAACCCTCATTCTGCATGTCTTATCCAAACCTGTTCTCAATTCAATTCAAGTTGTCATTAGTATCATAATGTATTTAATTCTATTATATCTATATTCTATACAAAAGTATAAGAGAAGATTATTTTGTGTCTTGGTGGTGATGGTCTCCATGCTACACAGACTTCATGTATACTACTGCCCCCAGAGGATGACGAGAACCTCTGTTTATAATGTCAGGCATGGTCGCCGTTTGACTCTAAAAAGTAGATCCTTAATCCTTATGGACTACCTCTCACCCTTTGGTCAAAGACCATAGAGTGCAATTACTATAAAATACTGTTGTTATGTGATGGAGACCTAGACCCAATCCTTGACTCTGCCTGCCCCTGAGGTTGTCGAGTTTACCTCTCATCATGAATAAAACTATGAAACCTATGACAATTTTTTTTTTTTTTTGTTTTGTTTTTTTTTTTTTTTCTTGACCTTACTGCACTAATGTTGGTTAATGGTGTCAATATATTTATCATTTTCATATAATATGAGCTGTATAAAGTTATGAGTAGTTTTTTTTTTTTTTTTTTTTTTTTTTTTTCATAAATTCTTTAATTTAATGTTTCCGTTCAGTAAAGTTCAGTAAAGTATGAATAATATTTTATTACAATGGAATATTAATGGACTTGTAAATCATCTTGATCAACTTCAATGCCTTGTACGTAACGTATCCCCTTATATTATATGTCTACAAGAGTCTCGTCTTACGAGTTCTCAAAACCCAAAATTGAAAAATTTTGATCTCTATAGACATGATTATGTCCATGGTAATAATGCTAGTGGTGGAGTCTGTATTTTTGTTCATAACACTTGTTATTCTAAACAAATTAATCTAACAACCAACATTCAATGTGTTGCTGTTCTAGTGAAAATCCCCAATATTTCTACACAAATATGTATCTGTAATGTTTATCTTCCTCCTCAGTCTCATTACGATGAATCTGATCTAACCAATTTAAAGAACCAGTTGCCATCTCCTTTCATTTTTTTAGGCGATTTTAACGCCCACAATCCTTTATGGGGTGATTGTAGACTGGATGTTAAAGGTAAGGAGATAGAGAAATTTATTTTGAATCACAGTACCGTGCACCTACTGAATTCAGGGGACGCTACTTACTACAGTCTCACACACCTGTCTCACTCTTCCATTGACCTTGCTTTCTGTTCCACTTCAATATACCCTGATATATCATGGAATATTGTGAAAGATTTGTACTTTTCGGGCCACTTCCCAATATTATTGTCTTATTCCAATCTTAGTCCTTCTACTTCATCTCAAATTTCAAACTCCTCTCAAAAAATTTGGAATTATGATAAGGCAAATTGGGACTTGTTCAAAGAGAAAATAGATTTTGATTTTATTACTACTAATAATGAAGATATTGATGCTGTCCTCTCTATGATCAATTACAATATCTTGAATGCTGCAGATGTTGCTATACCTGAAAAAATGATTCCACCAAATCGTCTGCCGGTTCCTTGGTGGGACGACGAAATTAAAGTGGCCATTCAAAAGAGGCGGAAATGTCTTAGAACTCTTAGACGTCATCCCACCCTAGATAACAAAATAGCCTTTATGCGTGCACGCGCCATTTCCAGAAGACTTATCAAATCGAAGAAACAAAAAGGTTGGTCTGATTTTGTAGGATCTATCGATCACTCTGTCAGGCCTGCTGAAATGTTTCATAGAATGGGTAAGTTGAGGGGTAAATATACTCCAAGACATATCTCTGCTTTACAGGATCCGTTGAATTCTTCAGACCTCTCATTTGATTCGCCTTCAATAGCTAATATTCTGGGTTCACACTTTTCTAGTGTTTCTTCAAATATGAATTACTCTCCTGATTTTCTTTCTCACAAATCTTCTTGTGAAAGTAGTCCTATCACTTTTGATTTTTCAAAACTTAATGAATACAATTGTCCTTTTTCTTATCATGAGCTAACTTTTGTTCTGAAGTCTTGTACTTCCAAGGCTGCCGGTCCTGACGGCATTTCTTTCATTCTTCTTAAGAATCTTCCTTTCGTTGCTCTGATGAAACTCCTTGATTTTTATAACTTGATTTGGTCTTCGGGTGTATTTCCCTCATCATGGAATGAGGCGATTATTGTGCCACTTCTTAAACCTGGAAAAGACCGCCTAGTGTCAGGCAATTACCGTCCAATTTCGCTCTTGAATTGTACCAGTAAAGTGTTTGAAAAAATGGTGAACAAAAGATTGTTTTGGACCCTTGAAAATAAGTCTTTGCTAAACCCTTATCAAAGCGGTGGTCGTTTAAAACGGTCCACCGTTGATAACTTAGTTTATCTTGAAAATGAAATTGCCCACGGCTTTGCCAATAAAGAAAATACTTTGGCTGCATTTCTTGATGTCCAAAAAGCCTTTGATATGACGTGGCGTTTCAAAATACTGACAAAGTTGCAAAGCTTTGGAATTGATGGATTCATGTTACGGTTTATTTATAACTTTCTAAAAGATCGGAAAATAAGAGTAAAGGTTAATGGTGTTCTTTCCAACACTTTTTCTCTTGAAAATGGTATAGTTCAGGGTTCGTCTCTGAGTCCTTTACTGTTTATTGTCTTCATGAACGATTTACTGGATGTAATAAAGTTACCTGTTCGGCGTCTTTTGTTTATAGACGATCTTCTCCTCACCATCCGAGGTAAAGATATTAACACCCTTATACGTAGATTTCAAACTACGTTGAACGATGTTTTGAAATGGTCTCAGGCTAACGGACTTACTTTTTCGTCGGACCCTTCTAAGTCTGTATGTATTAATTTTTCAAGGTCCAGAAACCTATGTATTCCTCCTATTTTTTATGATGGTATTCCTTTGAAATTTGTGGACAAAACCAAATTTCTCGGTCTCTTTTGGGATAGTAAAATGTCCTGGTCTACTCATGTAAACTATACAAAAGACAAAGCAATCAAAGCTCTGAACGCTCTTAAATTAGTCTCGAACAAAAAATATGGTGTTCGTCGTTCTGTTCTTCTTAAATTCTATAAATCTTATGTACTTCCAATTTTCGACTATGGGTGTATTGTATATGGTGCGGCCAAAGAGCATGTTTTAAACAAGTTGAATACTATTCAAAATTCAGGAATCAGAGTAGCCACTGGTGCCTTAAGGTCGAGCCCCATACCAAGCATTCATGTTGAATCAGGCGTCCTTCCCCTAAGTTTGAGAAGACTTAAGCTTACAATGAATTATGTATCGAAGGTTGGCTGTTGCCCTTCCAATCCTGTACAAAAAGTCCTTTTTCAATCCAATATAGATATTGAAAAGTATCCTGGGTACAAGCCCAAACCTCTATGTATTAGATTTAAAGAAATCACTGATTTCATGAATTTCATAAATTCAAGTGATTTTGCACCATATGTTAAACATCTTCCTCCGTGGTCAGTTAATCTTCCTCAAGTTGATAATTGCATGAACTTGGGAAAAAAAGTCAATGTTCCCGATGTTGTTTTTCAACAACACTTTTCTCAAACTATTAATTCCAAGTATGCTGATTCTATCATATGCTATACTGATGGATCAAAATCTGTTGATTCCACTAGTTGTGCGTACATCATTAATAAGTACGTCTCTTCATTTGTGCTAAATAGTGTCAACTCTGTTTATAGTACCGAACTTATTGCCATATTATTATGTTTGAAAAATTTGAAATTTTTACCCTCACACAAATTTTTAATAGTTTCTGACTCCAGAAGTTCTCTCAATGCTATTAGCAATGTTGATTTTGACAATCCCATAATATCTAATATATATAAAACTTGGACTGACCTGGTTAGTTGTGGTAAGTCAATTACCTTCTTATGGTGCCCATCTCACTCGGGAATCGTTGGTAACGACACTGTTGATCATGCTGCTAAGCACCCCAATACCAGTTTACCACCTATAAGGTTATGTTCTGATCTTGACTTTAAACCCGTTATAAGTAAAATCGTAAAAGCCAAATGGCAATCTTCTTGGGACATGGTTTCAAATACTAATAAATTGAAACTAATCAAACCCACTGTCAATGAATGGAGTTCCAGTAGCAGAAATACCCGCACTGAAGAAGTTATTTTAACACGCATGAGAATCGGCCATACAAGGCTAACTCATAGTTTTTTATTCAAGAGAACACCTCAGCCGCCTTTATGTGATTGCGGAGAGTATCTTACTGTCCGACACATTCTGATCTGTCCTTTACATTCACAAATCCGTGATTCGTTCCCTATTCCTCCTGCGCTCTCTGACTCTGTGGAGTGCGTTGACTATCTATTGCTTTATCTTATTAAAATAGGTATTTATGACATGATTTAAAAAGGGGTAGTCGGCGCGAACGACCTGTTGCAACACAGAGTTAAAGCGCCTAATTAGAAGAAAAAAAAAAAAAAATACAAATACGAAAAAAAAAATTGTATGGGTATGTAGCAATTGTAGCAATGTATAGTATGAGTGTGGTATAGTATGGGTATGAAAGATTTATATCATTCACAACTCGTAAAACCTGTCAAAGGATACGTAAACATAATATACATTTTAAGGGTTGGGTGGAAGAGATTGCCAAAGGCAATAACCCCGCCCTTTAGTTAGGACATACATTATGTATTTATTTTTTCTTTATTTTTCTCTCTTTTTACTTCTCTTATATTGTATTTGTAATTATATCTATGTTATATGTAATATGTCCAATTAATAAAGTGTAAATGAATAAATAAAGGAGGCGATCTTGTCAAGTGGTTAAAGCACTGGTAGTCTCAAGTGGTTAACGCGCTAGTCAGGTAATTCAGGTAGCGTAGGGATCCGTTGATTCGAATCTCACCCAGTGCATGAATTTTTCCTTATTAATTTGAGTTTGTGACCACATAATAATAAGACTCTGAGGGTTAGGTGGTAGAAAATGCTTTGAGCATCAACCTCGCCTGGTGGTTACCTTCCAATAAAGAGTTTTATTTTTTTAATCTTACCGACCTCAGTAGCTTGACCGATAAGGCGGTGGACTTGTAACCTGGAGGGCGGTGGTTCAAGTCCCGGTTTCAGCGGAGACATTAGTGAAGCGAGTTAAGAGTAGTTGTGATATCACGAAAGTGATTAACACAAAATAAATATGATAACTTATTTTATCTTGAAAAAAAAGTTGGGAACCGGTCTATAATAGTATGCGTATGCAAGTTATGTACGAAAGAGTATGCGTATGACTGTATGGCAGAATGTGGATATAAACGACAAACATAATATACATAGGACCATACATTTCCATATCATGTCTCGCCTCCAGTTCACCACTATACCTATAAATGATCACAGATACCAGTCCATATCAACGTTGCTTATCTTCAGTGATATAATCGCATTATTCCTACTGCCAAAGATTTTCCGAACACCCTGTATATCTTGCTTTTCATCCCTCCTGCTTCCTCATGTGTGCGCGTCACACTCGCGACTTATTTGATTAAAATGAACTCTTATTTTTTGCTCCTGTTTTTGCGTAGGGGGGGGGAATTTTAAGAGATTATGATTGAGAAACTGAGGAATTTCTCCTGAATGAACGGAAAATACGAACACAACGGATTTCTAGAATTAGAAATTTCTCGGAAGTAAATTGTTATCTGTCGTCTATTATATTAAGCGGTGTTTTTCAAATTTATAGTTATATAAACTACAGTAAATTGTTATAAAATTACTTTATTTATCATTTCAAAAACGACCTCAGTAGCTTGATCGATAAGGCGGGGGACTTGAAACCTGGAGGTCGCTGGTTCAAGTCCCGGTTTCGGCGTAGATTTTGTAAAGCTAGTTTGAGCACTTATCACGAAAGTGATTAGCACAAATATGATAACCTTAAAATGATAATAATTATTATTGTATAAATATTCATTAGGAGGAAAAGTAATGTACAATATTTACAGTATGAAATTCAGAAAAAATAAATATATGATAAAATTGTTTGAAAAATTAATAAATAAATAACAAAGAAAAAAATAATATTAATGTCCTTACTAACGGGCGGGGTTATTGGGGCAATCTCTTCCACACAACCCTTAAAAATAGAGGTCGGTGTGATAATTGGGGCTTCACTTGTAGGACTTCGACCAGATTATAAAAAGTTTTTTTTTAAAGTTATCATACATAGTTATGTTAATCACTTTCGCGATGTCACATCTACTCAAACTCGCTTTACTAAATCTTTGCTGAAACCGGGACTTGAACCACCGACCTCCAGGTTACAAGTGCGCCGGCTTATCGATCAAGCTACTGAGGTCGGTTATCATCATCATAGGGTGGCGTCATCGTGAACGATGGTAGCCAGACAGTGGAGGAATGACTCAGCACTTCTACCACTGTCTTTACAAGGAGGCTAATAATTGACAAGGGCCCCCAGAACCAAGCCAATGCTGGTCTACTCCCCGTTTATAGTCCCCCAGCCAGACTGCTGGTCTCCTCCCTGTTAATAGTCCCCCAGCCAGACTGCTGGTATACTCCTCCCTGTTTTTAGTCCTCCAGCCAGACTGCTGGTCTACTCCCTGTTTATAGTCCCCCAGCCAGACTGCTGGTATACTCCCTGTTTTTAGTCCTCCAGCCAGACTCGGTTAACCAGATTATAATAATAAAGGGGCGGGGCTAGAAAACTAGAGAGCACCTACCGTTTAGAGGTTTTACGTCCCCGTTCGTGGAAGACACGCCCGACTGGTTGGAGTTGGGCGTGGAGGGAGTCTCAGGCTTCATATCCTTGATGGAGGCGTGGCCTGATTTGAGGTCCGCCTTGGAGTCGCTACTCGAGTTCTGATTGGACGAGACTTTCTGCTGCGAGAGGCGCTCCTGTTTCCGGAACTTGGCTCTCCGGTTTTGAAACCACACCTGAGAACATGTGAATTATGGTTTTCTTTGAGTCCGCGGTGAAGAATCTTGATTAAAGTGACTGCCAATTTGATCTTTAGTTGGAAAGAACAGTTGAACCATAAGAGATCTTTTTTCAGGTCAAAATTACCTCTGTAATAAGGTAAAATAAACTCTTTATGTTAAGAGAAATCTTAACCAAAGAGAAATGTTAAGAGATGTAAGAGAAAAAAAATCGGTACTTTAAGTTCTCTTACAAGGATTTTAACTAGATTTTTTTTTTTTTTCATTACATACGTAGCTAATTAAAAAAAAATACAATTTATCAATAATTCCGTGTCCGTGAGAAAGGCAAAGATTTTGGTGGTGATGAATTAAAGGCCTTTGTCTAATATCTAGAATCTTGCGAGCTTAAATCTTGAATTTCAAAGAGATGTACAAAAATTATTTTTATTTTAGAATTGATGGTACAGAAACTGGAACAGAGGACTTGCAAAGGTTAAAACTTTTCTTTTTCTTCCATTTCGTTTCGCGTTCTTTCTTCCCGTCTTGTGAAGTCCCCCCTCCCATCCTCCCTCTCTCACTCTCTCTTTTCCTCCCGTCTTATTACCCTCTAACCTCTCTCTCTCTCTTTCTTCCCATCTTCACCCCCCCCTTTCTTATCTTCATCATTCCAAATCTTTTAATTTCTATTCTGCGTTCTTGTTTTCTGAGCTGAGTATCGGGTGGCCAGAAAGAACCAATCAGTACTGTTTCTTTTTAATTTATTCAAGTTGTGGGTCCAGTAATTTTGAGTAAATTTTCACCAAAAATTTTAAACAATATTTTTACACGTTTCCTGAAAGTTCCATTCAACTATCTTTATGAGCTGTGTATGGGGTGGCCAAAAAGAACCAATCAGGTTTTTTTTTTTTTTTTTTTTTTTTTTTTTTTTTTTTTTTTTCTTTGTGATATGAGTCAGAAAATTTTCACCAAAAATTAATATTTTACAGATTTCTGAAAGTTTCATTCAACTATCTTGAGGGGATAAAAACTTAAAAACTAGATTTCTTATTTCTAAAAATTTCCAACCATTAGGCATTTTTAGGCAAAGATTAGGGACTGACTTTTTTTTTTCGGCCACCCGGTATACTCTACTCATCTTCATATACTACGGGTTGTCTTCTACCTCTCCTATCCTCAATTCTTCATCTCTGGTCTGTCTTTTGCACCTCTTCATCTACCTCCCATCTTCAATTTTGGCTTGTCTACCCCCTCCCAATTCTTGAAGAACTGTCTTCCCCCTCTTATCTCTGGGTTGTCTACCCCTCCCAATTCTTGAAGGGTTGTCCCACCACCGGAGGGTTGATTGATTAGCTCGATGTGCAGGTTTTTATCAACGGGGGAAATTATGTATTGAGTAAAATTTTCAGACAAATTTCAGAATTTTTTTAATTTAATTATTTTTCTTTCGCTTTTGAGACTTGTGGATTTGGGTGGTTGGGCTGTTTAGGTAAAGGAATTTTTTTTCAAATTAAAAATATGGTTCTTTGGAAATTTAGCGGACTCAAGTTTCACCTAAATAGTTATTGGCTGTCTGTCTGTCCCGTCCCGGTAGCTCAGTGGTAAAGGCGGCACTGTGTGAATCCAGAGATTCCAGAGGTCGCGGGTTCGAAACCCAGCCGGGACATGACAAGTTATCCTCCCAGTTGTGATTTTTACCACATAATAATACGTCTTGGGCTTACTACTGGAATCATGGGACTTAATAGTCCTAATCGTGCAGTATAAATAAGGCGATATTATTATTATATCACTAATAAAAAACTGATATTGAACCTCTATGAAATGGCTGAGATAATTTAATAAATATATTATTATTTTGAGATTTTATAATAATAATAATGCTTTTTCTTTGTGTCATTATGTCACAATTTTAGTGGGTAGCGCAGAATCATAGGACTTTACCACTTTAATTTACAATATCTTGTATTATTTTTTTGCCTAAGATTCTGCCACTGGTCGCTGCTTCACATTAAAGCAGCTACTCATTTTTCCTCACGAGGTATGAGTGGACCCCGAACATCCAAGTACAGAGCAGAAAAAATCCTCCCCCGCTGGGAATCGAACCCAGGTCACCATGTGTGCAATGCCTAGCGCGCTAACTCGCTCTGCCACAGTAACTACTTTATTTTGAGATTATACAGCAGTGGAGAAGTACAAATACATTTCATTGCGTTTTTTCTTCGTTTTAGCTCTACATTCTGGTAGCCAAGTGGTTAACGCGCTAGTCTGGCAATCCAGGTAGCGTAGGGATCCGTTGGTTCGAATCCCACCCAGTGCATGAATTTTTCCTCATGAATTTGATTTTGTGACCACATAATAATAAGACTCTGAGGGTTAGGTGCTAGAAAATGTTAAGTTAAAAAAGAGGTATCATATTTATTTTGTGTTAATCACAATCGTGATATTACAACTACTCATACTCGCTTTACTAAAATCTACGCTGAAACCGGGACTTGAACCATCAACCTCCAGGTTACAAGTCCGCCGCCTTATCGATCAAGCTACTGAGGTCGGTTAATCACTGGAAATTATGTTATAATTTAGCTACTTGCATCCTTATTACTCTCGCCCAGCCTGCTTTGGGTCTCACGTGTTCATTATTTGGTGATAGAAAATGCTTTGAGCATTAAACTCGCCTAGTGATATCTAAAAATGATTGGAATTACGGGTGATCCCCGTTCCAATCATTTTCTTTACCAAAAAATTGGTCTGGCCATTCAAAGAGGAAATGCTTCTTGCATCCTCGGTTCCAGAAGCACGGTCCCTGGGACAAGTTTTTTATATTTAATAAAAATAAATAAAACATTCCTCGCCTTGTGATTACCTTCCACTAAAGAGTGTTATTATTATTAATAAGTTATGATATTTGTGTTGATCACTTTCGTGATGTCACAACTACTCAAACTCTCTTTACTAAATTTACACTGAAACCCGGACTTGAACCACCAACCTCCAGGTTACAAGTCCGCCGCCTTATCGATCAAGCTACTGAGGTCGGTTATTATTATTAATACATTCATGTTATTTTCATTTTAATTTAGTTGAAATTTCAAACTTGTACATTTAATAATCTCCTACACATTAAAAGCCAGATCACTTGTGCTTTTGTCAATAACTGTAATGGTCTTTCAATTATTTCTAAATTTCTGTTCCGAATCAAACATAAAAATGGAAAATTAAACATCGAGGTCAATGGACCGCGAAAGAAATGAAAATTGAATTAAAACAGAGAATCTTTTTAGTTTAATGAAAGAGTATGAAAAACCAGTGGCGTGGAGAAGAGAGGAGGAAGGAATTGAGGGTTTGCTGGGTGATGCACTTGTCTTATTTTATTTTAAATCTTAGTGCCTTAAAAAGCTAAATAATAAATAGGTCCTCACAAAAACCAGTGCCGGGATTCAAGAAGCCTACACAGACAGATAGCACATAACAAGGGTTGATTGGAAGAAATTGCCATATCCAATAACCCCGCCCTTAAGTTAGGACATATTTATATATGTATTTATCTATTTTTATTGTTTATATTTTTTCCATTTTTTCAATTTTATAATAAAGATTAGTATGTTACAAATGTTTTTATATCTAATTAAGTCTTTAATAATAATAATAATTATAACATGGCTAGTGACTTGCTGAAATTTTGGACAAAAAATAAATACATATATTTTTATTTTTTTGTAACCTTCAATTTTTTGTCCAAAATTTCAGCAAGTCATCCAACACTGATCGGGTTGATCACCACAAGAATGACAGCTGGGGAACTCATTCGTGGCGGCAAAACCAGAGTACATTGATTTAGATGAGCAGTTTTATGTATCAATGAAGAGATATATACGGTGTGAGAGGAGGGAGAGAGGGAAAAAGATAGAGAGGACCCTTCCCTCTGTGTTTTGTGAAGAGGGGGGGGGGGACCTCCTTGCTAACTATAAAGTAAGGGGGGGGCAAGGCTGTGATCAATGTTCCGAAACGAAGACATAAAATCCCCATCCCCTCCCCCCCGCCCAACTAACCCTCCTCCTCTGCTCTCAAAACTACCCCCTCCCTTTCTGCACTACCCTTGTATAGCCCCCCTGGCACTATTAACATGAAACACGTCAGTGGTGTCGCGCGGAAACCGGGGACCACAACAAAGTTTGGAAACGTGTGGCAGACAGGCCTGATGAAACAGGTGTGGAAAATGTGACTTGTAAAGTCTCTGAAGTATGAATAGTTTCAATAAGTTAGGTAAAAATAAAAATAAATAAAATGAGGTTAATTTAGGACGGAATTAATAGACATTTTTGAGATACTTCTGTGGCGCTAAATATCGAATTGCGTCCTGTCATAGATGGGAAAACCGATGCTAAGTAAAGAATTATGTTCTCGATTTTGAATATTAATCGCCCTTATTCAATCAAAACCAAAAAGACGCTTGCACTTAAGCACTCTCTTGTCATGCGGAAGGTCCCAGATTCGAACCGCCGCATCGACAAAAAATTTGTATTGAAAATTTGGTTACAGTTGTTTGTAACGAGCGCACCGGAAGGTGTGTTGACCCAGCACCTACATGGGAATTATTGTGTCACTTCTCGCCCATCAGAGGAGAGGCATACTACGGAATGGACAGTCTACAACAAAGACCACAAGCGTCTACAGTAGCTCCTGTTTCATTGCTACGAAATAAAAACGGCTGTGAAACACTCAAGTTTTCTTTTTTTAAAAACAAGGACTATAGTGCACTGTGATTGGTTGAAACTCTGGAGAATTGTCTGTCTCACCTTTGTCGTAATCCTATTTTAAAATTCAGGCCTAAGCAAAAAACGTTAGTCAAGTCATATTTCTATTGATAGATGTAGATAACATTACACAGACACCTATTCAATCTATTAGAACCACCGGGTTTGTTCAGAAATGACGGCAAAAGACCAGATGGAATTACTATGGTGCCATGGGAAAAAGGAAAAGCACTGGTATGGGATGTCACCTGCGTTGATACGTTGGCTGCATCCAATATTGGTTACTCCATAGATGGACCAGGTGAAGCAGCGAGACATGCAGAGATAAAGAAGATGAAAAAATATGATGAGATTGGACAGCAATATAACTTCGTTCCTGTTGCAGTGGAAACTTTTGGTGCGTTTGGACCCGCAGCAAAAGCACTCATATCAAAAATTTCAAGAATGTTGGTTGACCACACAGGAAACAACAGAGCAGGCACCTTCTTTCGACAAAAAATAGCTTTGTCGATCCAAAGGGGAAATTCGAACGCAGTTTTAAACACCATGCCTCAGAGTAAGAGCATGCAAAGTGAGCTCGACTATTTTTCTTTTAAAAAACATTTCATTTGTACATTTTAAATAAAACATGATTAACATTTATATATATATATATATATAAAAAAAAATCTATTCATATTGCACTCCACGCCACTGTTTCAATTTTTGATTATTATTCACTCAAGTTAAGTGATATCAAGTGAATGTTATAGATAGTCATATAATGAGTTAAGTGATATAACAAGTGAATATTAGATATTCGTATAAAGAAATAGGTGGAAGGGTTCCTCTTCATAAAAATCAACAAAAAATAACAGGACAACATAATTTGAATGAATCACCAAAAAATCTTCTCGTCATCATGCTTGTAACAGATGTAAGACAGAATTTTTACATCATTAATTTTGATGTATTAAATAAAAAACATAATTCTACATATTTATATAAATACTGTATCAAATTGTATTGAATATTTTATCATAAATAGTGTATAAGTACCGACCTCAGTAGCTATATCAATAAGGCGGCGGACTAATAACCTAATGGTCGCTGGTTCTAGTCCCTAATTCGGTATAAAAAAATAGCAGGGTTGACACAAATATGATTATAAAGATTGTTCTAATACCTACCTACACACTATATAATTTTATTTTATAATTAAATTATAAATTGAACCATGTTGGTGATTTAGCCAAATTTTTAATGCGCTTACATTTCTGATTTCCTTATTTAAAACAATTAATAATCTAGACTTATAAGAGGCAGTCTCCGAGGCGTAACGGTTGTGACTACTGCTCGTAGTCCAGAGATCCCGAGTTCGATCTCCGGTCGGAGCACACTTTTCACACAGAAAATTCTGTTCCCTCCGTACATGTGAGGCTGGCATTTCCGGCCCTACCCAGGCTGGGTGAGATTAATATGGGTAGCTGGCAATACCTCATTTTGTAGAGTAGGGTTAGGAAAAATAAATAATATAAGGCCATCAATTTGCCCCGGCCCCGGGCTAGCAGGAATTTAATAAGGGATTTTCGGCAAATTCAAATAGGACACCAAACAGGCGAACCAAACCATTATACGGCGAGAGACAATGGCGCCCGAACAAGTACATAAAATAAATAAAAGATGAGGGTACGGAAAACCACAGGTATATAGGTGAGAAATCCAATGGTGCTTCAATCTGGATAGAGTCCCATTAGTATTCCTGACACGAGTTTTATTTTTCACACCTGCTCCGCATTGGAAATCTGGTGGAACAGGAAATCTGAACAGTTTATCGGAACTCGTGTTTTCTTGTTTTCCAGTAACCCCAGTGGCGGCTCCTGACTTCAAGACTAGGTGAAGACAAATTATACCCAGAAGTATTGAAAAAATAAAATTATTAATTTATCAGATCTTAGTTCTTATGGTCTCATAAACACAGCCCATTGTAAGTTATGGCTGTTTCCCTGCAGAGCATGGTTTTCTCTCATACCAGTTTTGCATCATATAAGTTTTTATAGGTACTTTTTTTGGAGAACACTTGATACTTAATAAATAAACAAGGCCAGCAGAACAATTTGTCAACACTTGAGCTGGTACACAGCCATTCATTTTTCATAAGCCATTCAGGCTTGAACTGTATGGCTGTGGGACAGGCATTTGCTTTACTTTTTTAGTGGTGGTTATAGTAATTGGAGAAATTGGACATCCAGTAATCATAATATCTTTCTTATCCTCATTACTTCTTAATCTGAATGGGGTTACTTTTAATGTTTGAACCCCATGATTTTGTGGGAATCTCATTGTTTCTTTGAAATATTGTTATTAGTTATTCATCGTAATAAAAAATATTAACTGAAAGTTGGTAAAAAGGAATTAAAATAAAAATATTAGGATTATACCTCAGTAGATAGGTAGGTACAACATTTTAAAGAGGGGTTAGAACTGGGAAGGAAAGAAAGTTAGTTGAAGACTAAAAATTACAATCCAAAACTGGAAGAAAATCCACCACCAGATTACAAAATAAATCTAAGAAAACATACTTACTACAAATATATAAAATCACCATTGATGTTTAAATGACTATTTATGAAAAACACAGATATTGCCTTATAATTTTAAGTACTTCACTGGAAGCTGTGTGCTTAGCTACCTGCAACCTGCATAATTATAATGTTATTACTGACACTGAAAGAAGTACATAGCTACTTCATATTCAACTTATTATGAAAAGCACAGGTCAGATCAGGTAGGAATAATGTTTCTATCCTGTATCAATTACTGGGAAATAACTTTATTAACTAGTTACACCAATTAAAAGTCACTTGATTACCGTTGAAAAGATTTGAAAATAATCTAATAAAATTTAAAAAGTGAGCACCAAGTTTTGTTTACATTCTAAAGATAAGAGATACAATGTTGCCAAGTTAATTTCATAGCTAAATTTCTACAAACTTCAAGAGCTATATTTTAAATTTAAAGAAATCCCTCAAATCATGTAAGACGTATTTATTTATTTAAAAAAATAATACTACACCGCCTGAACAGAATTTTCTCTTGAGAATTTCATTTCAACACGTCTAAATTCATGATTTTTTTTAAAGTGGTTCCATAGTCAGGATCTTAAACAGGACCACCATTGTCCCTATTTAAAAACATCTTGGAACAACTGGATACCAGATTATCTTATTTGGCTCAATTTCGGTACCTACATTAAATAATTATTTCCGAGATTTGACTTCAATCGATATGTCCTTTTTAAGACTATAGTTGACAAGATACATAAATAGTTAAAATTTATCCAAATGAAAACTATTAAACCTTCCTAACACGTCTTTGTTCTTTCATTTTCATAATCATGTTGATTTAATGATCCTACAGCTTGCACTTGGCTCCTATTCACACTTGACTTGGTCTCTATAATGGACTTCTTTAAATGCATCCTAGGCAGGAAGGGGGAGAGGACAATCCATGTCAGTTCTTCACAAAGGGGGTGACGGTGTAATTCTATTTACTCCTCTAGTTTATCTAAAAAATACACATTAATGAGCCGTGACAAAACCCATAAAGGGGATTTATATCAGGTCACTACAGGCACCTGTTATGAAACACATACAAAACAAGTTGAAAAAAAAAAATCCCCTCTCTACCCGCCCGTACATATGTTATTTACATGGGATTTGTGTGTTAAACATACATGGATGGTGTTAATCATGTTTGCGGGGATGATGTTTGATGTTTTCCGTGTCAAAGTTTTTCATTAAATTCTTTTCACGAAAAATGTTGCCATCCGAAGTAATCAGCTTTGAGCCAGAGACTGAGTGACACACGCAGGTAGAGGCAGATTGGTTGAAAAATAATATCCGTTGTTTGTTTTTTTATTGTTGGAAAATTTTACTGTATTCTAAGGCTGTGGATTTTTTCGTCACATAATTTTTTATTAGATAGCATATAGGTATTATAGTGTTTATTGTTTTTATATTGAAATTTAAAATTAAATTTCTCGGAATGGGAGCATGAATTGTTTTCATGAAAATTCATGAATTCATTGTAGTTCAATTATTTATTTGTTAGACATGCACATAATAATCATGTAAATCAAATTACACATAATACATATATTATGTAATCAAACACGTTGGCAGAGGTGTGAAGAACGCTCTATACAAAGAAAGAGACATACATTTTTACAAATATTCGATACAAAGAAATAGACAGCTAGATAATTTTTTTGTATCAGTAATAAATAAATAAATATTTCATTAACGAAAATGAATATTTTTCTAAACGAAAATATGAAAAGGTTATTTATTATTGCTAATGGCAATATCTTCCACGCATTGCCGGTTCGACTGTTATGGTTCGGCTACGCATGGTTCCACTCTATATTGATTGAATTTGCATTCAATGCACAAAGTTTAAGCCTCGACATGACAAAAAACAAACAATAAAACCGCAGCAAAGATTGACACGTCACCAACAACAGAAGGTAAAGATGACAAGACTTAAATGTTGCGGGGGTTACGAAATAAGGGTGCACAACTCCGCCGAGCTAATTGTAAGTCCCTGGGTAAACATTGCATGGTCGAGAATGATTGAATAGAATAAATAGGGCCACCTGTCGCTGCCAGGGACGAATTTAATATTAATTTATTTATTTACAATTTTTTGTATACCACACAATTAAATAAATATCATAACATGAAAAAATTTTTTTTAAATTTAACTGTCCACTGGCAGTCAAGAAGTTAACGCGCTAGCCTGATGGTAATCCAGGTAGCGCAGGGATCCGTTGGTTCGAATCCAACCCAGTGCATGAATTTTCTCTCAATAATTTGAGTTTTTGATGACATAACAATAAGACTCCGAGGGTTAGGTGGTAGAAAATGGTTTGGGCATTAACCTCGCCTGGTGGTGAGCTTCAACTAAAGAGTGTTATTATTATTAAAATTATATATGTAAAATAAAAATCGAACAAGATTATTTCAATATACACAACTACTCAAATGTAACCTGTTCTAAAGACCCGGAAAGCTCCTCTGAACTCACCCCTGGCGTTTGTGATCCTTCTAGTTTGATGAGGGGGGGGGGGGTTGCTTTCCTATTTACTCTTCCAATAAACATTGGAACAAGTTCAACACCTCCACTTTTCTGCACAGACGGAGCTGTTTATCAATTTCCCATTTTTCTACGCCTTCTGTTGCCAAAAATGATGCAGAATATAAATAACATTAAGGAGAAACCAAGTAAAAACCTCTTTTCAACTAATCAGCCCTCCTGTTTGACAATAATATGTTAGTGTGGGGCTACTTTAAGATTCTGGTGCGATATTAATATTAGACATATTTGTTATAGGTACATCTGAATATTTACACCAGTATAGTGCAGTGGTAGTCAAGTGGTTAACGCGCTAGTCTGGTAACCCAGGTAGTGTAGGGATCCGTTCGTTCGAATCCCACCCAGTGCATGAATTTTTCCTCATTAATTTGAGCTTGTAACCACATAATAATAAGACTCTGAGGGTTAGGTGGTAGAAAATGCTTTGAGCATTAACCTCGCCTGGTGGTTAGCTTCCACTAAAGAGTATTATTATTACACAATGATACATTTCTTTCTTACCCATCTCCCACCATTATTTCCCTTTGTCTCCCCTACCATCCTCTTTATTCTATTCAATCATTTTAAAGATGGAAAAATATGCTAATGCATTAAATGGTATAAATTAGAAAGAAGGACAGAAAAAAAGGAATAACAAGGAGAGTTTCGGAGAGACAGAAAAAGGTTTCGAATATTTATTCAAGAAAAATTACGCCGAAGCCTTTTTTTTTACCAAATGAAGAAAAAAAAATCCCCAACAACCAGAACAAAAAATACATTTTCATTTCCTGTGTTTTCCTTCTCTAATTAAATTAAGGGGGCGAGGAAGTGTTGGAATAGTATGAGACGTAATATGCAGACTTCGGGTTTTCGAATTGTTAATAATTAAAAAGGAATGAAAATCAATATCGAATATAACAACGGATTTACTTGAAGGTCCTTCAATTTTTTTATTTTATAAACAAAAAATACACTCCCAATTATGAACGCAATACTTATTCGTGGTTGGTTCACATTGTATAAACTTGGCAATAAAAATATCTTTTTTTTTTTTTTTTTTTTTTTTTTTTTTTCATAAAATAAAAATTATAATTATACATAAAAATGAGGCATGCCCGCTCCATCTTCGTAAGGTAAGCTTCTTATTAGTCTTCTTGCTCCTCTTATTCTTAGCCCAACTGCTCTTATTATAGACATTTGCCCTTGGGCTTTCAACCAAGATAGTATTTGGGAATACGCTTTGTTCCATTTTGTTGAAAGGTTGAATGACAATCTCCTCACATATGCGTCATATTCTTTGTGGAGCACACCTTCTACGGTACAGACTAGTGGTGTGAACGAACCTCTAGCCTCTTCTGCTGCTGCATCATATTTCCTGTGTTTTTCTGCTGCATGCCGACTGGCTGTTGTATTCCAGCTTTGAGAAGCATAAGAAGGAGCGTCGGCATTTACAATGCGGTTGTCGAAAAACGCTACCCTCCCTGCCTCCCAAACACCAACTGCCTTGAAGTCTGCATATAGTGCTGAAACATCATTCGTCGGCTCTCGCATCAGAGGTTCTATTCCAACACTATTGAAGGCTAAATTTACCGTTGCAGCACAAAAGTCCCTGTGTTGATCGTGTCCGTGTTTTATCAGACCACCTTTCTTACAGTTGAGTGCATGGGTGATTGTGAAGTCCGTGCCACATCCATCACATAGTGTTGGAAGATTTGGTATACTCATCCCATATCTGAGGGCCAATGCATCGCGGAACTGCACAGGTGATAGATCAAAATGATCTGCAGCAGTTGGTACCACTGATAACCAGTGACTGGCCTTTCCTTCAACTATTCGAATTAGGGGACGTTTTTGACGTTCAGGTAACATTGCAATCAGTCTGTCACTTTCTTGTTTCTTCTCATTTTCTCGTTTCATTTTTTCTTCTGTGATGACTTCCTTCATTTTGTTGACATGTGTATTCAGATTTAATTCTTGATTGTTTTTAATTGCATCAGTGAGTGTTTGAACGCATCGTTTTGATGTACTATGGGCATTTTCTGATGTTTTCATTGGGTTTTTGATATCTAATCCACCATAGCGTACAGGAAGTTCAAAAAGATCGTTCTCAATGCTACTGATTTCATGCCCAAACAGAGATGGTGTAAAGTATTGGCGTATTGTACTGAACAAATCATTATATTCGTCATTAGCATCAGCAACAACTCTCTGAGTAAATATCCATTCTGCTTGCAAAGATTTAGTGAATGATGTATAAGCTGCTTGAGGGCTCTTTACTGCTGCACAACTCAACTTCTTAATACAATCAACCCAAATAGCAACTTTTTCTTTGACAAAGTTTACTTTAGCATCTTTAGTGCCAATAATACCTCCCAAAAAGCGATGAGATGTTACAACTGAAACATTTATATCACTGAAAAGAGTTGTTGCTTCATTTTCTTGATTGGGTTTCACAACTAAAACGCTTTTTGAGGGTTCGGGGAAATATCCCCATTTGGGTCCTTCTCGCATAAGTATATCCAACCATTTCCGTACTTGTATTAGCTTTCCAAGACATGCCGAATCATCAGCATACCAGCTTTGCCTGTAATCTTGAGATTTCAAGTTCCTAATTATTGGTAATATGCCAATTGCATACATCATCATAGCCAGTGGATCACCTTGTGTTGTACCTTCCTTACTAAGAATAAAGTTTTCAGTATTGCGAAAAATAATTTTGGCATATCCTCTATATGTATTGAATAGGAATCTTGCACACCGTGGCCATAAAATTCTCGCATTCCAAAGTGTCAAAGGTCTATTTATACAGTTGAAGGCATTTGATGCATCAACTAGGAGAATGGATGCATCATCGTCTTCATCAAACAAGTCAGACATTGTGTGTATTGCACCTTCAATACCAGCTTTGGTTCCAGCACAGAGCTGATCCGCACCACATTCTTCTCTGACATCTTCTCCTGTGATGTGGGCCATGGTTTTAGCACAGATTCGCTGTAAAACTTCTCCTATGCCAATTGGCCTTACACCTGGACATTTATCCAATGCTAATCCACGTCTCGCAAGCAAAGCACGAACTGAATTCCATTCAACGATTCCATTTGCTAATTTTCGTATCAATGACGCAACAGCTTCTCGCAGATGTTGACTATGTGTTCCATATCTCAGTATCATACTCTTCCATTGATCTGCATCTGTACCGCTTGGACCAGCACCTCCTCTCATGGATCTTCTTTTCGTTGTAATCCGTTTTGTAGTTTGGCGCGTTACAAGGAATGCATTAAACAGACAGAAAGACACAAATCCAAAGTTTCTCAAGAGCTCATGAAACGTCCAGAAATATTGAAAAAATTTAAATCAGAGCAAAAAAAATATTTAGTTATCTTACAAAATCGAACACAATACTTCCAGATACTAATATTAGAAATTTATGGAAGTAATATTTTAATTTCTTTATGGGTACCTACTTCATTTTTTTCATCAATTTGTAAGGGATACCTTCTGGTGCGCTCACCACCTAATTGGGTAGTACTGTGTCACTTCTCACCCATTAGAGGGGAGGCATACTACGGGATGAGCAGGTTCCAAGCAGACCACAAGCGTCTACATATAGTAGCTCCTGTTTAATAGTTAGTTATCATAATTTTGTTAATCACTTTCGTGATATCACAACTACTCAAATTCGCTTTACTAAATCTACGCTGAATCCGGGACTTGAACCACTGACCTCCAGATTACAAGTCCCCCGCCTTATCGATCAAGCTACTGAGGTCGGTAGCTCCTGTTCAATAGCTACAAAATAAAAAAAGGCTGTGAAACAATCATCTTTAAATAAATAAATAAAAATCCCGCTAGCTCTCATCAATCTCATCATTAAAGGATCATTTACAAGAATGACCGGTCCAACAGTAAAAAAGTACATCATATCACAATGTAACAAGATATCTGAAAAACTTGTTCCTGAACAAAAAGCACGAGGTGGAAGTCAAACAAGAGAAGGGAAACAAAAAAGTCACCCACTGCGAGAGAACTCACTAGAGGGTTGACACAGTCCATAAAAAAAGTGAAAAAAAAACCGGAGAGCATAAGGTTGATAAAATATTGATATAGATAACAATATGTAGATTCACTAGATTGGACTGGGGAAAGCGCAGATTTTTTCTCACGGTATGAGAATGGTTTCCCTGTTTGACTTTCGAATTCCCTCAGGACGAAATGTAGCCTGAACTGAGACGCGTAATAGCTGCAGAGGTGTTGTGGACCATCCCAGAGGAATTTTCGGAGCTTCTGTAATTAACAGTGGATGTTTTTTTTTTGGGTCGTGGGAAATTTTTGTGCTTCTTTTTAAGTGTGGGGACTGTGGGCCATTTGGCATGTTTTGCGGAGATGCTTCTGTTGCTGCCCACATGTTGTTATTTGTTGCTGTTGTTGTAATGTCACCGGTTTTAAGGATAAGTACAAGTATACATAGTGCATGGAAGAGCTGAGAAATCTTCGTGGTCCTAAGTTGAACTAAACGAAAGCAACAAAAAAAATCGGAGCAACTAAAATTACTTTTTTTACAGAAACCAACACAAAATACTTCCGATTTCTAATATTAGAAATTTATCGGAAGTAATACCTAGTACTTTATTTATTGCAGGTAGTTTCATTTTGCCAACAGTTTAACAAAGCACTTCTTTATTTAGGTATTTATTTATTTCTTCTTCTTTGCCTTATCCGATTCAAACGGGGTCGGCATTTTGTGTCAGTTCACTCCACAATATTCTCATGTATTTAATTCCTCGATAATCCTCTGCCATATACGCTGTGTATTTTATACAGTCTTATCCACTTTCTCTTGTTTTTTTATGGTTATATTTATTTATTTATAAATAAAAAACTTCCTCCATTCCATGACCTTCTGGTATCGACCCAAGGATGGATACATGCAGCATTACCCTTCTGAATGGCCAAACCAATTCTTTGGGCAATAAATTGTTTAGATGGGTGTTCACCCGTACATCTAAACAATTTCTCACCCAGTTGGCTCAGCCATTCCTTTGAGGCAACACTCCACGCACCCATGGCCTCTACCGCCAAAGATAGAGTATATCTCTTTTTCCCTGTATATCTAAATTTTATATCTTCTTCCAAACATAACATTCATCTCTTCTTTCCACATGCCCATACCTTTGCAGTCTTCGCTCTTGTATCCTTTTGGAAACCTCTATGGCTTTTATTTTGTTTCTGATTATTTCATTTCTTATCTTATCCAATCTTGTCACTCCACATCTCCATCTCAATATTCTCATCTCATTAACATCTAGTCTCAACAACACATCTACAAACTCATTCAAAGCAAAATTGATGATAAAGCATCAATTGTATAACATAACCTCATAATTTTGTTCTAGGCAAAATAGCTTTACTTAAGCCGTATTTTTCTTTCTAACCAAAGTTAACCAAACGGGAATAAAATGAACCAAACTGGAAGCAAGTCATTTTTCTTTTGGAAGAGGAAATTTTTCCTCTTCCTTCTTCCAGTTTGGTTAACCAAAATGGAAGTAAAAAATTCTTGCTTCCAGTTCTTTTATAGATTAAGTCCATTGTTTATTTTTAAAAGTACCGAAACGCAAACCTAACCTGGAATTTTTTTTAATCCAAAAGAAAAATAGTCCTTTATAAAGCTTTGTCCTTATAAGATTTATTATTATTAAAAAGCCGATCTGCACAACACCCGCCAAAGTTTGAAATCTCGCCACGGCATAAGCTCCAGAGCTCACACAAGTGTTGATGTTGTAGTGGGAAGTCTGCTCCCCCTGGAACGCCATAACTCTGGCAATGTGGTGTTTGTACCGCTCGCTTTCTGTCACCTTTCCTTTTTATTAGACTTTATCGTCCTCATTTTTCATAGCGAGCGCTTTCTTTTCGCCGCGTTTTGGTAAGTACTTGCTTTTACTTACTTAGTGTGAGGACGGCGATAAATTTTTCGCCTGCTGTTGTGTGGTGTAGTGGTCTGTGTTTGGGTCATAGTTTGGCGGGGATAAGAGGTTTTTGAGGATAGAGAGGGATGAGTCTTGGAGGAGATAGCAGGGGAGCCTGAGGAGTTATGAATGGGAGGTTTTTTTTGGGGAAATAATGAGGTTGGAGGTCACAGTGGAGTTATTTTTAGAACTGGAGAACAAAGATAACTTTTTCTATTTATTGTTTTGGCCTTTTGGGTCCTGTCGTGGGATCTTGGGGCAATGAGAGCCTCTCGTAGGTAGAAGAGTGTTGGCTTTATGATAGGCTTTAAAACAACCTCAGTAGCTTGATCGATAAGGTGGCGGACTTGAAACCTGAAGGTCAGTGGTTCAAGTCCCGGTTTCAACATAGATTTAACAAAGCGAGTTTTGAGTAGTTGTGATATCACGAAAGAGATAAACACAAATATGATAACTTATGATAGGTTTTGAGTAATTTTTTGTTTATTGTGCTTTCATTTTGATTTTTTGATCATGTTTAGGTTACTGAAGTCGGCAAGTCGCTGTTCAAAAACATTGTGACAAGTCCATTAAACATACAAAGACTAAAAAGATATCATGAAGTAAGAAAACTGACAGTCAAGAGATAAATGATAGGATATTAGATATTATGTCGAACAAGAAAAATGACATTTTCCCATGGAAAACTGAATTTGTGAAAGAATTGAGATCAGAATCAGTTGTGTATGTAATTCGATACAATAATTTCGATGTCTGTGGAAAATTTTCACTGGATTCTAGCGCAGCCCCATTCCCCTTTTCTAATTGATACTTCAGAAAGACCAGGAGTGGTGCTAGGGAGTGTGTTTCAATGCAGAGGGGTTCAACATTCGAGGAGTTCAACAAAAGATGTTATTATTATATTAGATTTAAGCAATTGTGTTCATACAATATTGTATATTATCACAATAAAATTCAATTCAATTCAATTCAAAGAGGGTTCAAGGGTTCGACTCCTCTACGTACAGTCGTCCCTGCTCCATTCTTATCGCACCGGAAAAATCACAAGTGTTGAAAATCGATCTTGTTGATTCCCGGAAAATTCCTGTATTCGCACGCGCAATGATTTTCCGGACACTTCAAACTTCACTTGACAATTATTAGCCCCCTCTATCCCCTGCTCCTACTTCGCGACTCCAATTTCAGTCATTAGCCTTATCAGAAATCTCCCTGAGATAACTTTGCTTACGCTTGCAACTCGATATTGTTTGTTTGGGTTCAACGTAGCTTCAACTGCGACACCACTGAAATGTGAAGGTTCTATGTAATTGTGCGCAGTGCATTGAATAGTCATAATGTGACTAGGAGATGACAAAGTGAAAACACCAAGTTCCCACGAAACACATCTTCACATAACTTTCCTTTTACTTGGGTCAACTGCATGGTCATATCACGACGGGGGTGTTACCCTCCATTCGCAGGAAACTCACAAACCTGCTACCCACATTAACCTCACCCAGCCTGGGTTGGTCCGTAATATTAGCATCAAAAAGTCTTCACCTCGCTGGCCATTGCTTAACTTTGGTGACCCTACGGGAATTATGACTCAGATTATGACTATTCAATGCACTCTCTCCCATTATCTCATATCCTAATTTTTATCTCCTCTCTCCTTCTCTCCACCCCCTTTTTTTCTCTCTCTCTCACACACTCTCTCTCTCTCTTTTCTCTCTCTCTCCCCTTACATGTATTATCCTTCTAATTTAAACCCCCCCTACACTTATCCTTAATTCCCATCCTGTGTTATGGTCACGTGTCAAGCCTGGGCGTTGCTTGTTGTCTTTGATGAGTCCCTTTTATCTTTCCTGTAAGTGTTATTGTTTCCTGGTCATTATTGTTATCTTGTTAATATTGTTAATGTTATTTTTGTTAGTAGTGGTATAGTGCATTTTTGTTGTTTCAATTTATTTGTTGGCAAAATTTACCATGTTGTGGTACTTTCATAATTTTTATTTTATTTTTTTATGCATACTTACACACGCAATAAACTATTGCATTTACGTGTATGATTTATATATCAACTTATTACTGACATTAAACGTGTAGAATTTTTTTTGACTTTTAAGTATGGTTTAACAAATGATTATCAACCCAACGCAGTGAGGGAGCGAAGCGACCTCACGAAGTGAGGTTCTATTTTAACTTGTATACTGGACGATTTGGCTTTTGTTTGTCTGTCTGTCTGTTCTTATTTATAATTAAAACCCATCGAGTGGGGTATTGGAATCAAAGGTCTCGATCTCAACAAGCTTGATATGTAATACTAGTAGTAATTCTGTTGAGGTTTTTAATTAATACCTCAATATTTGTATTCAGATTTCAGGAGATTCTATGTTTTTATTTTCGGTTAACTTGAAAATGAAATTTATGAATCAGTAAATGACTGAATTAGTAGCTAAACATCTCCATTTATGTATGCTAAAAAGAAACAAACGTCCAATTGACCATAATAATAATAACACTCTTTAGTGGAAGGTAACCATCAGGCGAGGTTAATGCTCAAAGCATTTTCTAGCACCTACCGACCTCAGTAGCATGATCGATAAGGCGGCGGACTTGTAACCTGGAGGTCGGTGGTTCAAGTCCCGGTTTCTACCACCTAACGCTGAGAGTCTTATTGATGTGGTCACAAACTCAAATTAATGAGGAAAAATTCATGCACTGGGTGGGATTCGAATCAACGGATCCCTACGCTACCTGGATTACCAGACTAGCGCGCTAACCACTTGACTACCAGTGCAGATGAGGAAACAGCTAATCTCAGAGGCCAAAATCAATTTTTTTCCACTTGACTTACGTGAGAAATTTTTGCGTTGACAAAAACTTTCAAGTTACCAACTGCACAACTAAAGGAAATTGGTTCCACCGATCGAAAAGAAGCACCCTCGGTGGTAAATTGATTTGTTATTTCAACTGACAAAACTCACTCTCGTAAAACATAATTATTACAATGTAAAAGAACAATTAGATGAGGTGTCGTAGGCGCGAAAGTGTGAAGTGTGTTGCTGCATTACATTAAGTGAAATTATTCATATGTACAAACTTATACGCACTATCTTAATGCGTGACAAACTACCATGATAATGTAAAGTGGGTGGTAAATTAAGTTAAATTTACCGACCAACGTACTTCAGTTAACTTTTCCAATTGAAAGCGTTTTTATTAATCGTGAGAAAGAGAACTTGTGAGAAATTTGAAATATCTGGTGGAAAAAAGCTGTTTTTTTACAATAATTATACCTGCAAAAATAGAATAGAATAAGCGTTTTATTTGAAGGAGGGCCTGTTATGCTGTTTGGAGAGTCTAGAGCTTGTTTAGCTATATAAGGGTTGGGTGGAAGAGATTGCCACAGGCAATAACCCCGCCCTTTAGGTAGGACATTTCTCTCTTTTTTTCCTTCTTGTATATTTGTTTAATCTTTTTGTTTTTCTTTATATTTCATTGTGTTCTACTGTATATATTTTTTGTTCTACCTAATAAAGCTTTAAAAAAAAATCACACTATTTCTAATCTATCATATAAATTCCTAATATTAACTGGCATGAGAGCCTACCATGATGCACGAGAAAAACCAGATCTACATATTTTTAAATTGAAAATGATTAATGAAATCCACCACACGGCACACGGCGTTGATAATTTCTTGATTACATGAATCACACGATTGAATCTGGACTATCAGAAGATTTACAGTAAACGATGACAAAAGCTTTTAACCACAGAACGGCTTAGAAAATAATAAAAAAAAAAACTAATAATATTCATGTTTGATTAATTCAATCTACATAATAATATTCTTTGGGTTGCTTTAAGTTTCCAGCGGATGGAGGGTAAAACTCCTAGCTCCAATGATCAAACTTTGTTTATCTTTCATTAATTATACCTTTTGACTGCACCTGTATATAAAAATTGTAAAGAAAGATTGATCAAAATTGTTGAATAATAATAATAAATGGGAGGATAGCTTGTCATGTCCCGGCTGGGTTTCGAACCCGCGACCTCTGGAATCTCTGGATTCACAGAGTGCCGCCTTTACCACTGAGCTACCAGGACTAAATATTCTCGCAAGTAAAAAACAATAGTCCTACCTGGACTCTGGCTTCCGTCAGATCGATGTTTTTGGCGATCTATCTATCTATATTCTATTATATTAAAGTGGTGTTTTTCAACTTTATAGTTATATACACCACTATAATATCTACAATCTTCATGGAAATTTGCTCCCTGGTGTAAATGTTCACATAGTGTGTGTCCTGTAAAGCCCTCTCGGCGGAATCTGTATTAAATATTCTCGCAAGTTGATGCCATTTGTTCTAAGTCTTCTAAAATGTTGGGATTTATTACTCGGTCGACGAAAGATTTCTCTGACTGCCTTCTGACCATCATATCCTACACGCGATCCTCAAACCACCTTTTTACGCACAAACTACTTACAACATTCTCCATTGATAAGACTTCAACGGACAGCTAATTACACTCAGGGAGCACCTAGACTTTTTCTGTATTACTGTCCATCAAATCAAAAAAAATTACAACAACAAGTTAATCTAAGTTGGCGGGATTGGTTTTTTCTCTTCTTTTTTTTAAAACTTAAGTCAAATGTGTTTTTATATTACATAATTAAGTAGAAAGTCTTATGTTAGATAGTTTATATTTTCATAGTTAGGGAAATGAATTGTAAATTAGTTAGTACAGGGTAAATATCCCCGTATATTGTTCAAATAAATAAATAAGTAAAAAATCTGGTGTAAACATCACACAACTTTCCTTATCATATTAGGAATGGGAACAGGACCAAAAGCCACTGGTGACTCAAAGGTAACAGTCAGCTAAAAATCAAAGCCAAATTCGTAATCAGCACCTTGAAATCATTGGATTTGATATGTCACAATCCCCATCTAGGATGAATAATAAAAAAGTTAGTCTGAGCGGGTCCCCCCCAAAATATCGGTAAATTGGGGCCGAGGTCCAAAAAGTTCAAGATATCAAAAAAATGATAAGAAGAGACCCCTATTATTTTTTTAATCTAAGAAAATGTTGTTCTGTCACTTTTTTTGTATCATTAACCAATTCATAGAAGCGGCGCTTGCGGCTAATATTTGCGGCCCTGCGGCCGCGGGATGCGGCCAATTTTAACCAAAAGTTTCGTGGTTCGTCTGGTGTATAAAATTAATTTCCACACCAAATTTCAAGTCTCTAGCTCTTACCGTTCGCGAGATATCCTGTTCACAGACACACACACAGACGCACGGACCAATGGCCGAAAAAGACTTTTTTGGTATCCTGAGGCTATGATTCGTCCAGAAATGTGAAAAACTGGGTAGGTCAAATTTTCGACGAATACAATACTTTCCTTATTATAGGATAAGGAAAGTAAAAAATAGTCCTACCTGGACTCTCTGGCTTCCGTCAGATCGATGTTGATGGCGATCTATCTATCTATATTTTATTATATTAAAGTATTATATCCGTGGCGTAATGCTTGTGACTACCGCCCGTAGTCCAGAGTTCCCGAGTTCAACTCCCGGTTGGAGCAGACTTTTCGAAGATTCCGGCCCTACTCAGGCTGGGTGAGGTCATTGTGGGTAGCTGGTACGATTCTCAGCGAATGGAGGGTAAAACCCCCGTCCTGTCTACCTCAAGTCAGGACGTTAAAACCAAATAGAATCAATGGACATGAAAGGAGCCTAGACATTGGATGGGCGTCCATATGATCCTCTCACCACTGTGATTTAGGTATCAATACCTATCTCACGGACACGGAATTATTATTATTATAGTACAAAAATAGTCCTACCTGGACTCTGGCCTCGGTCAGATCGATCTTCATGGCGATCTCCTCCCGGGTGTAGATGTCCGGATAGTGGGTCTCCTGGAAAGCCCTCTCCAGCTCCTTCAGCTGGGCGGAGGTGAAGGTGGTGCGGATCCGCCTCTGCTTTCTCTTCTCCGTGAGGACTCCCTCGTGGCCGGAGTACACCTTGTAGGGGAGACCGCCTGGAAAAATGGAGAGAATGAATATTTATTTTATATATTATTTATTTACACTTTATTTTTTATACAATACAAACAACAATAAATTATTAACAAAGATATAAAAAATTAACAATATTTACAAATAAAAGATATAGAAAAAAAAAATATTTAAATTTAAATGTACAATGTATTGTAATCCGGGGCGAAGTTAATGCCTTAGCCATTCTCTGCCACTTAACACATAATTAATAATGCCCGGTTGAATAGATGGATGAAGACTATTATTGTTACCAAGTATATTACAAAATCTGAAAAAAATTTGCTCAGGAGGTTATAATAATAGTAAGGCATATAATTTTCTGTGCGAAAAGTCTGCTCCAACTGGGAATCGAACTCTGGGAATCGAATATTCCGAGATTTTGAGAAGGCATTCTGGTTGTATAAATGTACACCCCTGCCCCGCGCCGTCAGGTAAACAATAACCCAAACTTTCCCTCCGATCATCCAACACCCCACTGTCCACTGTCCGATCGGCCCTTTTTCCGAAAGACAGATGGGGGAAAAAAATATGTCGGGATTTCTCCAATGTAAACAAACAAACGCAGCAGTAATGGTGTCTTAGACATGTCGCAAAAGGTCGGCCATTTTCTTTGCCTCTCAGGCATCTCTATTGATCGAAATGGAAGGAAAGAGGGAGGGGGGGGGGGGGGGGAGAGAGGGGAAAAGAGGAACTGAGAGAGGGGGGATTGGGGTTGAAATAGGGGGAGGGAAAGATGGTGAGGGTGAAAAGAGGATCTGAGGGATGTTTGAGAGAGAAGAGAAAGAAATAAGGGGTAATGGAGGAAGGGGGTGGTAGGGAAAAGAGAAAGAGAGCGTAAGAGAGAAAGAAAATGGGAGGGAGTGAGAAGGAATTGAGTTTGAAAAGGAGGAAAGACAAGAGAAAGTTGATGAGGGTTGAAAGGAACTGAAGGATTTTTCAGAAAAAGAGAGAGGGAGAGAGAGAGCTAAAGGATAACTTCTGAGGAGATAAAGCGAGTTAAAGAAGAGAGATAAAGAGAGTTGAAAGAAACTAAAAGATTTTGGAGAGCATATAAGAGGACAGAGAAGGATGGACGGTGTAAGAGAAAGAGAAAAGAGAGAGAGAAAGAGTCAGAGACACGAGGTAGGATGAGGCAAAAGGGGATGGAAAAATGAGAGAGGGAATAAAAGAGGGGAGGTAAAGATAGTAGGGTAAGCAAGGGTGAGTGTCCCAACGTTTCCACAACATTGAAAGAATAAGTTTTCCAACTTTTTCTCGTCGTTTTTATGCTTATTTTTCCTTGATTTTTCTTTTTCTTCTTCTTCTTCTTCTTCATCATCATCATCTCTTTTAAAACTACTCTTATATTTTTGTTCTACTTCTATCCTCTTTCTCTTCATACTACACCACTTCTATCAATTCCTCTATTTAGTGGCTTTCTGCTCTTTCTTTTCCTCTTTCTTCTCTGACACTATCTCCTCTATATTTATTCTCTTCTAATCTTCCTATTACCGTGTCTCTTCTCTGACGTTCTTCTCTCGTTCCGTTTCTTATCTTTTCTTTCGTCTCAATCATGTTCCTTCTCTTCCATCGTCTCTTCAATCTGTAGTCCCTGCTCTTCCACTACAATTTCTTCTCTTCCTCCTTCACCATATCAATTTATATCTCTTTCTTCTCTTCCATTGTGTCTTCCATCTGCATTCCCTTCTCTTCGTCTTTCCTCTCCAATTCCTTCTCCTCCACCATCTCCTCCGCCATTCCCCGACTCCGTTTCCCCTCTCAAATACCTGATGCTCGTCCGTCCTTCTTCTCCTCCAGTTTTCCATTTCCATTTTCCATTTCATTCATCTTTTCCACCCTCCCCCGACTTTTCCTTCTCGTCCTGTTCTTGTGAATTTCAAAATTATTTCTCCTTCAAAATATTATGCTGCTATGAGAATTTCAGCAGCGCATCTGTTTCTCTGGTGTTCTATATTTTTCAGATTTTTCTTCTGTTCCATTTTATTTTTAAATTACTCGGAACCGCTAAAAAAAAGACCATGATTTTGAAGAACCTTTTTTTTTTCGGCCGATGGTAATGTTGATGCTCTTTTTATACTGTAGAAATTGGTATTATTTTATTTATATTTTCTCTCAAACAGCACAAGAACACTTTCGAGAAGGTCTGTGATGGCTTTTAAGTACGTAAGTGAATAAGTAAGTATGGAATTGCTTTGGTGGTTATAGGTTTTCTAAAATATACTAAAATGGGATTTATAGAGTCGTTATTTGAGTACCTAAAGAGATTGAGTTCGTTTACCATGTCAATATTAATAATTATGCATTATTTATTCTAGAAATGTGTGATGATTTTCCTTGTGTACGAGCTAGGACTTGAGAAAATCCTCTCTTTTTTGTCTGGGGGTGCTGCAGTTCCGCAGCTCCTTAGCACCGGCCACACCTGGCTGTTAGATCAATGGACATGGCTATTAGATTAATAGGCGTGGCTATTAGATTAATAGGCGTGGCTATTAGATCAATAGGTATAGCTATTAGATCAATAGGTATAGCTATTAGATCAACAGGCATGGCTATTAGATCTTTCCTCTCCCCCTTTTTGACACGGTTCGACAATACAGACCGAAATATAAAATAGGATAACATCTTAGATAAGACACCCTGTCTCTCAGGTCGGAATATAGTTTGCTGTAATTGGTTGAAATCTTTGTAATTCGGCCCTTAGGCTTCATATTTAACACAGAAATTTGGCCATTTATTTGTGGATTTAAAAAAAAAAAAAAAATTAGAAGTTAAATGTATTTATTTAGCAAATTATCATTCATTAATATGTATTAAATTTATTTGTTTAATACAATATATTCAAGCATGTTCAGTTGTCTAAAGCCTCAAATCAAGTTGGACAAGTGAAGGGAAGAATTGCCTGTTATACAAAGGATATTTCTCAACACAGACTGTACCAGATTACTTGCATCAGCTGTAATTTAGTGGAGGTGTCAGAAGTGCTGAAGTTGCATTGATCGGCTGTGTTCCAGCCTGTAATAAGCTTGATTTACTACAAGAAGCTTTCAAAGAGTAGCCTGAACCATGAGGAGTTGAAAAATGCCAATTCCAAGGGTTGGGTGGAAGAAATTTCCCTTGGCAATAAGCCCGCCCTTTAGTTAGGACATCTGTATATATTTTGATTATTTTTTTCCTGTTTATATTTATATTGTCAATTTTGTATTTCATTCTTTACCATTATTTGTTTTTATATATGTTCTTCTAATAAAGAGTTTAATAATAATTCAATTTTTTTATTTATTTGTACAAGATTGATATTCCAAGGGTTGGATAGGATCTGTATGTATTTATATTTTATCTATGTTTATCTTTTCTTTTCTTGTTTATATTGTTCTAAATTTTGTGTTCTATTTTTTATAATTACTTGTTTGTACATATGTATAGCCTATGAATAGAGTTCCATAGTAATAATAATAATACATACATACATTACCAACATCTCCTTTTTGTTAAGTCTAACTTTATATTATTAAATTTTGGTTGTTTGATTACAAAGAAAGAAAAAGATTCTTAAATAAATCCCCTTCTCCGCCATATTGCTCCACCACTGCTGGTAGGAGTGAGGGGATGCATTTTTAATGAAGGAGCCATCATAAGACGAAGGAGTGAGTATATGGGGATATTAAGGTGGTGGTGGGAACTGGGTGTGTTATGGGAAGGTTGCGGTGGTGTGATGGGACTAATTGTGGCGAAGCTTGTGTTATAATGGGAATATTTGTGGTAAATCTCATCGCATGGTTTTATAACGGTAGTTGTGGTTTCGTTTAGAGTCATGTGTGTTCATTGTTTGAGTTGTTGAAGTGTCGGAATTTGAAGTATCTATGTCGGAAAACACAGATAATTATCATGCTATCTAGTCGTATGTAGTACCTACATTTTAGGTTGATTTATTTAACTGTATCTTCATACAACAAACATGTCATCGTTTCTTTTCCCGATACATGGTGCCTACCAGGATCGAGATATTTCCACGCTGAACTGCCAATGACAGTCGTTGGCGTAAGAATGCCCCGGCCCTTGTATCACTACATTTGCGTTGTAAATTATCTGAAATTACGTCATAGTTTACATTGCACTTTTCTAAAAAGTGTATAATTAATCTGGATTCATATGAAGAAAGCTAGTGGTCATGGGATAAATTTTATTTATACTGTCGAAAAAGTCTCAAATCATACAATAATTATGCACAGCATAATGACCCCTTCTCTAGCGGTTCTGTAACTATTTTGTTTTCTGTTAAAGGGGGGACCAGGATATAGAGAATGTATTAAAGGGAGATCAGGACGCCGAGAGAGTTAGGGGAAACCAGGGCAGAGAGAGACAGAATTAAAGGGAGGTCAGGACGCCGAGAAAGTTAGGGGAGATCAGGACGCCGAGAGAGTTAGGGGGAGATAAGTACGCCGAGAGAGTTAGGGGGGACCAGCGTAGAGAGAGACAGAGTTAAAGGGAGGTCAGGACATTGAGAGAGTTAGGGGAAACCAGGGTAGAGAGAGAGAGAGAGTTAAAGGGAGATCAGGACGCCGAGAAAGTTAGGGGAGATCAGGACACCGAGAGAGTTAGGGGGAGATAAGTACGCCGAGAGAGTTAGGGGGGACCAGCGTAGAGAGAGAAAGTTAGGGGAGATCAGGACGCCGAGAGAGTTAGGGAAGATCAGGACGCCGAGAAAGTTAGGGGGATCAGGGTAGAGAGACAGACAGGGGTGAGATCGCTTTTCTATAACCCTGTGTCCGTAATATATCCTATGATAAACCTTGTAAGGAGAAATATATTGGAACACTAATGCGAACTGAAGTGTGGTTGTCTACCCTTAACTTCTTTTTCTCTCCCTCCCTTATGTTTCTATCTCTCTCTCTCTCTCTTTCTTTCTCTCTTTCTCTCCTTCTCTTTCTTACTTTATCTTTCTCTCTGTATTTCTTCTATTCTCTGTCTCTCTCCCTCTTCGTTTCTCTTTCACTATTTATTTCTTTTTTTGCTCTTTCTCTATCTCTCTCCTCTCTTCTCTCTCTCTCTCTCTCTGTTTTTTTTTTAGTTTTGTGGATGACAAGACAAAATTTACAAACTTTGTGCATGCTTTGTCAAAGAAGTTATATGTACTTTTAATATATGAGATACTAGTAGATAGTTATACTATATACAAATATGTGGCGATTTTTTTCATTTGACCTTCCCCGAACTTTCTATGGAGGAAACGGAAAGTGGCGTACTAGATAGGGAGAGAAGAAACATTCAGATTTTATATGATTTTCGGGTGCAATCGGTTAACGGGTGGTTAAACTGGTTAACGACCAATCGTTTAACGGGTAGAATGTCAGTCTATCAATATTCTTTTCATTTTTATTTTATTTTTTTCGTTTTTGCTTAACTCACAAACCAACTGAAAACTTACAAATCTACAATCCTACAATTTAACCTCACCCAAAATCGGTCAGATGTGCAGATGTAAAATTAGTGGATACGATATTTTTTCTGGTCATTCATATCAGTACTATGTCAAGACCATTCGTCAAAAAAAGTAATTAACGTCGCTTTCAACTGCATGGTCATATTAAAAAGGGGATTCTACGTATCATTTGCTGGAAACGCACACTGAGAAAAAAAATTATCCTGGACATTCATCCTTGAAAAAATGTTAAAATATAAGGATGATAGATACTTAAATTAGTATATTACTCACTTCATTATTACGATGTAACTTGTATCGTTGTCTTAGTGTGCATCAAGGACAAATAATCTTTTCTTAAAGTAATCCCGATTCCATCCTCGTTTAAGGATAACTTACTACCTAACAAGGATGATTTTTTTCTCAGTGCACAAACTAGCTTCTCGTATTAACCTCATCCAGCCTGAGAGGGACAAAAAAGAGTCAGCATCATGAGGATTCGAATTTGAATAGTCAATCTTCCAAGTTCTCACCTAACTGGACGTTACTTAACTTCAGTGAGAGAACGAGAAGTGGTGTATTCAACTTGCCGACGCTGGCGATATTATGTTCTTAATATTATTTTTAAGTCAAACTCATATTCAATTGTAACATTAGTGCTTGTGTCAAAAATACAATTTGTATGTAAAGTTGTTATGTTAGTGGATGTGTCTGAAATACAATTTTTGAAAACAAAATCATGTACCACATAATAGGTACATGATTTTGTATTTTACTATGCATTTTTGTATTTTACTATGCATTCACGTCATTTAGTGCTGCAGTTCGGTGACATTTTACAAGTCTATCTTGTTCTATATCACTAGCTTCAGTGTAGACGTTCGTAAAAAAAAAAAAAATACATACAAATTTTGAACTTGGTGTTAATAATTTATTCGTGAATAAAATCAGATTTTTTTACGACTTTTTATTATCCTAACTGGAGGTCTCTAAACGGATAATCGACCAGAATATACTAATTGTTCGTTTGAAATGAATACTAGAGTTTGAGAGACAAGAAGATGAAAAGGAAAAACTCAGTTGTTTTGTGATACATCTATTATTGTTGTTTTGTGTGTGCGGTTTTCAGTTTTCAAAAATACCCATTCAATTTGAAAAAGACTTATAGAACAATTTTATCTTTGGATAACAAAAAGTTGAGTCAAGAAAGAGGAAGTATAAAACACGCATTGGCAAAAAACTAACTTTTGAAGACCAAGGGCCAAATCATGAAAGAGGATTATACCAAAGATAAGTAAGATTACATGGATCCAACCCGTTAAATAAAAAAAAATTGTCCCTCAAATAGGACTAGAGTGTTCTGTGATTGGTTGGAACCTTAACTTGAGGGACCGTCTACATATTTGTTATTATTCTATTCTATAATTCGACCCTTAGGGCCGTATTATGAAACAGTAATAGTAAATGTAAGCCGACCCTTAGATTTTATCAGCTGACCGATAGGTTTCTAAAATAAGATTTTTCCGTCATGTAGATAATTATGACCTCTACAGATGTTGTCAAGGTGAAAGATAAGGTATAGTGTCCACTAAGATTAACAAGTTAATATTACAATTGATTGATAGAACAACTAATGATATGTATGTACATCTACATAATAATGTATGAGAAGATAATAATTTGATATAAACAAAGTCAATGACAGAGTCGATGGCACTTTGAATGCACCGGTTCGCGTAGAATCACCGAAGTAAAGCAGCGTTAAGCAAGGCGAAGACTTCGTGATGCTGGCATTCCGGCCCAACCTAAGCTGGGTGAGGTTAATTTGGGTAGCAGGCTTGTGAGTTTCCTGCGAATGGAGCGTAACACCCTCGTCGTGATAATCATGCAGTTGAAAGCGAAGTTGAACCCAAAGTAAAAAAAAATAACAAAGTTAATTTTCTTTTCCTTTAATTGATAATATAAGAAATTGAACCGACCTCAGTAGCTTGATTGATAAGGCGGCGGACTTGTAGCCTGTGGAGGTCGGTGGTTCAAGTCCCGGTTTCAGCGTAGATTTAGTAAAGCAAGTTTGAGTAGTTGTGATATCACGTAAGTGATTAATACAAATATGATAACTTTTACGTTTTTACTTTACTTATAAGAAATTGATAAAAAAAGACGATCGTGAAACATACTTTGCAGATTCATGGAGGTGGGAAACATGGGGCTCCTGTGGTCCTGGTGCGCCCTCGCCATGACAGCACACTGGCCGGCGCCCGGGGACAAGTGGTGGCCCATGGGCGTCACCGAGTTGTAGGAGCGGGCCATCGAGGCCGCGGTGTACCGATAGGCGGCCGAAGTCATCTGCTCGCCGTAGGAACACGGCCCGAGGCCCGACGGGTCCATCGGAGAAGTGAGCGCACAGCTGGAATCGAACTGGGCGGCCGCCTGGTTCAGATACGAGTAGTCCATGGTGGCGCCCGTTGTGATGACGGCGGGCGAGAGTTCGACAGATGAATAAATAGATTTCAACGAAGAAAATAATTGTTAGTATTTAATGTTAGTATAGATTTCAACGAAGAAAATAATTGTTAGTATTTAATGTTAGTATAGATTTCAACGAAGAAAATAATTGTTAGTATTCAATGTTAGTATAGATTTCAACGAAGAAAGTAATCAGTTACGTTAGAATTTAATATTAATAGATCTTATTGAGAATTAGAAAAGCAGTTTTGGTGGGAATTAGAAATCTAGATTGTTTTTTTTTTTTAATTTAATAATAAATAGTTGGTAGAATGTTCAGAGATGTATCATTTAATGTTAATAGATCTTGTTGAGAATTAGAAAAGCAGTTTTGGTGGGAATTAGAAATCTAGATAGTTTTTAAATTTACTGATAAATAGATGGTAGATTGTTCAGAGATGTATCATTTTGCTTACAAGTTAACAAGTATTTCCTTTAAAATTGGTAGAAAATACTATCTGGAAAACGGTTGATTTTAAATTTATCTTTCAAAATCTGTTTGAAATGTCATTAATACAGGTTAACCTGTGATTCTGATAATAGAACTGCGATCAAGTGTTAGCGGATTGCATGATTAGTGCGAAATATCATTTGTCCAAATCTTGCTCCGATTATAGTTAGGTAATGAAACTTATCATCAATCAAAATCAAAGCAAGTTCTATAGATGTTGTTGAAAATTAGTATTAGCAAAACTTTGTTCGATTGAATTTTCAATTTTTAATTACAAGCGGAAACAACGAGTATAAATAGATATTTCAGTTAAATATGTTAAACGCAAACACTATAGGTAAGTATATCAAATTATTACATAAAAGATAATTAAAATATTAATTTTCTAATTATTCTAAAAAATTAAATTGTTCAACACAACATACAATTGAAAATTACAATATAATTATGATGTAAACCCGATTAGAAAATAATCAACACTCGTTATTGGTTTTCCAAATCAAATTGCGTTAAATTTACAGGTACATAAATACCTAATTTGATTCCACGCTGAAACCCGTAACACACAAACAAATTAAAATTAATTATGTTAAACAGATCAATGTGAAATTTTCCGAACAGAAATGACTTGATGAAATTACATTCGTTATTAACTTTGGGAAAATTCTATTAAAGGTTTGCGACCTAGGTCTGGCGAGATAGTTTGGATTATTAAAAGTTTGCAAATCAAATGATAGAGAACTTAATTCAATAATACACAAGGTTTATTTTTTTTACAGATGGTGATACTAATGATACTTTTCCAAGGAGAAAGGGGGCTGGAAAATTGCAAGGGATGGCTAAAAGGGAGGAGTTTTAGAGCGTGTATAGATATAGAAAAGGCTTTCGATGCGCAGAGTGGGAGAAAAAACTGTCGCTTTCTGTCGTATCCATGCTTTTTTTTATAGCTTCAAACTTTTTCCTTCTGTTTTATTCCTTTCGTAATTGACTTTTGTGTGAACTTACCAGCTTCTTTGCTCTTGAAGAGATGAGAAGCTAGTTAGATGAATCAGTTTATTTTGTAGATTTAAAGACCTATTTGCAAAGCAATGATAATATAGTCGCTCATAATATCAAAGAGAGTTTACTATTTTTTTTTCTTTTGTACCTATGGCAAATTAGAACTAGACCTAGTCATGTATCAGTTTTTTTTCTTTTGTACCTATGGCAAATTAGAATTAGACCTAGTCATGTATCAGTGTAGTGTATCCAATCGTAGAAATTTTGGTCCTTATAGAAGATGTATCAAAACATGTTGATTTTTTATGCAGTTCCATTTTTTACAAATAACAAAGCTCAATATTAAAGTATGTAGTTTGAAAAAGGATGCCGTAGATTTTAACAAAATCCATGATCGATATTGATATTATTTTGTAGGTAAATAAATATTTCTATTATTTGAAATCTTAATATTACCTATATAAAATCCGTTTAATACATTCTCATCCATTCATAATCTTACAGAACTACGAAACGACCGGAACAAATTACTCTCAATTTGGCACAGTCTCTTTTTAATATTGAGGTGCGTACTAAGAAAGTATTTTTTTACAAGTATTAGGACGCCAACCACGAGCAAAAACCTTAACGGCAACAAATTGCCGGGTTATAGCGAGTAGTAATAGACAAAATTCTAAACATTGCGTTATTCAGTATAGGTGTTTCAATTTTGAATCAGAAATAGGTAATATTTTACATTTTTACGAAAAACAAGTTATCATATTATATATTTATTAAACATAAAACATTTCGTCGAAAACTCCAGGTTTTGGAATTGCTCCCAAAAATGAAGCCGCATTTCCCCTCTGGATTGCCAAGCCAATCTTCTGCATCAAGAAGAAACTTGATCTGGGAACTCCAGTTTTCGCAGCAAGGCGTTCGCCGATACAGTTGACCAATGTCTTAGCTATTTGTATTTCACTTTCATGATGTCATGACTTCTCAAACACTCTTTGCTGACCTTGGGACTTGAACCACCGACCTCCAGATTACAAGTCCGCCGCTTTATTGACCAAGCTACTGAGGTCGGTATGTCAAAAATATTCAAATTTTGGCTTCTATAAATTGATATATTATTGTAAAAATAAAAATATGTACGTATTTCGACCAAGTCACCATATTATTGTGTTAATCAATTTCGTGATAATAACACAACTACTCAAACTAGATTTACTAAATCTAATACGCTCGAACCGGGACTTGAAGCACCGACCTCCAGATTACAAGTCTGCCTTATCAATCAAGCTACTAAAGTTGTCAGACGTCAGAGATAAAGAATAGTCTTTATCTCTGACTACTGCCAAATGTCTACATAGATACCTACCTTCTGCCTTCTGCTTTCCAAGAGTCCAAGCTTCGTTAATTACAAAAGGAGACAAAGGTACATTTCGAGATGAAAATCTAGGAAAGCTTTTTGGAACGTAAAAAAAGGACGTCCTATCTCTGTGGCAGGATTCGTTAAGGACTGGAAAGCAATGGACCATGTTTGTCTTCTCGTCCCCCCCCCCCCCCCCCCCCCCCCCGCCTGATGGCAAATGCTTCGGTCGCTCTCAATTAGGAATGACCTTTTTTTCTCTTTCTTTCACCCAGTGGTGTAAACCGAATGGAATCTTGAGAAAAATCAAATTGTATTATACATATTTTCAAGGAACAGAGCAAACAGTCATAATAAAATGCATTGTTTATTGTTTATCGACCGTTTCTCTCAAAATGTAAACGAACGGATGTTCTAGCTTCTGATTGGTTCTCATTCTGCGTCCTTTTGATAAATATCTTCCCTAGTAATATTCAACAATTACTCCTTTCTAGATCTCGCCTTAGGTAGTGGGGAATACAGATGTAAATGTAGGGAAAAAATCAATTTAGATACAAAGTAGGCTCAATTTAGATAAGAATATTCTATTTGCGTAGTTTCAACATTAATTGTTGCGTGCAAACGGAATTAAAAAAAAAAAATAGAATACTAATTGAGAGCGCCTGATTTTGAATCTGCATTTTAAATTTATTTTTGAAAAGATTAGTTAAAAAACAACTAGAGAAGACCAACACAAATACAGCTGATTACGGAAATTTCACTTCTGTTATTCTTTGAAATGACCTTGTTATATTTTCTTTATCTTCAACCAATCAAAAGCCCCAAACATGTAAATATGTATGTTTGTGCTGTTAATACGGTTCAAATAAAATTCAACTAAAGCTGTGAGAAATCTCATCACCATTTATGTTTTCCTAGGATAGTTCAATGTCGGAAGTGTCTAGTTTTTCGTGAACAAAAAAATCAAAGGATGTCTACTCAAATTATAACATTTTTTGACTTTGCTTTTACCAAACCTTCTGTGAGTTGGCAGTGTTGGCACCTAAATCAAGGTGGTTTAAGGAATATATGGACACCCACTTTCAATTTCAGCCCCTTCACTAGGAGGCACATAAACATGACCCAATTGACATACAGAAGCATAGGCTAATGTATGTATGTCCAATGATTTTGGTGTTAAGTATTTTAACTTCCAGAATTAAGTTTTCCGGAAATCACTGGAAATTAAAGTTACCATATTAATTTGTTTTAGTCACTTTCGTGATATCACAACTACTCAAACTCCCTTTACTAGTTTACTAAATAGAAACTCCGGTTTCAGCTGAAACCGGGACTTGAACCACCGACCTCCAGATTGCAAGTCCGCCGCCTTATCTATCAAGCTAGTGAGGTCGATTAATCACTGGAAATTATGTTATAATTTAGCAACCCGCATCCTCATTAACCTCGCCCAGCCTGCTTTGGGTCTCACATGTTCATTACTTGATAAATAGAAGAATTTTACGTTGGAAAATTCTGCCCAAATCGAGGATCAAACTGAAGATCTCTGGACGAACTTCTGTGATTGACATACCGCATAAAGCCCAACTGCCTGTCACACATTGAATACACCAGTTCTCATTCTATCACTGAAGTTAAGAAACGTCCAGCGAGGGTAGGACTCGGATGGGTGACCATTCCAATTCGGACCCTAGTGAATCTCACTATTCCCGGCCCCACTCAGGGACTCAGGCTGGGTGAGGTTAAATTGAGTAGCTGTTTGTGAGATTCCAGCGAGTGGAAGGTAAAACCTTCGTCATGATATGACACGTATGAGAGCGATGTTCAACCCCAGAAAAAATCTGTCCGCCACCGCTTTGTTTTGGATTTGTTTGTTTCGGATTTCTTTTTAACCCCACGCCACTGGTCAACTGTCCAGTGTTTACTTACCATGTTTGTGTACCTCCCAGTGGGGGAGGGAAAGAAAGGGGAGGGGGGAGGACCTTTAATCTTTAATTCAATTACTTTCCTTTAGTTCATTATTTTCTTCTTCTGCAGCTGCCTTTTCTTCTTCTTCTTCTTTCTGTTCCACGTATTTTTTTATCCGTCACAAAATGTAAACAAATACAGCAAGTAGCAAGTCAAAGGGGGAGAGAGAGTGAGGTAGAGGAGAGCTTTGACGTTTGAAGAGACAATGGGCCTTCTTCATGAGGAGAAGCAAAAGATTTTACTTCCGATATTTGAAGCAATTGCTTTTTAGTTGGTATTCATAAAGTTTTGAGAGCAACAACTTTTCCTTCTTTGGAAGAACATAAATGGTCCTTGGACGTCTAGATATATGTATAATACAGGGTGCGGCGCGGTTATGTCCCTTTTTGAATATTCGATTAAAAAAAGGCTGTCAGTCTTACCTGATGCTTGTTGTTGAATTATCATCTAGAAATATGTAAGGTTTCATTTTATCTAGTTTTGAAGAGTACACCATTCAAATGACGACCGTCATTGTCGATACACTGCTGAAGGCAATTTCTAAAGTTTCGCTCTACTTTTACCAACATTGCGACAGGTATACGGCTTATTTCACGGCGAATGTTGTGTTTTAACTCTTCAAGTGTTCTTGGACGATCATTGTAAACTTTCGATTTGAGGTAACCCCACAAGAAAAAATCACAGGGAGCTAAATCCGGGGATCGCGCTGGTCAAGGAAGGTCAACTGCTACGATACACTTATTTTTCGAAAAATAACTCTCCACGCAATAAGCTTTCTGTTGCTTTGATAAAATCATTTTGACAACTGAGCTAAATTGAATCGAAAAAATTAGTAGATTGTGCATCTTCTAACTTTGTTTGAACTTGTCTAATTAGAAGTGCGGCTTCACACTGGGCGATTCAAAATGGGACATAACCGCGCCGCACCCTGTATAACAAATGGTTTCCCCGTACATTGACGCAAGAATGGTTTAGAGGTACATACATAAAGCTGACCTTTTCTTTTTATTAATAGCTCCTCCAACATAAACATGGAGCCATTCCTTGTGATCAAAAGAATATCGTAACTTGTATAAAATTTTGATACAAATCACCATGAGGGGCAGATTAATTAAGATATCTGATTAGTCAAAACTGTTGAGAAAAAAGAGGCACTTATCTGGATTTTTGAAATTAGATTTTTTTCTAGGGCCAAATTATAAGAGGCTATCTTTAAAATAATACGCAAAATCAGGACAGATGTATAGCAAAAATATCTATTTATTCCTCCTTAAATGTCCCATACAACCATGTACCTATTACATGAGGAAAAATTCATGCATCTAGTGGGATTCGAACCAACGAAACCCTATGCAACCTGGATTACCAGACTAGCGCCTTACTTTTTTTTAAATTAATTTATTTATTTAATAACAAGATAACATAAATACAAAGGTATTTTTCCTAAGCGAAAGCTTCTAAGAAACATAGTTATCCAATTGACAAACAATCTTTTAATTATTATTTTTTGTAATAAATATCTGGCTTCTGGCTGGCTGGGGACTATAAACAGGGAGTAGACCAGCATTGGCTTGGTTCTGGGGGCCCTTGTCAATTATTAGCCTTCTTGTACAGACAGTGGTAGAAGTGCTGAGTCATTCCTCCACTGTCTGGCTACCAGCGCAGCGTTCACGATGACGCCACCCCATGATGATGATGATGATAAATATCTATTCCTAATTTACATATAGACGAATATGTATAAGGATTTTTTTTCTTCTTCAATTTATGGGTTATTATGGGTAATATGGGTATGGGTATTGCCGGTTTAATCGTATATTATAAGTTACACTCACAAAACATTATTACATAGAAGAGTATAGAAAAATACAAGAAAATAATTACAATACAAGACATACAATATATATAACACCCACATTTAACAACAATTATGGCGAAAGACTAACCAAACATCAAATTCCAAAAATGTTGAACAATATTCCAACAAATTTAAGAAATATTCCAAATGAAAATAAAATGAAGCAAGAATTAAAACAATACCTTATTAATACAAATAATGAAATATAATTGGCAAAAATAGAAATAAAAATAAGAAGAAACAATGAAAATAAAATAAAATAATTATAAAAAAGAACTGATGTGATGGAAAATTACTTACATCTCCCGAAAAGTACAACAGTACTTCATGGAGATGTAATGGGAATGCAAATGTACATGAAAACAAATAAAGATTTTTATTTTTATTATTATTATTACCTACATATTTGTGTCCGGTAGCCTATATCTATCTACAGTTTCATTCAAATTTTAAATAGATACATACATAGGTTCACCCCACACCTGACACCATGTTTTATATGTTAAATAATAAGAACATATATTTGAATGTTTAATAAAATAATGATTAACACTTCGTAATTTATTTAAATTTGTTATTAATAAAGAAATGGATAAGTATGTACAGTGAGTTCTTAGGTGAGAGAAATCAATCGAACTAATTCTAAGATGATGACAGTAAGCTCTCAAAGTACCGATTACATAATAGGTAGGTAAGCTTGTTAAGGTACCAAAGTTTCATGTCATACAACACTTATAATGAAAACCCCTACTCGAGTGTAACCCGCTTAAATAAACCCCAAAATCTAAATTATTTTTCAGTGTGTAACAAGTTAGCAGGTAAAATGAAATTTATTAAAATTTTCAGCGAAAAATATGAGCGCTGAAATCATCAGAGCGGCTGGTGCAAGAAATACCTTGATATTTTCATGAATTTCAGATATGTTTTTGGAAATTTTGGGGTTCTTATTTTCTTGAAAGTTTTAGCGTTCTCTTTTTTTCAAAATCTATGCTTTTCATGGCTTTTCTGCCAGTAAATGAAAATTTCGCGCAGCGTGGATCCCCACGATAGCGTAGGGACCCGTTGGTTTGAATCCCACCCATTTCATGAATTTTTTCTCATTAATTTGAGTTTGTGACCACATAATAAGACTCGGAGGGTCAGGTCATAGGAAATGCTTTAATCATTAACCTCGCCTGTTGGTTACCTTCCACTGAAGTGTGTTATTATTATTTTGAAAGTTTTTCTCATTTATTTAAATGGTACAAAGTATTCTATCCATGGGCTTAACAGCAAACAATAACAAACATAGATATATATCAGGTTGAGGTTGGAGGAGGAGTGAATCTTCAGAAGCTTAGGACTTTCCTCACAATTCTGCATGTTTCAAGGAGGACATTCTTCTGAATCTTCGATATGATGAAAGATGGAAGTTCAATCTTCTTGCAGTGGTAATACATTGAGGGATGAATCAGTCCATTGGTCGAGACAATGATAGGGATGATGTCAACAGTCTTCATGGTCCACATGTCTTTGATTTCAATGCCCAGATCTTGATATTTCCGTATTTTTTCACTCATGGATGTAGGTAACTAGGTTGTGGTCATTAGGGTGGGCAATATCAATGAGTATTATTATTATTATTATTAAATACACAGGAAAACCCTAGGTATAATATATCTACCTACTACTAAATAAATTAATATATATGTGCGTACAATTGAAAATACAATATAAAAGAGTGTTAACGATAAATAAATAATAGTTTATTAAAATTAGCATTCATTATAAACTTGACGACTCAAACTGACTTCAAGAAACGAAGAGGTAAATAAGAAAAACCTGTACACAGGGAGTGAAGAGTCTCTCCCCGCCCTTCCTAACTACAACACTCGATGCTACGCACATACGCATCTCACATTTATATGCTCTTATTTTTCCATCACCATTCGCCAACGTTCATATCACGTTGAATACACCAGTTCTCGTCCGATCACTGAAGTTAAGCAACGTCGAGCGTGGATAGTACTTGGATGGGTGACCGCTTGGGAACACCACGTAACGTTGGCGTACTTTTTTCTTTTTTTAAACAGTTTGATTTTGTAAGAACTATGTTAATCATTATTATGTTAATGATGTTTTTTTTTGCTTTTCTTGGGTGTTCGGGGTCCACTCATACCTCGTGAGGAAAAATGAGTAGCTGCTTTAATGTTAGCAGCGACCAGTGGCGGAATTATAGGCAAAAATAAGATATTGGGATAATAAAAATACGGAAAAGTCCTATAATTCTGCGCCTCCCACTAAAAATTGTGATATAATAACAAAAAGAAACACATTTATTTTTTCTGTAATTAAGGGCGGAATTAATAGACGTTTTTGTTATAACTCTATGGCACCAAGTCACGGATTGCACGTACTGTGTAAGATAGGGAAAATCGACGCTTAGCAATGACTTGTGATATAGAATTTGATTATTTGGCCCTGGGCTTAATAGCTTTAGCTCTGGGCTTAATAGCTTTACTTATAAAACTTTGCCCTTATAAGATTTTCTATTATTATTATTAATTTCGCCCTAAGATTTGATTGGAACTTGTGAAACCAATTTCATTTTTTAAAAAATTGCCTCGTGTGTCCCCCAACACACGCCACCTATTGTGTCCATTGAGAGAGCGGGTAATTAAAAAACACCCGAGATACACAAAGCAAGGCTGGCCACGCTGTATACCTGCCATTTCCCAAAGGTTTAAAACGTGTAATTGGAAAAGTAAAGCATAAAAATATGATCGAGAAAACATAGATAAAAACAGAAATTATGATAAGCATCACAAGGTTATGGAGAGAACGAATTGAACACTGAGAAGAGAGAGAGAGGAGGATGGAAATTTTGGAAATGATAACAAGAGGATGAGTGGAATGAAAAGTTTACGTATACGGGTTTGGGGGAAAAAAAGAGACTTGGGCAAAACCAGGGTTTTCATGGTGGTTAAGGCCGTCTGGCATTACAAGAAAATAAAATAAAAGGGGAAAAATTGAGGCCCCGTAATGTTAGCCAGTCTTCGGGCTTAATCCAATGTGTAATCTCTACTTGTAATTGTTTATTTTTCGGGCAATAATATAAAATTCGGATCCGAAGCTGAAAAAGGTTGACTACATTGAAAAACATTGACCTGCCATTTAAAAATTATACATTGGCCCATTGGTTTTATCTATTATTAAATCTTCGAAAATTGTTGACTTCCAGACCACTATGATTCTATTTTTCTACCGAAGCTTAGTATTTCACCCATGCACTATGGGCCGGAATTCGGTCAAAATAGGTCAACGGGCCTCAATTTGGCGCCACCGGGGTTTATACTGTATACTGCCGCGCCGGTCAATTTACCGCTATTAACTTACGCCTGGTATTTCTTTGTGGAATATGCAACCAGTCGTGAATTTCAAACATTTCTAGTGCATGAACACCAACTGTATACGGTCCGTTGATAAATTAAATATTTTTGGCAAATATCTATGTCTACTTAAATGTGTGTGTGATTCATAAATTTATTTCATAATGTTATCGCTTTTATTATTTTGTTATCACCAAAAATTAGAGAACCCAAACATTCTAAAAAATATTCGTACATTTTGATTCAGTTGGTAGCTTTGCAAATCATTATCAGTTGAAAATGTAAACAAATCACTACTTATCAGAAAAACTCTAGAAGGTCTGGATCCCTCTAATCATTTTGATTTGACAGAGTCAAATCATTAAACCCTTTAATATAATTATCCTAATTAAATAACACTGACCAATCCAATAAATTATGATGGTAGCTTGAATTTTTAACTTTTGTTCAGTTGTGTTTCTCCCTTGGAAACTAACAGGAAAGAACACCATGGATTCTCAATTTTTGATGATGAGACTGGAGTCTGGGAATTTGGCAGACATAAAAAATGCTCTACAAACATTCACTGAAACTGTGAGTATTTTTTTTATTAGTGGAGTTTAAACACCAAAAATGTTTTGTAAGGCTTCAAAAAGGAAGAAAAATAATATTCCAACAGCCTGACTAACGTTTTTTATTAGTTGTGCGCTGGAACATCTTTCATATTAGGTACCTACTTCAGGATCTTGACTAACTATTAGACTGATTACCAGAGTTTTACAAACACTCTTAACTGTTAAGTGCCATCAATTCTTTCATGACCAGTTCTACAGAACTTGAAAAACACCTAAAAACAGGGATTGGGTAAGCAAAATCATTGATTTATTGAACTAGCACTAATTTGATGATTTTTTTGCATAGTTAACGTACCCAATCCCTGGTTTTGTGTTTTTTAGGTGTTTTACTGTATAACCAGTCATCAGATAAATATTGTAGGCCAACATAATGTCTGTTCTATAAATCTTGATAAACACAAAACTGGGGATTGGGAACGTTAGTTCTAAAAGGATTTGCCAAATTAACTTTCCAAAAGGATCTGCCAAAGTAAATCAAGGTTTTTGATTGTCAAACCAAGGTGGCATATTTTTTTTTAAAGGCATATATTACAAAAAATTACCATGAAAAAAAATCCCAATCCCCAGTTTTGTGTTTTTCAGGTGTTTTTTAAGATCCATATGATGGGTTCTTCACTTACAAAAAAAACACCGTGTTTTTCGAAAAATGTTAGTTCCAAAGGATTCGTCAAGATAGCGCCAGTAGAGTTTTGCTCTCGCGAAACGGAGTTGGCGTATTTTTTGTGATATATGCCAAAGGTAGCAAAAAAGTAAAAGTGCCAAAATTTAAAAAATTCAAGAACATAAACAGATAGCATAAAAACAAGAAAAGCTAATGTACCCGAAGCTACCAACGTCTTGAAATTTTTATCGAAATTTCTACAGGGTACGGCAAAATATTTTAACTCTTATTGCTGAAGTTACCAAAGAAGTACTAATAATACATACATCAGTCACAAGATTTTTTTACTAAGATGTTTTTTCTCGCAGAGTAAATATAATCCCACTACTAGCAGTAGTCATTTGCGTTCTATTTTTATGATATAAAATTTTAAATCAATTTTGTAATTTTTATAAACTTACACGCACACTAAAACTTTTTTTATTATTGTTGCAAATACAATTGACTGTAATTTAAGGCAAAATAACTCGATTATAACCTAACGGCACGCAGTCATATCCGACATTGAAGGAACCAAAAGGTCTGTCGTAATCTTAGTTCCTTCAATGTCGGATATGACTGCATGCCGCCATCTATAACATTCAATATTATTTGCAACAAGAATATAAAAAGTTTTAGGGCACGCGTAACTTAGTAATAAATACAAAAAATTATTTTACAAATAGTATACAATTATATAATAATAATTCTGTGTCCGTGAGATAGGTATTGATACCTAAATCACGGTGGTGAGAGGATTATATGGACGCCCAAATCCAATGTCTAGGCTCTTTTAATGTCCATAGTATACAATTGATCACAAGCTAGATTACGACAGACCTTGGTTCCTTGACATTCGTAAAATTATAATTATATATGACTGCGTCCAGCCAGGTTTAAAGCAATAATCTTTTAGGGCGATCTGAATTTCGTTGAAACAAAATTCGATTTCGACAAATTTAAATTTATGCACAAAAATAGACCAAGTGCCATGCGCGATCTTCAAAACATTAATCTCAGCGACTTCACTTTACCTCATCGGCAAGTTAACAGATGAAGAAATATATAAAAAAATGAAGCTGGGGAGCAATGACTGTAGTAAGGTAAAAGAGAAAAAGGGATAGTTTATTGAGAATTAAAAATGAATTATTCTAGAGAATTTTTCGTAAATAATGTTTATGGTTGTTTGTTGAACCCTGTTGAATAATCAAATTCGTTGTTTATTTCTATAGAGTAAAGATTATTATATTTAATTATTTGACAAATGATCAAACACCAAATACGCCTCAATTTCACATAATGAAGGTTTTTTTAAAATTACCGCCACAATTTTGTTTATATTCTTGCCAATCCCTGAATTTGCAAAAAGTAAGCGTATTTCGAGCGAAACGCTGATTTTGAGGTTAGGTGGTTCGTGTTTTTGGCAAATATGAGGAACCGGGCAATAGAACCAAACATAAGTTGTAAACAGTAAATATTTGATGTCAATGTATAGTAATTTGATTTTATTTTTCTTCTCCAGCATGCCACCAGCTTCACGTTCCCAAATCTTGACAAAGACAAGCTTGAAAAGCTGTACTCTCTACTCTTCAATATTCTGTCAAATCCCTCGTACAATGAATGCTACCTTGACTGTCTCTCCTGCTTGAAGTTATTGTTGTAAGTTGAACTTTAAGAGAAATTAATAGCATGATTTGAGATCATAACTTTGGATTAGAACTAATATATCCTCATTTAAAATAATAATTATTATTAAATTATTTATTGTACAAACAAATAGGTAATATGCTTAATCTAGACTTAAGTCCACAGAGGTATAACAAAAACATATTATAAATTTTGCTCTTTGTCACCAACTCTGTCTGTGGGGGGGTTTTACCCTCCACAGACAGGAACTGTACCAGCTACCCACATTAACTCCACTTAGCCTGGGATGGGCAAAAAATACTAACCTCACCTGTTGTTTACTTTAGAGGTGATAGAATTTTAGAAAATTCTGCCCAGCTCAGGATTTCTGGTTATAGGTAGTAGTCACAACCATTATACCATGGAGGCTTACTTGTGACTTAATGTAAGTACCTAATGTGTCAAGGTATTTCTGATTGATTATTTTTTGTAATTAACAGAAGAATGAAATTATTATGAATTTTCATGTGGTCTTTTAACTTTAAGGTCAGCTGTTTGAATTGTGAGCATGGAAAATTTCAGAAGGTCCATGTTGGTTTGAGCAATTGTGATGTAGGACAAATGTAAATCAAAGTTGTAATTTGATTGAATATCTGTATTGTTTTCAAACAAGACTATTAAATATATTCTGTTTTCAGCCGTGACAGCAAATATTTAGATGACTTAATTACCCAGGAGAGGTTCAACCTGCTTGTTCAGGCAGCTAGACTTCATAATACACAACCCACAGTGTGTTATTCTGAGCTCAGTGCATCAGAATTTGAAGGTAATATAATATTTTTACCGTGCAAATTAAATTATTTTTCATCCCTCATCCAAAGAAACATTTTTCATAAATGTATGCGTATGTGGTTTCTTTCTGTTATTATGTCACAACATCAGTGGGTAGACCAGGGTTACAAAACTCATAATTTCATCATTTTCCTACATCAATATTCCTTCTCCTAATGCTGCCACTGGTTGCTATCTATACAAATAGGTAGTTACTCATTTTTCTCATGAGGTATAAATAGGTCCTAGACATACAAGTAACTATAGAACATAAAATTTTATATGAAACCTAGATGTCACTGTGCCTAAAAGCATTTTTGCTATTGCTATTATTTAAGTTTTAACTGCATTAAGTGAATATAACTAAGTTGATTTATTGATGTGTAATCACATGATTTCATCAATAAAATAATAGTATGTTTTTTTTGTTTTTTTTTCTTCTACCAACCTCAGTAGCTTGATAGATAAGGTGGCGGACTTGTAATTTGGAGGTCAGTGGTTCAAGTCCCAAGTTAAGTAAAAATTTAGAAAAGTAAGTTTGAATTTTAGAAAAGTAAGATAACTAATTTTTTTTTTTTTTTTTTCTTCTTCTTCTTTTTTCAGTGATGCTAGAAGCTGAAAAGAGTCTGTGCAATTTAATCTACAATTCCAAGCAAGCCAACCAGATGTGTGACTACAGCAGAAGTAATATTCTACAGAGCATAATTTACCGCCTGCGGACTTATTCTGATCCCCATCTACCATACCAAGTAATTTTTTCAACAGATTTCACATACAAAATTGGATCTACTGTATTTTTTTGTTTGTTTGTTAAAAAAAAAAAAAATTCTCTCTACATTTATGCATTTAGATGTTAAGGTAGGTAGTGCACAAGCTTTTTGTCTCTGTACTCCTCTGATTTGAAGTTGATGAACTTGATTACAAAGCTTATAAAAATTTATTTAAGATAAAAAAATTTTTATTTAAGATCAACCTGTAAAAAACGAGGTGGGGGTTTATTATTCAGCTGTAAACGAGATTATAAAGCAACTCCCCTGAGAAATCTTAATATTTGCACACGCGAAAATGAGATCATGTGGATCAAATGTCAAATATATGGTCAGGAACTACTTTTTTGCATTTGTTATTTTCCACCTCCTGTTAGTAATGAAACAGTTAAATCTTTTGTCAGCAATATTTGTTCCGACACCAATCTTTTGGGAAAAAACATAATGATAATAGGAGACTTCAATATACCAGAATTTGATGATAACACCAGTATTAATGGTAACACGCAAGTTTATGAAATTCACAAACTCATGAACACACTAAATTTAGAGTCATTCAATAAAATAAAGAACAGCAACTCACGTACCCTTGACCTATGTCTAACCAATATATCCAAACAGTTTTCAATTAGGAGGAAAAAAACAAATGTAAATATAGAAAAAGCTGATGAAGGCCTTGTAAAAGCCGATAGACACCATCCACCTTTAGTAATTAATGTAGAATTACAAAATGCTAGAAATAATATATCAAATTCAAAAAATACAAATATAGGAGAAAACAATAAATTTAATTTTACGAACGCTAATTTTACCCTGATCAATACCGTGTTAGCTAAAATACAATGGTCTGATGTAATAAATCTGGATTCAAAAGATTGCAACCAAAATCTGGACCAATTTTATCAGAAAATATTCGAAATTTTAGAACAACACGTTCCAAAGTACAAAAACACGCACACCAACTATAAATATCCTATATGGTGGACGCATGACACAAAAATTAAATTTAAAAGTAAAGAGAGACTAAGAAAACAAAAAAATAAATCCACAAATCAACAGAACAAATATAAGCAACTGCGTAAGTTATGTAAATCTCAAATTAAAATAAATTACCAAAACTATGTACAAAAAATGTCCCAAAACATAAAAAAAGATAGTTCCCAATTTTGGAAATTCTACAAAAACAGGAAAGCTCTCTCTAACAAGAAATCAGTACAACATGAAGGTAAAGACTTAGTCGATCCTAAAATAATAGCCAACACCTTTGCACAACATTTTCTTAAATCACACAACAATAACACAATAGTCCCAGAGTCTACAGCATCACTCTCACCGGAACAAATATATTCAAACACTCACCTTCACATTGAATACTTCACGAAAGACGACATTAAAAAAGCTGTTCAAGAAATACCGGTAAAAAAATCACCTGGTACCGATGGATTACCACCAATTCTGTTCAAAAAATGCTTAGATACCCTTTTAAACCCCCTAACTAAATTAATTAATCAATCATTACGAGAAGCAGTATATCCAGACAAATTAAAAGAATCTATTATAAAACCGATCCTCAAAAAAGGTAATAATGTGGAAATTAACAACCACCGACCCATTTCAACCCTTAATACACTGGCAAAAATCTATGAATGTGCTCTGTACAATAAAATCTCAAATTTCATCTTCAGTAACGTATCTCCCAATCAACACGGCTTCGTAAAACAAAAATCCACACTCAGTAACCTTACTGAATTCTGCGACTACGTCGCTCGTGTCATATCTGAAAAAGCTCAAATTGATGTAATTTACAGCGATATATCTAAATGTTTCGACTCTATTTCACACGCAGCCATAATACACAAACTACAATCAATAGGGTTCTCTACCCCTCTTGTCCAACTAATGAAGAGCTATCTATGTCAGAGAAAAAATCAAGTTTTGTTCGAAAATCACCTTTCTAAACCCTTCTATCCACCATCAGGAGTAGGGCAAGGTTCAAAACTTAGTAGCCTTCTATTTATTCTAACATTTGATGACATCAGAAAGCACATAAAAAACTCTCAGTTTCAATTATACGCAGACGACTTAAAAATATACAAGAAAATAACATCTTATAACGACTGCATTTTATTGCAGGAAGATTTAAACTCCTCACAAAAGTGGCTTGCATCGGTTGGTCTACACTTTCACCCCAACAAATGCTTCAAAATGACATTAACCACTAAAAAGAACACCATACAAAATCCATATGAAGTCAATGAAACTCCCCTACAAAACGTAGAAACATTTACAGATCTTGGTGTCACATTTAGCTCAAATTTGAACTGAGATGCACACATAGATAAAACAATAGGTGCGGCCAACCGGAGACTAGGGATGGTCATAAGATGCTGCACCCCCATTAGTGATATAGACACTATTACACTCTTATACAAAAGTATAGTGCGTTCGAAATTAGAATATTGTTCTGCTCTATGGACTCCACAAACAAAAACCCAAATTATGAAACTTGAAAAAGTACAAGCTAATTTCGTACGATACCTTTTTCAAAAAGTCAATGGTTTTTACCCTAAATACCCCTCCAACATAAGCTACAAATTACTGATTGAACATCTAGTCATTGACTCTATTGAATCCAGATTTAGGGACAATCAAATTAAATTTCTCAAAAACTTACTAACAAACAAAATTAATAGCATATATCTCACATCCAAAATTGAAATTAAGGTCCCTAATCCAAGACTCCGTACTGACCCAACCACACTATTCGCTGTTCATCCAAATTTATTTAAATCTCCAATAATAGCTGCAATGAATGTCTATAATAACATCGAAAACAAACCAGACCTGTTCTATCCATACGAGTAATAAATAACACAAAAATAAACAACACTTGAACATCAAACATAAGTAACTCTATATCTCTGTAATCTGACTCATCAGATTAAGACATTGACAGCATGATAATATTGTTTACTATATGTAGATTGTTTACTATAGACACGCACATTCCACTCGTACAATTCATCATCATTCAGCAATCATAATTGAATCAACTAGATAGTACCCAGATTAATATTAGACCTTGTTTATTTCTTCTATGTTATGTTTTATTATATTCACCTTAATTTTAAGCTATCTAATCAGTATGTATTGTATACCTATATATTATATAATTGTACATGTACATAAACACACAATAAATATATTCGCATCTGTAATTGCTTGTCTAGCCCTAAAAAGCTGGCAAGTGTTGATGTTGTAAAAAAAAAAAAAAAAAAATATGCACATTACAAGAAATGAATATAACAGACCAACAACTGACAGACATAAAAGTTGTTCACAAGTTTAAGACATTTTCAAGACATTATTATATTTTTTTTTAAATCAGAACAACAAAAAAATACTCAGAAGTAATTTTGGAAGTATTGTGTTCACTTTTTCTTATTTTATTATGTTTTGTATATATTTTTCTAAAATGTGTGTTCTCTCAAACCAGGTGAAACTGTTTGATATGAAGCTCCTGTTCCTGATCACAGCATTCTGTCAGCAAGTCCGGCTACATGTGAAGGAGGAACAACATGGCGTCACCTACCTCATAGAGATTCTGGATCTCATTCTCAAACAAGCTGCCAACGAAAATAAAAACCTTCATCCTCATGTATGTTACCATCAACTTTTTTTTAAATAGCCTGTCTCGCTAGAGGACTATAAACAGAGAACAGACTAGCCAATCCTTACAAGCCCGGCTAGCTTGCAGTTTTGTAAGGGTTTAATGGCTTGTACAGAAAAGTCCAAGTCCTCATGATGGTTGATCGCACATGGAAATATGCGGTTCAGGACGAGCCAACTTTGACATAAAGTTGGTTGGAGACCATCACTCACCCCTCCAGCTGTAGCCAAGCTACAACAACAACAACAACTTTTTTTAAATATTTTCCTTCAATAACAGTATAATAGTTGTTGTTTTAGCCAGCTTGGTTACAGCTGGAGGGGGCTATGATTGTCTTCAGTAGGCGCGGCCGGTGGGAAAAAGTTTTGGGGGTGCTGCCACATAAACTGGATTAAAATGGGATTTATAGAGTCACTCTTTCAGTATTTAAAGAGTTTAAGTTTTTTTACCATGCTTATCATAATAATTATGCATTAATACATCCTCAACTTAACATCAGTTTTTCTCATATAAAACAAAACGCAAATTCTAGACTTAGTTCCACAGAGGTATTACTAAAACGTCTATTAATTCCGCCCTTGATCATGTAGTTTTGTGTTACCAGATTTTTTTAATAACTCGGACACTTTAGCCGTATTTTTCTGTCCAACCAAAGTAAATTCAACTGGAATAAAATGGACGAACTGGAAGAAAGTCATTTTTCTTTTGGAAGAGGAAAAACCTTCTTCCAGTTTGGTTAACCTAAATGGATTTATAAAATTTTTGCTTCCATTCTTTTATAGGTTGAGTCCATTGTTTATCTAAAAAAAAATTCATTTTTTTTTTCACGAATAATGGGGAAGCTAATTTTAATTTTAATTATTTAATTTATTTATTTATTAAATATCAGAATAACATATACAAGGGTATTTTTCCTAAGCTAAAGCTTCTAAGAAAACTGGAAATATTTGAAATAAAATGGAAATATTTGGAAATACCGAAACTGGAAAAAAAAAATTATCCAAAAGAATATACAGCTATTGAGTGCTGTTTTGATTTACTCATTACATATTTCATGACACACTATATGTTAGTTAAAAGTTATCATATTTGTGTTATTCACTTTCGTGATATCACAATAATTACTCAAACTCGCTTTACTAAATCTACGCTGAAACCGGGACTTGAACCACCGACCTCCAGGTTACAAGTCCGCCGCCTTATCGTTCAAGCTACTGAGGTCGGTGATCGGTGACACACTATATGTATCTTCTTACAACCAGGTTGTACTGAACGAAGATCAAATCCTTCTCCTGGCCGAGGTTCTGAAGACTCTCTTCAATCTTCTCTGCAAATACTCCATGAACAACCCCATGGATGAGGAGGACCCGCTGTCTCACCGGCTAGTCTCCTTCCTGCGGGAGTTGCTGCTGGTGGAAGCGGACTCCGGAGTCAAGATAAGACTGCTGCACACGCATGTGATTAATCTGTTGACTACAGTACCAGTAAGTGTTTTGTTTAAGCTTAAACTATTTTGTTTTAAGTTAAGTATTGTTTGCCTTAAATAATTTCTTTCTATATTATATAATTTCTATAATCTCTTTAATGTGAAACACATACTTTTTGTATTGAAATTTTTCACAGTAAATAAATTGAATTGAATTGAAAAAGAGATACAAGCTTTTTTCCTACAGTCTCACTGGATTTTTTTCCCCCTGAATAAACAGAGTTTTGATGGATAAAATACAAGTTTTGGTCAAGGCACTAGTATGGTAACTGGTAATACAACAGATAGCATTAGGATCCATTAGTTAGGTTCCATTGGTTAGGATCCATTGGTTCGGATCCATTGTTTAGGATCCATTGGTTAGGATCCATTGCATTAGGATCCATTGGTTCGGATCCATTGGTTCGGATCCATTGTTTAGGATCTATTGGTTCGGATCCATTGTTTAGGATCCATTGGTTAGGATCCATTGCATTAGGATCCATTGGTTCGGATCCATTGGTTAGGATCCATTGGTTCGGATCCATTGTTTAGGATCCATTGGTTAGGATCCATTGCATTAGGATCCATTGGTTAGGATCCATTGGTTAGGATCCATTGCATTAGGATCCATTGGTTAGGATCCATTGGTTAGGATCCATTGGTTAGGATCCATTGGTTAGGATCCATTGGTTAGGATCCATTGGTTAGGATCCATTGGTTAGGATCCATTGGTTAGGATCCATTGCATTAGGATCCATTGGTTAGGATCCATTGCATTAGGATCCATTGGTTAGGATCCATTGCATTAGGATCCATTGGTTAGGATCCATTGGTTCGGATCCATTGGTTAGGATCCATTGCATTAGGATCCATTGGTTAGGATCCATTGCATTAGGATCCATTGCATTAGGATCCATTGCATTAGGATCCATTGGTTCGGATCTTCTCTGCAAATACTCCATGAACAACCCCATGGATGAGGAGGACCCCCTGTCTCACCGGCTAGTCTCCTTCCTGCGGGAGTTGCTGCTGGTGGAAGCGGACTCCGGAGTCAAGATAAGACTGCTGCACACGCATGTGATTAATCTGTTGACTACAGTACCAGTAAGTGATGCAAGCTTTTTTCCTACAGTCTTACTTATTATTATTATAGTAAGCTTTATTAGGTAGAACAATAAATATATACAGTAAAATAAAATGGAATTATAAAGAAAAAGATTAAGCATAGATACAAGAACAAAAAAAAGGAGACTGAAGGTAATGTCCTACCTAAAAGGCGGGGTTATTGCCTGTGGCAATCTCTTCCACCCAACCTTTACTGGATTTTTTTCCCCTGAATAAACAGAGTTTTGATGGATAAAATACAAGTTTTGGTCAAGGCACTAGTCTGGTAACTGGTAATACAGATAGCATTAGGATGAGGATCCATTGATTAGGATCCATTGGTTAGGATCCATTGGTTAGGATCCATTGATTAGGATCCATTGGTTAGGATCCATTGATTAGGATCCATTGGTTAGGATCCATTGGTTAGGATCCATTGCATTAGGATCCATTGGTTAGGATCCATTGGTTCGGATCCATTGTTTAGGATCCATTGTTTAGGCGATAATCCATTTTAGTTTTGTGGATCCATTTGGTTAAGGTTCCATTGGTTGGATCCATTGCATTAGGATCCATTGGTTCGGATCCATTGGTTAGGATCCATTGCATTAGGATCCATTGCATTAGGATCCATTGCATTAGGATCCATTGGTTAGGATCCATTGCATTAGGATCCATTGGTTCGGATCCATTGTTTAGGATCCATTGGTTAGGTTCCATTGGTTAGGATCCATTGGTTCGGATCCATTGTTTAGGATCCATTGGTTCGGATCTCCTCTGCAAATACTCCATGAACAACCCCATGGATGAGGAGGACCCCCTGTCTCACCGGCTAGTCTCCTTCCTGCGGGAGTTGCTGCTGGTGGAAGCGGACTCCGGAGTCAAGATAAGACTGCTGCACACGCATGTGATCAATCTGTTGACCACAGTACCAGTAAGTGATTCAAGCTTTTTTTCTGACAGTCCTTCTGGATTTTTTTCCCCTGAATAAACAGAGTTTTGATGGATAAAATGCAAGTTTTGGTCAAGGCACTAGTCTGGTAACTGGTAATACAAATAGCATTAGGATCCATTGGTTAGGATCCATTGCATTAGGATCCATTGGTTAGGATCCATTGGTTAGGATCCGTTGCATTAGGATCCATTGTTAGGATCCATTGGTTCGGATCCATTGCATTAGGATCCATTGGTTAGGATCCATTGGTTAGGATCCATTGCATTAGGATCCATTGGTTAGGATCCATTGGTTCGGATCCATTGCATTAGGATCCATTGGTTAGGATCCATTGGTTAGGATGCATTGCATTAGGATCCATTGGTTAGGATCCATTGCATTAGGATCCATTGGTTAGGATCCATTGGTTAGCATCCATTGTTTAGGATCCATTGCATTAGGATCCATTGGTTTGGATCCATTGCATTAGGATCCATTGGTTAGGATCCATTGCATTAGGATCCATTGGTTCGGATCCATTGTTTAGGATCCATTGGTTAGGTTCCATTGGTTAGGATCCATTGGTTAGGATCCATTGGTTAGGATCCATTGCATTAGGATCCATTGGTTAGGATCCATTGGTTAGGATCCATTGGTTAGGTTCCATTGGTTAGGTTCCATTGGTTAGGATCCATTCCATTAGGATCCATTGGTTAGGATCCATTGGTTAGGATCCATTGGTTAGGATCCATTGGTTAGGATCCATTGCATTAGGATCCATTGGTTAGGATCCATTGGTTAGGATCCATTGCATTAGGATCCATTGGTTAGGATCCATTGGTAAGGATCCATTGGTTCGGATCCATTGCATTAGGATCCATTGGTTAGGATCCATTGGTTAGGATCCATTGGTTAGGATCCATTGGTTCGGATCCATTGGTTAGGATCCATTGCATTAGGATCCATTGGTTAGGATCCATTGGTAAGGATCCATTGGTTCGGATCCATTGCATTAGGATCCATTGGTTAGGATCCATTGGTTAGGATCCATTGGTTAGGATCCATTGGCTCGGATCCATTGGTAAGGATCCATTGGTTCGGATCCATTGCATTAGGATCCATTGGTTTGGATCTCCTCTGCAAATACTCCATGAACAACCCCATGGATGAGGAGGACCCCCTGTCTCACCGGCTAGTCTCCTTCCTGCGGGAGTTGCTGCTGGTGGAAGCGGACTCCGGAGTCAAGATAAGACTGCTGCACACGCATGTGATCAATCTGTTGACCACAGTACCAGTAAGTGATGCAAACTTTTTTTCTGACAATCCTGCTGGATTTTTTTCCCCTGAATAATGATTTTTTTATGGATAAAATACATGTATTGGTCAAGGCACTAGTCTGGTAACTGGTAATACGGATAGCATTAGGATCCATTGGTTAGGTTCCATTGGTTCGGATCCATTGTATTAGGATCCATTGGTTAGGATCCATTGGTTCGGATCCATTGTTTAGGATCCATTGCATTAGGATCCATTGGTTAGGATCCATTGGTTAGGATCCATTGCATTAGGATCCATTGGTTAGGATCCATTGGTTAGGATCCATTGGTTAGGATCCATTGGTTAGGATCCATTGCATTAGGATCCATTGCATTAGGATCCATTGGTTCGGATCCATTGGTTAGGATCCATTGGTTCGGATCCATTGGTTAGGATCCATTGCATTAGGATCCATTGGTTCGGATCTTCTCTGCAAATACTCCATGAACAACCCCATGGATGAGGAGGACCCCCTGTCTCACCGGCTAGTCTCCTTCCTGCGGGAGTTGCTGCTGGTGGAAGCGGACTCCGGAGTCAAGATAAGACTGCTGCACACGCATGTGATCAATCTGTTGACTACAGTACCAGTAAGTGATACTAGCTTTTTTCCTCCAGTCTTATTTATTATTATTATTATAGTAAGCTTTATTAGGTAGAACAAAAAGTATATACAGTAAAATAAAATGGAATTATAAAGAAAAACAAAAAGATTAAGCAAAGATACAAGAGACTGAAGGTAATGTCCTACCTAAAAGGCGGGGTCATTGCCTGTGGCAATCTCTTCCACCCAACCCTTACTGGATTTTTTTCCCCTGAATAAACAGAGTTTTGATGGATAAAATACATGTATTGGTCAAGGCACTAGTCTGGTAACTGGTAATACAACAGATAGCATTAGGATCCATTAGTTAGGTTCCATTGGTTAGGATCCATTGGTTCGGATCCATTGTTTAGGATCTATTGGATCGGATCCATTGGTTAGGATCCATTGGTTAGGATCCATTGCATTAGGATCCATTGGTTAGGATCCATTGCATTAGGATCCATTGGTTAGGATCCATTGGTTCGTATCCATTGTTTAGGATCCATTGGTTCGGATCCATTGCATTAGGATCCATTGGTTAGGATCCATTGCATTAGGATCCATTGGTTAGGATCCATTGGTTCGTATCCATTGTTTAGGATCCATTGGTTAGGATCCATTGGTTCGTATCCATTGTTTAGGATCCATTGGTTCGGATCCATTGGTTAGGATCCATTGGTTCGTATCCATTGTTTAGGATCCATTGGTTCGGATCCATTGGTTAGGATCCATTGGTTAGGATCCATTGGTTAGGATCCATTGGTTCGTATCCATTGTTTAGGATCCATTGGTTAGGATCCATTGGTTAGGATCCATTGCATTAGGATCCATTGGTTAGGATCCATTGGTTAGGATCCATTGGTTCGTATCCATTGTTTAGGATCCATTGGTTAGGATCCATTGGTTAGGATCCATTGGTTAGGATCCATTGCATTAGGATCCATTGGTTAGGATCCATTGCATTAGGATCCATTGGTTAGGATCCATTGCATTAGGATCCATTGGTTAGGATCCATTGTTTAGGATCCATTGGTTAGGATCCATTGTTTAGGATCCATTGGTTAGGATCCATTGCATTAGGATCCATTGGTTAGGATCCATTGTTTAGGATCCATTGGTTAGGATCCATTGTTTAGGATCCATTGGTTAGGATCCATTGCATTAGGATCCATTGGTTAGGATCCCATCCAATGCGTGTTTTTTATATGTATAAATGTGATAATTTGACCCCATAAAAAGTTTTGTAATGCTTAGCGACCCACTAAGAAACAATTTTGTGACATAATATCACAAAGAAATACATAGTATATAAGTATTATTTGGTCACTTTATTTCTAGAAAAACAGACTATTGTATTGTATTAAAAAAAAGATTAATGTTTCACAGCCTTTCTTATTGCGCAGCCACGAAACAGGAGCTTCTGTGACGCTTGTGGTTGTGTTGTAGCTTGCCCATTCCGTAGTATGCCTCCCTTTTGACTTTTGATAGGCGAAATAACACAATACTTCCCATTTTGGAGCTGTGTCGAGCGCACCGCTAGTATTCCCTTGGAAAGAACTTTAAATGCAATTTCTTTAATAATAATAATAATATCGCCTTATTTATACTGCCCGATTAGGACTATTAAGTCCCATTATTCCAGCAGTAAGCCCAAGACGTATTATTATGTGATAAAAATCCCAACTGGGAGGATAACTTGTCTTGTCCCGGCTGAGTTTCGAACCCGCGACCTCTGGAATCTCTGGATCCACACAGTGCCGCCTTTACCACTGAGCTACCCGGACAGACTTTTAAACTTTATTTTGTCAATTTTTTGAGCATTAACCTCGCCTACAATTTTTATTAAAAAAAATTGTCAGCTCTGGGATTTGAACCCGGGACATTCCGCATGACAAGCGAGTACCGAGTACCACTGAGCTAATCGTGCGCTCACCTTACTCCCTCACAGGCCAGCTCCCTGGAAGAGCTCGGCAGCGGAGCCGGCGGCGACAACGGATCGCACAACGCCGACGTGACTCACGTTATAGTCCACTATCTGCACGAGGAACTAGCCAGCACGCTCGCGTCGGGGGGTACTGCCAATCCGGGGTCCGTCGATCATGTCCTACCCGTGCTGCACGTTTTGACGGAGACCGCTCGGCATCACAAGACGCTCAGGAGGTCCGTACGTCACCAGGTGTTGCCCGCCAGGAAGGACTTTAGGTGAGTCCGCCGACCCTACTCAGGCTGGGTGAGGTTAATCTAGCTTGTGCGATTCTCAGAGTTGAATAACTTTTTTTTTTTTTTTTTTTTTTTTTAATGACATGACAAGTAAATTTCAAATATATATAACAATGACAGTTTACATAATTCATAATATTTTTAACTGAACTTATGCTAGTTTCTTTTGGCTGTCGTCATCCCACACTAAGGGCCACACCTATGAAGTATGGTCCATAAAAACCTAATCTGAATGACTGAATCCTCGTAAGTGGACACTACTGTACGGAATATGTTCATGGTTTAGGCTAGGGGCGAGATTCATAGACTAAATGGAGATCTTAAGGCATGACTTAAGATCATTAGTTTTAGGGCGAAATTAATAGACAACATCGATAACTTAAGTCGCTGCTAAGCGTTGGTTTTCCCTATCTTACACAGTACGCATTCTGTGATTTAGCGCCACAGAGGTTTTACAAAAACGTCTATTAATTCCGCCTTTAGTTTTCCCCAACTAAGACAGTACGCAAAATCAAGACTTAGATCCATAGATATATTACAAAATCGTCCTTTAATAATAACAATAATAACACTCTAGCTAGTGGGAGGTATCCACCAGGCGACGTTAATACTCAAAATATTTTCTACCACCTAATCCTCAAAGTCTTATTATTCTTATGTGGTCACAAACTCAAATTAATGAGGAAAAATTCATGCACTGGGTGGGATTTGAACCAACGAATCCCCACGCTACCTGGATTACCAGACTAGTGCGTAAACCACTTGACCACTAGATCAAATCCACCTCAAGAGTAATTATTGATACTGTGTGTCCATTTATTTTTACTCCTAAGTTGTGACGTTGTAACAAAACACATTTCAATTGCACTCCTAGACCAGAACATACAACTCTATCACTTCACTTGATATCTTTATTTATACTTTATCTATATCTATAAAAGAAAGCTGTCTGTATGTATGTATGTATGTATGTATGTGTGTAAGTTCGAGGAAGATGTCATAGAAAAGAAGAAAGAAAACAGAACTAAAAGACACGAAGAAGAAGAAAAATGCGAATGGCAATGTCCCCTGTGTACATTCAAGAGAGAAGGACGACAAGGAAGACGATATGTTCTCTCACATCTCAAACAAAAACACGCGACAGATACACCAACACCTGTAACCACGTACCCAACCAACTGCTCCATCTGTGGACTTACCTGTCGATCAAAATCGGGACACCAAAGCCATCAAAGAAGTAAACATCCGGACTTATACCAGCTACCAAGCCAACAACCAATAAAAATAATGCCACATTCCTCCTCCCAACAGTCCATAACGTTCCAGTATTCCCAAACAACAACACCAGTAACCCAACAGATGTCACCCAGATCCAGACAAGTTCAAAATCAGCTGCAAAACCACACCCACCAATGCCAGGCCTGCCAGCGGGTGTGTAAATCAAGGGCGGGACTCGTCAGCCACCAAAAAAATCCAACCTGCAGAGCTGTGATTGAAGAAATGGAATCATCGGAACCGATGCCATCCTGAAACAATGTGTGTGTGTATGTGTGTATGTATGTTCTTTATACAAATCCACACCATTTGACCGAGAAACCTGAAATTTTGAACATAGGTCCGGTTGGATCAGGGAATTCTTCTAGGCTAGGTTATATCTCCCTGAGGTTAAGTTACAATGAGTAAGGATAAAAATGGATGGGTGACGCAAAAAAAATTCACGTTTTTTGATATAAATCACATTTTTTCTCGAAATTTGTCGCGACGACCTATCAACTCAAAGCGAGAAAGTTTTAGGCAAGGGTTTGAGCTTTCAATTGACATATCGATCGCGAATTTCTGATGAGCCGTTCTTGAGCTACGCCGGGTAAGGTAAAAAAAATGGATGGGTAACATTTAAAACATTCACGTTTTTTGACCTAAATGACATTTTTTTCTCGAAATTTAAAGTGACGACCTATCAACTCAGAGCGATAAAGTTTTAGGCGAGAGTTTAGGCTTTCATTTGACATATTGATCGCGAAATTCTGATGAGCCATTCTTGAGCTACGCCGGGGAAGACCAGAAAATAGATGGGCGACAAAAAATATTCAGGTTTTTTTTCAAACCTAAATGACACTTTGTGTGTGTGTGTGTGGTGTGTGCGTGTGTGGGTGTGTGCGTGTGTGGGTGTGTGTGGATGTGTGTGTGTGTGTGTGTGTCTGTGTGTGTGTGTGTGTGTGTGTGTGTGTGTGTGTGTGTGTGTGTGGTGTGTGGGTGGGTGGGTGGGTGGGTGGGTGTGGGTGGGTGGGTGGGTGTTTGTGTGGGTGGGTGTTTGTGTGGGTGGGTGGGTGGGTGTGTGTGTGTGTGTGTGTGTGTGTGTGTTTGATGGGCTGGCGAAGCGGCGGGTGTAACCCGCTAGTTTATAAAACAATTAATAACAATAAATTTTAAAAAAAAAACTTAGAAATATGTACAAAAAATAAAGAACATTATTCATTTTTAATTACACTCGTGTTGTGACCTAATGCCTCGTTTTTAATTTCAGTTCTAGACCAGAAGAAGGAGACAGCCTACTCTCTCACCTCACCCGATGTTTGAGCTCTGGCAATTCCATACTCAGAGATTGCTGCGCGGATCTGCTGTTTGTTTTGTGCAAGGAAAACCCCGCCCGGCTCATCAAGTACACTGGATACGGCAACGCTGCAGGTATTTTAGTGCTTTTTTTCATTTTTTTATCGATCTCATTCAAGACAAAGTTTTTTTTTTCTTTTTTTCCGTATCCATGATGGTTGTGTCATGGTGGTGGAAGGATAAATGGGGGTATTAACTTCTCCGGACGCTCAGAAGCAATGTTCTGGGCTCCTTTCATGTCCTGTGTGTGTAATGTTGTTTAAAATACTATTAATTTTGTTTGATTTGTATGTCTAAAATGTGTACACAAATTACTTTTTATTCATTTTTTGATGGAAGTTTTACCTTCCATTTGTTGGAACCTTGAAAAAAATCTACCTATCTTATTTGGTCTAGGATAGTGTAAGTTATAATAATAATATTAATAATGATAACAATAACACTCTTCAGTGGAAGGCAACCACCAGGCGAGGTTAATGCTCAAAGCATTTTCTACCACCTAACCCTCGGAGTCTTATTATTATGTGGTTACAAACTCAAATTAATGAAGAAAAATTCATGCACTGGGTGGGATTCGAACCAACGTAGCCCTACCCTACCTGGATTACTAGACTAGCGCGTTAACCACTTGACTACCAGTGCACCAGTTATAGCAGAAATATCAAGTAGAACTCTTACTGGATTTTTTTCTTCTTTTAAGGTGGAGTATTTTACAGCCTTTTTTGTATTCATGAAAGAGCAGCAGCTGTAGACGTTGTGGTCTGTGTTGTAGCTTGTCTATCCAGTAGTATACCTCCCCTCAGATGGGCGAGAAGTGACACAATACTTCCCATTCAGGTGCTGGGTCGAGCGAACCGGAAGGTATCCCTTACAAACAACTGTTACCAAATTTAGGATATTTTTTTTTGTCGGCTCTTGGATTCGAACACGGGACGTTCCGCAAGACAAGCGAGTACCTTACCACTGAGCTAATCGTGGATATTCCGAACTTGAGTAATCTTTGTATTGAACAAGCTATTGACAATATTCCGAACTTCAGTAATCTTCGTAATTCGTATTTAAGAAGCTATCGCTCATTCATTTTGTTTTTTTTTTTACTAGTAATAATTTTTCGTTTCCAAAATGGCATGGATGTAAAGGTAAAAAGGTGAACCAACGGATCCCTACACTACCTGGATCACCAGACTAGCGACTTAACCACTTGACAATATTCCGAACTTGCGTAATCTTTCTATTTGAGAAAGTATCGCTGGTTAATTTTATTTTTTAGCTAACCACCTTACCACTTATTTTTACTGTCTATATTTATATGTGTCTACTTGTGTGCTGTCTATGTATTATTTAATAAATAAATAAAGATGCTACTAAATATTTACAAATTACAAAAAAATTACTTATACAGGGTGGACCAAAAAAACGTTTACACCCGTTAATGGTAGATTACTGACGACATTTCTAGGACGGATCTGCAATCCGTTTTTTCGGATTCGCCTTTATAACTGCATAAAGTGATTTTTTGCAACTTTCTAAAAAAGTCCGACTTTGGCTTATTCTTCAGGTCAGAACTTTTTTCCTGTTTAAGATGTGTTGATCCTGAACATTTCTGCAGAAAGCCAACAAAATTTCGATGTTTCTAGCTACACTACTTTGTTTTTTACGGTTTGGTTTGGCATCTTTTTTGACCCCTGAATAGAAAAAAAATTCTCATGTAAATTTTTTACACTTTGAAACACTCAAGATTTGCCCGAGCAAATTTTGGCACAGACATGGGCAAGTTTGATAAAAGTTGGCGGCCAACCCAAGGATGCTAAAAAATAATTTTACGATTTTTTATCACGTGATCTTCTGAGTAAACAAAGCAGGTAAGTCTCAAAAAATGATGTTCAAAATCTTAAAAGTGTTGACCGTGTAGGGTCGTCTTGTACTCAAAGAGTAATTAGCTATTTATGTCTGATAATTATTTTCCTTGGAATTAATTAAAGGCCAGTCAAATGAATGATTGTTTGTTTCTCGATGATAGTTTTCAAGCATATTTTTCTGCATTCTATGAAATATTATCTTTAAACTTCTTGAGTTTTTTTAGTACAAGTTACATTATTATAATTCGGATGCTGAAATGGCAGATACGCATTTAGCATATGGAGTTGCCAACAGGAACATTTGGGATCACGTGAAAAACATAGTTTACGAAATCTGGTAGCAAGAATCCTGTTGGCATTCGATGACCTGACAGAAAAACCTGGCATCTTCCGCAACATTCGACGGAACATGATGAAGAGGTTCAACCTTTGCATCCAGGAAGGTGGACGCCACTTCCAACAGTTCCTCTAAGGGAATTGAGAAGGGAGAGAGAGAGAGAGAGAGGCAGAGAGCGAAAGAGAGAGAGAGAGAGAGAGAGAAAGGCAAGAAGGTAGGGACAGTTCTGAGTTAGAACTAAGGTACTAAAGTCACCATTGGTTTCAAAAATTTGTGTGAGGAGAATCCATAGTGTGTACTATGGCTGAATAAAAAATGGCAACAGTTTTTTTTTATTTTGAAGTTATGAATTTTTTGCTGGCTCCGGCGTTCGGACCGGGTGGACTAGCTTACCACTGAGCTAATCGTGCGCATCTAATCGTTTCTCATTGAACATACTAACACAAAATGTTTTTTTAAATACCTTTTTGTTTATATCAAAATAGTATAAAACATAATAAAGACTGCAAAAGTTTATTAATTTTACAAAATATTATCTTGTTTTTTTCAAGACTTCTATTAAGAGTTGGCAATCGGTAAATATTTGTTACTTAATTAGTATTGTTTATGATAGAATAACCTACCTACATATTTACCTGGATTTATTTCATAAACTCTATTTTCGTTTGAAAAATTCTCTAGTTTTTTTTCTCTCGATATAACTCAATTTACAGATGGTATTACCCCCAAAAAAACGATAAGTTGTTGGTGTTACAACAGGTCAGATACAGGTATGAATAAAATATTCCATCAGATTTTTTTGATAATTAAAATAATATTGACCGTCGAGAATTGAACCTCGGTCATGCGACTAATACTCTTAGCACTACCACATCTAGCTAACACCACTGACAATCTGAGAAGCAAGAAATTTATTATTTGAATTTTCCTAAACTGGTTGATGAAGGCATGTGAGACCGCGGTATTCAAAAAAAGCAATGTAAACAATTTTTGTAAACAATACAAGACGCCCTTACACAGTCTACAGCTAGAAAACTCTAGGATTTTTGAAGAGTTTTTGGCAAACATCTAATAATTTTTCCCAGAAGATCACGTGATAAAAAATCGTAAAAAATTTTTTAGCATCCTAGGGGCGGCCGCCAACTTTTATCAAACTTGCCCATGTCTGTGTCAAAATTTGTTCGGACAAATGTCGAGTGTTTTATTTAGTAAAAAAGTTTTTTCGTGTGTTTTTTTCTGTTCAGGTGTAAAAAAATATGACAAACCAAACCGTAAAAAAGAAAGTAGTGTAACTAGAAACATCGAAATTCTGTTGGCTTTCTGCAGGATTGTTCAGAATCAACTCATCTTAAACAGGAAAAAAGTTCTGACCTGAAGAATAAGCTAAAGTCGGACTTTTTCAGAAAGTTGCAAAAAATCACTTTGTGCAGTTATAAAGGCGAGTCCGAAAAAACGGATTGCAGATCCGGGCTGGAAATGTCGTCAGTAATCTACCATTAACGGGTGTAAACGTTTTTTTGGTCCACCCTGTATTATTTTATTCGTTCTCGTCAGGAATGTTGGCGGCGCGCGGTATGCTCGCCTGTCAGAACACGGGCCACTACTCCTCCAGCAGTGAAGAGAGCGAGACAGAGGAGTACCTGAGAGTGAGGGACGACATCAATCCCATCACCGGGGTCTATGAGCCGCCCCAGCCTGACCCCGCCCAGCGTGAGTGTTTTTTTTTTTTTTTTTTTTTTTTTTTTTTTTTTACTAACGTCTACACTGTTATCCGATTCACACAAGATATTGTGTGTCACTAAATAACAGCAATAAGTGACGTGAGAGAACAATCATTACTGATTTGCCTCATTAAATAAGGACATGGCTTTGATGATAGGGGATTTATGCATATATATTTCTTTTTTGTTAGGAATTATTAATTGCCTTGTAGCTGCAGATCTTAGTCTGGGGTCTATGTCTCTAAATTTAACTTTTTCAGCTACATAGGAGTGATGCGTGGGTCCTAGAATTACTTTTTTAATTAGGTTAATTTGATTTTCCCGTCTCCTATCTTTTAAGGCAGGAAGACCGAATTGTTCAATGAGAAGGTTGTATTCTATGTAATTAGGGAATAGTGGGTAGAAATGATTTTCTTTATTAAAAGCAAATCGTACGAACCTTGCTTGAATCTTTTCTAAGGCTTTGATGGCGATTTGAGTGGAAGGAGACCATATTACTGAACCATATTCAAGTATGGATCTAACTAAGGATTGATACAGAAGTTTTAAAGCATCAAGGTCTTGGATTGGTTTAGAGAAACGGATTATCATTCCTAGCCTTTGAAATGCTTTCTTCTGTATTTCTTCTAGATGTTTCTTGAACTCAAGGTTCTTTTCGAATATTACACCCAGGTCTTTATAATGGTCTACGTAGTTCAAGATGGTATTATTTACTGTGTAAGGATAGTTATAGGGATTTTCTTTATTGGTGTAATTTATGACGTAGCATTTATTCGGATGAAAATTAAGGCCTATGGTTGAGAGCCAAGTACTGATTGATGTGAGATCTTCTTGTAGTAGTTCACAGTCTTGTGGGCTATGAATAATTTTAAATATTTTTAGGTCATCAGCATACAATAATACTTGGGAGTGTCTAACAAACTTATGTAGGTCATCATACGTAAGTATGAAAAGTAGACTACTCAGTTTACTCCCTTGTACCACTCCTGAGGTTGGAATTATAGGACAAGAGCGCTTATTTAAATATTTTATATATATTTTCCTATTTTGAAGGTATGAGGCAAATAAATGTGTTAGAGGAATAGAAAAACCGCTCGTTATAAGTTTGTTTAGTATAGCATCGTGGCTGAGCCTGTCGAAACATTTTTCCACATCTGTATATACAGTGTGGACTTGGCCTTGTTGTGAGATGGCTCTAGCTGTGAAATCACAAAATTCGACCAGATTACCTACTGTGGACTTGTGATTTACAAACCCGTGTTGCTGAGGTGATATAATATTAAAGATGAATGATGATATTTTGTTGTATAAAACACCTTCAAATATTTTGGCAGCAACATTGAGGTTGCTGATTGGGCGATGTCCTGACACGTCTTGTTCCCCATTCTTCTTGGGTACAGGTGTGACAATGGACTCTTTTAACAGGGACGGGAACTGTTGGGTTTTAAGGGCAAGGTTGATTATAATTGTGATCGGAATTTTGATATGGTCCACACACTGGGAATAGACCAGTGGTGGTATACCATCAGGACCTGGTGGTTTGTTGGTGGGCATTTTGGATATTTCTGAAGCTACATCTTCCTGAGTAACATGTTCAATATTAAATACTTCAGAGTGGTTGGATGTGTCAGGTGAGTAAAGGGAGGGAATTTGGTTGTATGCATTGACAAAATGGTCTGCAAAACTATTCACTATGGCTTCTGGATCTGTCAGGAGTTGATTTTTGTATGTTAATGTACGTTTAGATCCATCAGTTGTTTTTTCTTTTTTCAGATTCCAGAAGGATTGGCTCTTACCCTTCTTTAAATCTTCTGTGATGTGAATAATATGATCTTGGTAGTCATGTTTAATTGAGATTTTAATATTTTTACGAAGTAATTTGTATTCAGCTTCTTGACTCCTGGATTTATGTTTGATTTTTCTGAGCCTCTCTTTCTTATTGTAAGTGATTTGGGTTTCTCTTGTCCACCATCTAGGAAATTTGAATGTTTTAGGTTTGGAGGGAAAAGAAGGTATGCTGAGACAGAAATTGGTATTTAATATTTCGTAAAATTTTGATGTAGCCTCATTGACATTCTCAGTATTCAATAGTTGTTCCCAATTGATTTTTGAGAGTTCTTCATTCAGTTTAGGAAAGTTAGCTTTTTTATAATTCAAACAACTAAAATTATTATCATTAGAATGAGGAGGGGTGAGGGTTTGTGAGTTATTGTTGAATCTGCGGAGTTCTATGTTTAAGGTCCAGGCAGGATGAGGTTTATCCTCGTCTACCAGACCATCCGACTTTTCTATAGATAAACTGGGAGCTGTTGTTTTTGTGATTCTGTGTTTGTGGAAATTACTGAAGCAGAGATCCAGCAATTTACCATCAACATTTTTAATATTATTAAAATTATCCAAGTTATAGAAGCTGATGATCTGATTGAGGTGTATCATACGTGATGAATACTGGGTGCACTCATCACCAGCGACACGATTTGAATACTCAGCGATGTTAAAATCACCGAGCAGTATCAAGTTACTGTTGATGAGTTCATCCCTGTTACAGATATTTAGGGCAAAGCGTTCAAGTGTTTCTGTTTTAACGTATGGAGGGAAATAACAGAGCACTAAATAAATTTCATGATGAAATATGCTGAGCTTCACATACATTATTTCAGAGTCAGCTGAGCATTGGTTCCATTGGGTAATGGGGAGAGCCGTGATGGACTTCTTAAAAGCTACTAATAATCCCCCACCTATGGATTTATTAGTTGTAGTCGGGTCACGGTCTAAACGAAGTACATCATAGCGAGAGTCAAAAAGCTCTCTAGATGCGACATCAGCTGTGAGCCATGATTCTGTGATACAGATGATGTCGTAGTCTTCACTTAGTAGGTTTAATGAAAATGTATTTGTTTTGCTTTTCAGGCCGCGGGTGTTTTGATAGAAGATCTGCAAATATTCTATTATTCCCCGCTTTGAGTCTACATTAGGTCTATTTTTAATTTTGGATGTATCAGAGGTGGAAGACAGAGTGGGGGAAATATTTCCTAGAACCATGTTTGATTGTAAAGGAGATGAAATGGATTGAATGGAGTGATCATGGTCGTGAAATTGAAGAGAATGAGAGGATGAATTTTCATCTAGAGAAGATTCGTCATTGGAAATTGAAAATTCTCACCACTGTTACCAAGGTGTACTTGTTGCCTACATAGTGCATCAAGATAAGATTGGGGGGGTGGGGGAGGGGGGTAGCACATTTGGTTCAAAGGTGATTGATAATGTTGAGGAATAGGTAGGTAAGGCGGATAATGTAGTGTTGGTTGTTGTGTGTGTGAGAGATACACTTGGTGAGGGGGGGGTGGGGCGAGGGTTGGGTGAGGTGGTGCTGAGTATGAGGGGGGGTAGCGTGGTGTGGTGCTGGGGGGGTTAATGTTCATTTGCATGAGACTTGGTATATTCCATGTTTTAGCCGGGTTTTTTGTGTACCCTGTAGTGCGATGAGTTTGCTTGAACTTGGAATATTTGTGTTGATTCTGAGACCTCAGCTGTATACCTAACTTGTGCATTGGCTTAGATGCAGTTTTAGGTCTATTTGTTACTTTACCATAGACATTGGTTATCACATTCATGCAGAACATGTGTTTGCCCTTTTCATTCAGGTGGACTTTATCTCGAGTGTAGGTACTCATTGAGTGTAGGAAATTCTTGGGATCTATACATGTGAAATTTTCATATTGACTAAGATTGTGTTTAATTTTACAATTAATTTTCAAGATATGAGAGTTAATGTTTTTGACGTCATACCTAGGTGGGGGAAGGACAATGAAAATTTTTTGTTGATTACATTTTTCATGCAAGAGAGAATAAGATTTAGCTAAGCTATCAAAAGAAGTTTTAAATATATCATTGGTTCCTGCTACTACACAAACATTAGTGTTAGGTTCTAAATTTTTAACACGAATGGCATTAACTATTTGATTTAAGGTTTTTCCTGGCATAGCAATACAATTTACTTTACAGTTAGAAGGGGCAAGTTGTTTCATAATAGAGGTTAAGTCCCTACAATGACTGTCTCCTATTACAAATAAGTTGTTAGTATTTGGAGGAGGTGTGGCAGTTTGAGATTCTGAGCTGGTAGCGACAGCTGGAGGTGCAGGTGGATTACTGCTCTGTTGGGTTCGGGGGGCGGGGTCCGTCTGTTGAGATGCTGCGGCTGCTGGGGTTGTTAGTATACTGGGGAGGATGGCCGTCCGCACAGTGGTCGAGGTATCAGGTTTTCTTGTTTTCTTCAATTCTTCTACTTCAGCAGAGAGCTTCCTCTTGTCCGCATTCAGAGTTTGGATTGTTCTTGTCAACTCTTCATTCTTCTTTCGGAGCTGAGATTCGATCTCGTTGGTTTTTACTGCATTCCGTTCTGAATCTTCAGAAATAACTTTATTGTTTTCAATTTCTTCCTTATACTTGGTTACATAGTGTTTTGTTTTCTGTACTTCCTTTTCAAGTAGTTCAGTTAGATTTTTTATTTGATCTTTTTGTATATCACTTTGATTAATAACTGTGTTTAAATTAGCTAAAATAGAACTTAATTTTTGTGTTAGTGATTCGGGAAGGTCAATTTGATTTAGGTCTTTTAATGAATTTAATTCTAGATAAAATTCATAGGCACTGTCTTGAACATCCAGGTGAAAATTCTCCAGAAAAGAAATCTCCATATTTTTTTTCAGAGACAGGATTTGGGCTCTAGTAATTGTCATATTAGGGTTTTAAATAGAAGTTTCTTTTAATGTCAGTAAAAAAATAAAAATAGGCTTCAGGTAGTGAAAGTGCATTGGTATGAGTAGGTTCAATAGATAGATATAGTAAATAGATATACTTATCTTATATTAGGTCCGCACTTCTCTTTTTTTTTAAAGAAAGAATTTGTAACTATTACACAATTACCTCAAGTCTAAGAGACTCTACAATTTATTGATGCAGAAGTACTTTACAGGGCTCTCAGTGGATAAGTGTTGGGTGGAAGAGATTGCCATAGGCAATAACCCCGCCCTTTAGTTAGGACATATGTATATATTTTGTTTATTATTATTTATTTTTTTTTTCTTGTTTATATTATTAATATTGTCAAATTTTATATTTAATTTTTACCATTATTTGTCTGTATATATGTTCTACCTACTAATAAAGAGTTTCTAAATAAATAAGAGCATTGGTTGCTGACCCGGAGGTTGCGGGTTCGAATCCCCCCCGGCCGAAGCGGAAAATTCTGACCGAGTTTTTCGTTTCCGAAATGGTATGGATGTAAAGGTAAAAAGCTCGGAAGTAACGCAAAAGTGGTTCCGGCGCACAACTACCTTTTAAAAATTCTGTTTAAATAAATGTGTTCTCATCAGTGACTGCCGGTGTTAAGGAGCTGCGGAACTCCAGCACCCCCAGATGAAAATGGAAAAAAGAGGGGTTTTTTTTGTAAACAATAAAAATCATTAATCAAATCATTTTAATTCATTAATATTATAATTAGTATGATTAAATTGTTCTCTGTATGACCGCGACTCTATAAATCAAACATAAGCAACGTTCGGCCAGACCAACTATTTTTTGCCAACTATGTAACATACGTAACTATGTAATTGTTTATTTTTTAACTTGTATTTTAATTTTCCGTACATTTACGACTTCAATATTGTTAGTAAATTATAAAGATAAAAAGACTTTAAATTTATAGATTAAGAGAGATTACTGATTGAGAGTTGGAATCTGATGACTCATCTTTTGCGTCATCATTCTCCTCTGCTTCGTCTTCCTTGTCGGAATTCACCTTGTCCATAAGTTCTTCATATCGACGCTTAGCTGTTGTTAACACGGCAATTTCCATATCTTTCTTTCGAATTGCTTCCTTCAGTTTGGCAATCTCTTTGTCACTTGTTATTTTTAGACCGTCCAGTTCCCTTCTGTTGGCTTTGAAAGCTTCAAGCAAGCTGAGAAGGTCTCTTTCTTTAGTGGACAGTTCTTTTGTTAGTTTTTCCTCTAGTTTATCATAGTCCTCTTTCAGAACGTGCTCGTTTTTACATGTTGCTTCCATATCGGATATTCTTTTCTCGACTTCGTCTTCTCTTACCCTTTTCTCGGCGTCAAGCAGTTCAATGTCTCTGTTCAAGGCGTCCACTTTACTTCGCCACTCTTCTATTTCACAGTCGTGAGCTTTGCCTATCTCTTCTATTTTAAACTGAACCGCTGGATTTTCCATGATGTCTGTCTTGACTAGTGCTTCTATTTGTTCGTCCTTATTCGCGAGAATATCTTGCATTGTATCAACTTGAAAAAGCAACGTCTCGTTTTGTTTTACCAATTCGTTTTTGATAGCAGCAATCTCCAACATTTTTTCTTTGATTTCTTTGTTCATTTTCTTGACTTGTTCACTTTTGCATTTAATTTCTTTCATTTCGTCACACATTTCTCCCATTTTTTCCCAGGCATCCTCCTTGTCTTGTCTTTCCTGCATCAGTAGCAGATCACACATGGAGTGGTTTTCTCTGTTGGGTTGTTTGAGGAAATTGAGTTCGGTTTTCATTTGCTCCATTTTTCGTTTGTCTTGAGCTAGGTTTTTCTTGAGAATGTAAATCATATCGTTTGCTTCAGTCAGTTGGATGGTTTTGTCCTCTGTAAGGAAAAGATTTAATGTATGGTATTTTTTTATAGTTGTAAAGCCCCCCAATCAGGAAAATATTATTAAGTTTTCCGTGTTTTTGTGTTTGTCAGAGTAATGACACCTCCTCTGTGACGGATGGTCAAAACCTCTAAATAATTTACTACTATGCTAAACTCTTTGTTGTTGTTGTTGTAGCCAGATTGGCTACAGCTGGAGGGCTGAGTGATGGTCTCCAGGCAACTTTATTTCAAAGTTGGCTCGTCCTGAACCATATATTTCTATTTGCGATCAACCATCATGAGGACTTGGACTTTTCTTTATAAGCCATTAAACCCATAGGAAACTGCAAGCTAGCCTGGCTTGTAAGGGTTGGCTAGTCTGTTCTCTGTTTATAGTCCTCTAGGGAGACACTGGTCTTCTCCCTGTTTAAATGTTCACCAGGTAAACTCTTTAGTTAGGACATATGTATTTATCTATTTTTTCCATTTTACTGTGTATATTGTTTCCACTTTTTTTATCTTTTTATAATAATTATTTTTATTGTACAGCATTTAATAATAATAACTCTTTTACCTGCAAGTTGTGTTAGCTGACAATATTGCTCCTTCAATTTGGTGGCCATATCGACCATTTCCCGATGTTTCGCGATGGCGCCTTCGAACAGTTCGAAGTCTTTCTTCTTGTCTTCGTACAGTTCCATCATCTTGTAGAATGCTTTCTCCGCCTCGTTTCGAGTCACTTTTTCTTTCTCGTATTCGCGAACGAGTTCCAAATATTTGCATTGGAGTGTCGGGCATTGGTCGGCACAATCGGAAGTGGGCTGAAATTTGGCGCTCTCGGTTTGGCTTTCGGTACTAGTGGTGCTGAAATCCCCAGCTGACGATGCGCGATCCACGGACATTCTGGGAGAACGAGGCAACTGTCTGTCAGTTCAGCGCTGAAAATGTTACTTTTCGGTGTTGAATTAATCCAACGTGGCGTGGGCCCTATTTGCTTATTTTTTCATCGACTAAAATTTTTGATTTGATGCTAAATATATATTATGGTTTTGAATTCAAGTTTTCGAAAACGGCTACCAATTTTTTTAATATTATCTACCTACATTATGAAAACATGAACAAAAAAATACTATTTTATTTTTTACCATTTTTTTATTTTATTATTATTATTTTTTCTATTAGAAAACGATTAACAAACAGAAAAAAAGCTTTACTAAAAACGGGAAACGTGTAAAAATTACCTTGAGGTGAAAATGGAAGATATAATAAAAAAAAATCGTTTTGCTAATATGTTTGTGTAACTACCAAGCATTGGTAGTTGCTATGGTTACGGTGCTCGTCTTGTAATTTGCGCTGTAATGTAAGCAAACTGGCGTGGCGCTTGGATCCGTGGCCTGTGGTTTAGATCAATGCTTGAATTTTTCTACATCTATTTGAGTTTTTTTTAATTGGGTTTAGCATTGCTTTCAAATGCATGGTCAGGTCATATCACAATGGAGGTTTTACCCTACATTCACAGGAAACTCACAAACCTACTACCCACATTAACCTCACCAGCATGGGTTGGGCCGGAATGCGAGCATTACGAAGTCTTAATCTCGATGGACGTTGCTTAACTTCGGTGATCTTAAGAGAACCGGTGCATTCAACGCACTAGCGTCGTTGGCTTATTATTTGAGTTTGTGACCACATAATAACAAGACTGCAAGTTAGTTGGTAAAAAATTCTTTGAACATTAACCTCGCCTGATCGTTACGTTCCACTAAAGCTACTGTCCCGGTAGCTCAGTGGTAAAGGCGGCACTCTGTGAATTCATAGATTTCAGAGGTCGCGGGTTCGAAACCCAGCCGGGACATGACAAGTTATCCTCCCATTTGGGATTTTTACCACATAATAATATGTCTTGGGCTTACTGCTGGAATAATGGGACTTTAATAGTCCTAATCGGGCAGTATAAATAAGGCGATATTATTATTATTATAAAAAGAATTATTATTCATTAAATGAATAAATGATACTTTGTTTAAACTGCTAGTAAAAAGGAACTCTTCTGTGTTGCGCTGACACTGCTGAGTTGCGAAATAAATAAATAAATTCATCATCATCATCATAGGGTGGCGTCATCGTGAACGATGGTAGCCAGACAGTGGAGGAATGACTCAACACTTCTACCACTGTTTTTACAAGGAGGCTAATAATTGACAAGAGCCCCCAGAACCCCCCAGAAAAATAAATTACACTTTATTTTTATCTTTCAGATATGAGTGAGGAGCGCAAAGAATACGAAGCAGTCCAGCTGGTGAACATGATAGACAAGCTGTCTCGCCTGGGGGTGGTGCAGCCCTGCAGGGTGGGGCCTGACGGCAAACCCCAGCCCGTGGAACACATCCTGGAACTGCAGGAACAAGTGCCCAACCAGTTCCAGAGCGATTGAAGAGGAACCAAAAGTGTGAATTCTCTTATAACAAATGTCCAAACTTAAAGTATGAATTCTCTTAGAACAAATGCCCAAACAGTTCTAGAGTAAAGAGGAACCAAAGTTAAAGTATGAATTGAATGGGTGAGTAGAAGAACCAGGAATGTCAAAAATCGATTTTTTTTTTTTTCTTCGTAGAATTAGAAGGAATGTACTCTTTTCTATCATCTCTGTGAATATGAAGGAGAAATACCCCTTAAAAGTATATTTTTTTCGATTTTAAAGTGGGGGAAGCGGAAAAAAATCTGATGTAAAACAAGGATTGTAACAAAATCACTGACCACTTTTGCTAGTGGTATTAGTACCTAGTTGTGAGAATCTTGTCGAATAACAAGGAATGTAAAATTTAATTTTATTATACTCATTAGCATCAGGAAAGCAAAAATAAGACAAATCTTATTTTCGCTTTCCTGAAAAGTCGATTTTTGACATTCCTGGTTCTTCTACTCACCCATTCAATTCTCTTAGAACAAATGCCCAAACAGCTAGAGTAATTAAAGGGGAACCAAAGTATAAATTCTCTTAAAACAAATGCCTAAACAGTTCCAGAGTAATTAAAGGGGAACCAAAGTTAAAGTATGAATTCTCTTAGAACAAATGCCCAAACAGTTCTAGAGTAATTGAAGAGGAACCAAAAGTGTGAATTATCTTGGAACAAATGCCCAGCCAGTTCCAGAGTAATTGAAGAGGAACCGACAGTGTGAATTATCTTGGAACAAATGTCCAGCCAGTTCCAGAGTGATTGAAGAGGAACCAAAGTGAAAGTATGAATTCTCTTAGAACAAATGCCCAAACAGTTGAGTACTTAAAGAGGAACCAAAGTTAAAGTATGAATTCTCTTAGAACAAATGCCCAAACAGTTCTAGAGTAATTTAAAGGGGAACCAAAGTTAAAGTATGAATTCTCTTAGAACAAATGCCCAAACAGTTCCAGAGTAATTAAAGGGGAACCAAAGTATAAATTCTCTAAGATCAAATGTCCAAACAGTTCTAGAATAATTAAAGGGGAACCAAAGTATAAATTCTCTTAGAACAAATGCCCAAACAGTTCCAGAGTAATTAAAGAGGAACCAAAGTATAAATTCTCTTATAACAAATGCCTAACCAGTTCTAGAGTGATTGCATTTTTGTATGAAAACACATCCAAAGTGTGAGTATTTTTTTTTTACCCAGACAAGACCCCACGCATCCTGCATGATAACCCAGTGTGCAATCTACTGACCCAAAAAGGCTACTTTTTATTTATTACGTAAAAAGTAGCCTTTATTACTGTCTATTTTATATATTATCACATTTCTTTTCAAATAGATAAGTTTAACATAGATTCTGACATTGGTCTCATTATTGTTTGTTTATAATGTAAATCTATTTATTTTAGAGTCACATTAATTTTATATTTATTTTAAATTTAACTGTACCCTTTAAAATTTTAATCTATTTATTTGACAAATCTCTTATTGATTTTTCTGTTTACATAGTTGCATTTTAAAGAGTAAAAGATTCATGATTGCCATGCCATCTTTATTGAAACTAGAAACTGTTCATTTATTTTCAAATATTTGTCTTAATCTTTAGTCCACAAGAGCTAGTCACATGAAACTTCACTAGTCTGAGTAAGATCTAGTCCTAGATAGTAGCAAACATATTTCTGAAAACTTAGGACGAAATTAATAGACAAAATCGAGATCTTAACTAATGACTTGGCATTAGTTTTCCCCATCTAAGACAATACGCAAAATCTAGACTTAGCTCCACAGAGGTATTACAAAAGTTTCTATTATTTCCGCCCCTAATTTAGTAAAAAAAATGTTGACATATTACAAACATAAAAATTTCAAGTCTTAAAAGTAAAAGGCCTATAAACAATTAGAAATGTATATTCTAACAACAAATATTATATTGTAACTATGTCTTCATCGTTTAATTCTCTCAAGCTCCAGGCATCCCTGGACACCTGTTTTGACCTGGTTTAGGTGCTGTCTAAAAGAGAACCAATGATTTATAATTCATCATTAGAGCTATTTGAACATCTGCGATAACTCGGCAAGAAACGAGTCCTGCTGAGTGTTGCTAAGTGGTTCTGGTGCAGAAGTAGGAACATCTTCATTGAATTCCTCGTATGAATCACTTTCCATTGTGTCCATATCCTCTTCATCATCAATCAAGTCTTGAACAAAACTCTGCTTCCATACCCCATCCAAGAGAGGTTCATAATAGTCCTTGTCCAAAAAGCTATCAATATGAGTTTCCTTTGGACAACTGGAAGTAGTGGTTGTCTGGAAATAATCAAGTAAAACCAAAGGTAAATAAAGAAATTCTAGACCACTCTTTAGTTTTTAAGAGCAAATAATTCTAAAAAGATAAGAGTACCCTGATGATTCTCTTTTTGACTGCAGGTGGAAAAGTTCCAATGAGTACACCAACCACTTAGTGTCCAGTAGGAAATATTGAATTGCATAATACAGGGGAAACCACAATTTAATAGTTAATATATAGTCTCAAATTATTTCATACTTATAATTTTACTACTCTCATGTCAACTCTTTCACTTACACACCAACTTAGTAGCTGAATTAATAGCCAGGATACAAGTTTTGAGCATGAAAAATATTCATAAGTTTGGGGTTGGGCAATCATCAATGCACCAGCAAGGTTACGACTTGGATGGGTGACAATTCATATTAACACATACATGACCAGCACCATTTTCAGAGTATGTACGCATGGGACCGCTATATCTGAGCATATCTGACCTCCTGGGACCGGCATTTTTTTTTTTTTTTTTCACAATTGGTTTGTGTTATTGATTGTTGATGACACTGTAGATCTCAATACCAAAAATTCAAAAAAGAAAATAACTTTCTAGGGCATTTTCTCTTTGTCCCACCGGTGGGACAACCGGTACCATAGAGAGATATGTACGGAGTGGACCGGTTGTCCCAACAGTGGGACAACTCAAATTTTGAGACAAATGTGAAAAATAATTTTCAAAAATACACTTATTTCATTGTATGATGATAATATTATGCTTTTCTCTTTCCTATAATAATGTAGGTATAATTAATAAAAGAAGGAGAAAGTGAGGAAAAAACAAGTACCAGATATTGTACAAATAAAGTACATTACAAACTGACTTTCAAGTGTGACAACTTATATCTATGTTAATTTACGATGTTTTAAAATTTAAATTAAAATTTTGTGTTCAATGTCGCGAATTTCTGTTTAGTGTCGTTTTAAAGTGCTTTTCATAAAGTTTATTTTAAAATACTTGTAAAATATTTTTATTAAATCCAAGTGTCGTTAAATATTTATTTTAGCAAAATTAACGTGTTATTAATTATTTTTACTCAAAATTACCTGACAATACCGCATCAATTTCCGTGCGGCTCGTGATCCTACTTTTTACATCAAACACACTGTTTAAAAATTTCGAAATAAGAATGAATTAGCGTTAGCTCTATAGATTTATTAAACTAAAACAATTCATAATGAATACTACATCGGAACCTATAACTTCTCGACTTAGGTCAAAAAATGGAGCAGATTTAAAGAAACGTAATCAAAACAGTACAAAAACTCTTCAAAACATTACAAAAAAAACCCCAGACCAAAAATCCCTATCAAATAAAACTGAAAGAAAAGAGACAAAGGCTACAAATGTGACTAACAACACTAAACCCAACTCAAGTGACACAAATAATTCTAAGAAGAACACTATCTCAAATAACCCTAAAACTGAGACAAAAACCAAACCAAAAAGTGAGTTAACAAAAGGAAATGTAAAAACAACCACTCAATCCAATTCAAAGTTACACCTAGATTCAGAACCAAATGGTCCTAAAACACATGACGCCTCCTTATTATCTAGAGACAACAAAACTTCACAACCAAATCTATCAATACATAGTCATCTTATCGATACAACATCAAAGATAACACAACAAGTATCTGTCAACCGGAGTGATAACTCAACATCCAATATAAATGATAATCAACCTCAAATAGAAATTGATAACCTGACGTGGATCAATACCAGGGACGGACTTATAAACAAAATTTGTGAACAGGACATACTGATTTCTGATCTCAAGAATCAAATTAAAACTTTAGAAACCCTACTTGAAGCAGCAACCAATTCACCAATCATCATGGATCCTCAGCCGGATTATGGTGCATTAAATTTAAATGACATAAATGAACCAATCATTACTTCACCTCAAACAGCGAAAAATGTGCTCAGATCTTGCTATATTATTGGCGATAGCCAAGTGAGAGGCATTCGCGATCACTTAACTCATTTCATCCCAAGCTCATGCAAAATAACATCCTTCTTTCAACCTGGAGCTGGTTTTCACGAAGTGGCACAGGCTCAACTTGATTCCCCTCAACTGATAGACGCAAACACTGTAGACACTATCATTTTATTCTGTGGTACAAATGATATTGGTGTGTCACAATGGGATACTACAGAAAAAGCACTTGATATTCTGACGGACAAGTTTCAACCATGTAGACATTTCTATATGATAGGTGTGCCTCTAAGATTTAACCACAAAAAAATGAACTTTCATATACATCGCTTTAACTCTAAATTGAAGAAATATGTTGAATCTAAATTAAAAAGTAATTTCACATTTATAGACCCAACCAAAATTTTGAAACCAAATGCTTATACAATTGATGGCGTACACCTAAATAAATTTGGTAAAGAGAAATTAACCCAAAAAATATCTAATGCTATCTCAACAAATTTTCTAATCAAATCAAAAAATTTAAAAACGCCTAAAATGTCTACTAAAAATCGTCCTGTTGAAAACAAGTCTATCACTAGTGAGATAATCCGAGCCCCACCCAGCTCCACCCTCTTAACACTGGCTCCTGATACTGAACATGCCCCTCACTACACCTCAGTTCCAGACATGGAGAACCTCATAGACCTGGATGAAGTTACATTCTCTGCTGACCCCCCGCTCTTCTCTGACTCTACTGCTGATCATACTGTCATACTAGCAGGCTCATCGGAATCAGCGTCGCTACTCGATACACCCAACTTTCCATTGCACGTCAACAACATTCTTATGAATGATAATCACATAGTTAAGAATAATTATTATAAATTAACCAACCTTACTTACAGTTTTTCTGATGTAGTACATAGTAGCCCCCTAACTTCAACTGCTACACCCAGTGAAAGACCCATTGAAATAGTCAATAACTTTCGACCTTCCCAAAGCTCAAACAATACCAACTCGACTTTTTCATCAACTCCCACCGCAACGAAAATAACCTAATCTACCTAACCAACAACACTTCTTCCCGTGATGACATAGAAATATATTACCAGAACGTTCGCGGAATACGAACAAAACTTAAAACCTTAACTTGTAATGTAGCTCTATATGACTTAGATATTATTATATTTACCGAATCCTGGCTGACAAAAGAATACTCAAACTCTGAATTAGGTTTTACAGGCTATGATATTTTTAGATCTGACCGTGACATCCCGGGCGTGGAACGCGGCGGCGGGGTCCTTATCGCGGTGCTTAAGAGAAGAATACAAAGTAAAATAGTTAAAACTGATACAACTGTAAGTGGTCTTGATTTCTTGTTCATTCAATTCAAAGTTAAAAATAAGAAATTTATTTTAGGAACTGTTTACATCCCTCCAAAAAGTAGTGTAGAATCATACATTGAGTTTACACACATTCTTGATGATATATATATCAGACATTCAGACTGCACACTAATTCTAACAGGCGATTTCAACTTGCCAAATGTTCAATGGAACCGTGACTCTTTAGAATATGCAAGAGCTGACGGCGATCTTAGAGCTGAAGCTTTTCTCTCAGCCACAGACTTTAATGGTCTATATCAACTAAATTACGTCCATAACATAATAAATGATTCCATACTTGACCTTGTTTTTTCTAATGAGGAACAATCTTTGTTAGTTGAAAAAACAGATTTTAATATCTTGCCCGTTGATTCCTTCCACCCTCCCCTAGCAATAAAATTATATATAGGCAAAAAAAATAGATCAACAGAGGTGAATGAACAGGAAATTTACGACTACAAAAAAGGAAATTACATCGAACTAAATAATTTTTTTTAGCGATAAATTCCTAAACGATGACCATTTTAATCCTAATCATAATATAAATTCTCTTGTTAAAAATTTATACTCTATATTACAGAACGGCATAGAGAAATTTATACCTAAAAGAAAAATTAAACTTTCTAAATTCCCACGCTGGTTCAGTCAAGAATTGAAAGATTTAGTTTTCAAAAAAAAGTATGCACATGCTAAATATAAAACTTCTAGATGTCCTCTGCTATATAGAGAGTTTTCAGAACTTAGGAAACAGTGCAGTCAGATCTCATCAAGGGACTACGTGGCACACATACAGGATGCTGAGAGTAAAATATCTTCAGATCCCTGCCGTATTTGGGATTTCATCTCTGAAAAACGAGCGGACTCCAACTTTCCGTCAATTATGAAATTCAATGGCAAAACATCCAGTAACACGAAAGTGGTAGCAAATTTTTTCGCTCAAAATTTTTCCAAAAATTATTCAAGTGCCTTTATATCTAAGAAAGATTCAAATAATTCTACCAACACCAACTTGAATGTGAGTAGTATACATTTATCTATAGAGGATACACTCAAACTTCTGAAAGGCTTATCAGCTAAATCCTGCCGCGGCCCCGATGAGATCTCACCTATATTGTTTCAATCATGTGCCAGCGCGTTGGCGGGTCCGCTAACTCTAATATTTCAGAAATCACTTGATTCTGGTATTTTTCCTAATGAATGGAAGTGTGCTTATGTAACACCTGTTTTTAAATCAGGAGATAGGGCCGATGTTGTGAATTATCGACCAATCAGTATAGTATCCATCATACCGAAACTCTTTGAGAACCTTGTATCACAAAAATTATACCCCTTATTATCTCCAACTATATCAAATGAACAACATGGTTTTCTCAAACATAAATCCACTACCTCTAATTTAGTCTCCTTTACGGAATTTTTTTCAAATGCAATTGATGATGGTAACCAGGTGGATTGTATCTACACAGATTTCAGCAAGTGTTACGACCGAATCAATCATAATCTTTTGATATCTAAACTTAAATGTCTCGGTATTCATGGCTCTCTACTAGATTGGCTCGACAGTTTTCATAGCAATCGGACTCAAACAGTAAATTTGAAATCCATGGGCACTAATTATAATAATGTAACCAGCGAATCAGAACCAATCGACGTACCCTCAGGCTGTATCCAGGGCGGGCATTTGTCCAGCATCCTATTCCTTTGCTTTGTTAACGACATAGTACTTATACTACCACCTGAGGTTACGGGTTGGCTATTCGCTGATGATTTTAAGTTTGCCATGAGAGTGCGTGGCCCTGCTGACGCGCTGATATTACAGGAAGTACTACGACGCCTGCACTGCTGGTGCCAAGAAAATATCATGAATCTAAATCTGGATAAATGCATGGTATTGACTTATCACACTAATAAAAATCCGTATTTACACCAGTACACACTCGCTAATACTATCATAAGCAGAGTAAACGAAGTCAAAGACTTGGGAGTGACATTTAGCCAGAACCTTAAATTCAACACCCACTACATGAATATTAAGAGCAAAGCTCTTCGCATGTTGGGATTCCTGTACAGACATACTCAAGACTTCAGAAATACAAATACTTTAAAATCCCTTTATTATGCTTACGTTCGATCTGGTCTTGAGTACTGCTCTGTACTATGGTCTCCCCAATATCAAATTCATAAAAAATCTCTAGAGGCTGTCCAACATAAATTTTTACGTATTCTGGCATATAAACTTCACTCAAAAATAGAAAATCACAATTATTTGGAAATAATGGAAACCAATAATATTATTAGTCTTGAACACAGGAGATTTTTACAAGATGCTATATTCCTATTTAAACTACTAAGAAATGAAATAAATGCTCCTGATTTATTAAGCAAAATAAACTTCAGAATTAACACACGTAATACAAGATTACATCATATATTCAAAAATAATAAATGTCACACAAACCAAGCCCAACATTGTCCCATGAATAGAATTCAAAATCTTGGTAATATAATCAGCGGTGCTGGAGTCGATGTCTTTTTCTGTACAAAGGATGAAATGGTTTCATTTCTAACTTCATACTTTGGTCTGTTTAATCTTAGTTGGTAAGTAGTTTTAAGTATGTAAATCTAGCTAGGATTTATGATTTTGAAATTATTATAAATTATTTTTTATTTAATTTTAAGATTTTTGTACAAATGGAACTTGTTCCGTAAACTTTCAAAAAAAAAAAAAAAAAAAAAAAAAAAAAAAAAAAAAATTACAAATAATAGCCTCCTAATGGGACCTCCATAAAATCGTTACCAAAAGTATACAAAAAACCCGCTTGGAGAGTAAAATTATACAGGGGTATAGAGTATATTTCTATACTAAAACATAGGAATAGGTGTCCCACTCGTGGGACAAGCAGGTTTGAAATCAAGAAGGTCACTTGTCCCACCAGTGGGACAACCGGTCCATTGCGTACATACTCACTTGTCCCACCGGTGGGAGAACTGGTCCATTCAGTACACACACAGTTGTCCCACCGGTGGGACAACCGGTTGTGTATGTGTTAAAACCCTTGTGGTGATGGCTATTCCCATTCCCACTCAGGCTACTTGAGGTTAATTTGAGTAGCTGATTTGTGAGTTTCCAGTGAATGAGAAAAACCCCCATTGTGATATGACCACACATTTGAAAGCAACATTAATCAAAAAAAATTTACATCACTTCTCTTTTTAAATCAGAGCATTTATTATTAATCAACATATTAACAGTAGATCACTTCTAGATCTTGATTAGGAGAATTTTACAATGACCTTTCTATTCACTTACATTTTCAAAGTTAGTTTTGCAAAACTTCTTCAGAAGATGATAGTCATCATCAATTTCTTCATTAGACTTCAGATTCTGCTCAAAACATTGGCCAAGACTAGCAAGTTTAGCTTGGATCTCATCACTTAAAATCCACTTGGCCATTGTGAAAACTGTTATTTTTAAGCTGGTAGGTACCAGTGGTACATCAGTCCTATGGGCAGTTCTATTAATTTTAATAAAAAAAAACCTAGGTTTGATAAGAATCTTTGATTGGAAGCATTGGTTCCAAAAGGATTTGTCAAATTAGTACTAGTGTACCTAAGTAAAGTCTACACAAGATTGACCCAAACCCAGGTTTTGGTGTGTCTTTTTTTTTTATATAATGGGGCACTAGTAAATCCTCATCACATAAGTATTATAAAATTGGAAATACATGGTCCCTTACAAGTGTGTTTTGATACATCAGCTAAGTGTGTCAGAGACTCTGAGTTTTATTACAAGTTGAATTTCAATTTATCTAATGGGCAGTGAACTATCTAGGTATAGCACTAGTGACTAGGCTATAAATGCTAGATCTATCTATACTACAGCGTCTAGTCGGTCTAGTTATTCTTATCAATTTTATCAGCACAGCAACAAGCGGTTTAGCAGTTGGGATTTTGAATCATTTGAATGTCCCGCCATACGCCACAATCTACATACTAGCGCACCCTATTGAGAAACATGACTAACTAAATATCAAGATCCGTTTACATGTGAGAAAGAAAGACAAGAAAGTATTCAAGCATTTCTTTCGAGAAGTAAACTGATTGGGGAATTATTGTCGATATTATTGATAATTTAAATTAAAAATAACTCCAAATCTTCATTTTATCTTAAAAATAAAAGATTTTGTGTATTTTTTGGTTTAAAATAAAAATTATTTGTGGTTAGAAAAAATATCTACGGATAGACAAAAAATGATCTTGTAAACGTGCGCTTTTTGAAATCAGCTGTTTTTCACCTTTAAATTTTTTAGGAAAATGAAAAACAATTTTCTGTCAACAACCCCATGCCCCTGAATTTTTTTTTATCAATTTCCTTTTTGCACATTTAATTACACCATTTCTAATCAAAAGCCAAAATCCTTTCAATCCCCTGTTTAAAATAGTAGTTATGATCATATCTCTCTTCTAGTATAGAATTTTGTACAGTTTTAATTTGTCACCATGGATCCCTTTGGAAACAACAGATTATCCGGTAAGAATGACCACTTCATATTAGACTCACTGCTTGCCTATGTTATCTCAGGTCTATTAGCTGTCAACAAATTAGTACTAGACTTTGCCCAGATCATTCTGTTATAATCTTTAATCAAGATGAACTTCCTTTACGATACAAATGTATGGTGAACTTCCTCAAGTGAGGTTAGAGTAATAAAAAAGTTATCAAATTTGTGTTAATCACTTTTGTGATGTCACAACTACTCAAACTTGCTTTACTAAATCTTTGTTTAACTTGGAACTTGAGTGACCAACCTCCAGGTTACAAGTCCATCACATTATTGATCAAGCTACTGAGGTTGGTGTGAGGTTAGAGTAGTTAAGGTTTCATCATAACATATGAGTAATTAGTAAAATATTTAATCTCAATGAAAGTTGATCACAGGCACCAAAAACAACTGAATCAAGTGGGTATAGAACTGATACATTTCATATGATACTCATAAAAAAAAACAGTTTGTCAGACAGTCAACTAATATAATATGAATATTATCATATTTGGGTTAAAAACCAACCTTCACATTACAAGTCCACTGCCTTATCAATCAAGACGCTGAAGTTGATAATAAATGTAATATATTACCTCCTTTACATCTTTCAGATACTCCCCTTCAAGCCAAATCCCCATATCTGGACTTTGATCCTCAATACTTACCAAAAGCTAGTCAACCAGAATTTATTTTCCCTGAAGGAGCATCCAAGCAAAGGGGTCGATTTGAATTGGCATTCTCACAAATTGGAGGATCTTGTATGCTGGGAGCTGCAATTGGGGGTGCAGAAGGGTTTTACAAAGGATTGAGAAGCACAACTCTTGAAGGACAAACGGGAAAACTGAGAAGAACACAGTGAGTCTCAAGTCATTAATAAAATGAACAAACTTTTTCAAGGTGTTTTTATATGCCACTCTCAACTGTTCTTTGATTCCTTACTTGAAAAATTTCAAAACTTGATTCTTTTTAGCTTCGGAAATAAATTATTTTTATTTAAAAGTAACAAAACATTAACAATAAAGCACTTTCAAATGAAAAAAATCACTGAATGACTGATTCTGTAGTAAATATACCAGAAAAAGGCATTTCTGCCATCAAAACCACAAAAACAATTCTTCAAAGCCAAAAGATCTTGAAAAATGATTTTTAAATTTCCAGAGTTTGACGTAAAATTTAACAAAATTCCTGGGCTTGGAAAATAACTGTCATTGAAATCCTTGAAATGAACTCTTTTGAAGACAATATAAATTATAGGTTGCATGCTATCAATTTTAGACAGCATCTGGTAATGAACCTAGGATGCTGGTGTCATTTCCCTTTTCATTGACAAGAAAAATACTTGTCTTAAGAAGATTGTTTTTTAGCTGTAATGTGGTCTTTGTTTTCTAGATACTTTGTTATACTTCAATCTATTTTGGGTTTTCTCAATTCATTTTTTTTTTCTCTCTCTCTCTCTTTCTTTTTTACATAATGTTTATTTCTATAATGTTACATAATATACAGGCTTAATGTTTTCTCCACTGAGGACATCTTTATTCTCAGACTATCCAATCACATTTTTTTTTTTTTTTTTTTTAAACAAAAATTATCTTCTGATGTTCTAATTTCCCTCATTACTTTTCAGATTACTCAATCACATCATGAAGCATGGATCAGCCACTGCAAGCACATTGGGCACAATAGCTGTCATGTATAGTAGCTTTGGTGTCCTACTGCAGACCACTCGGGGGACAGATGATGAATTGAATACTCTCACCGCTGCAACTGCCACCGGGATGTTGTTTAGATCAACAGGTTAGTTCAGAAATCAATACCTATCAAATGGCACCAAAACAATTTCTGGAATAAAAGGCCTCATTAGTCCTAATAAAGCAGTATTAACAAGTCTCTTTTATTATTATCACATACAAACTATTAAAACAAATTTAATCAAGAGTGATGCTAATGCCTACAATATTCTCTTCATTTACTCATATTCATTGATGATTAGATTAGTTCAAAAACGTACGAAGGTTTTTATTTCTTTCACTGTGTAGGTAAGAAATTTAAAAATTCCCTATTTCATAAGATGTGATTTTCTGATGAGGTTTATGATAATACCTTCCTTGTGGAATAGGCCATAGTTTGTTCATTAGTTAATCTAAGTTGCAAATACAAATGAGAACAATTTGAATTTAACAAAATATGGAAAATATGTTACTGACAAAAGAGTGTTCCTGGATCTAGATTCCATTTAACTAGAGCCAAGATTAAAAAAAAAAAAAAAAAAAAACATTCTACAGTTGGAATTTGTTACTAAACTAGCAATAATGAAATTTCCACTTTCTTATTTGTTTTGAGATAAGTCAACTATTTGGTAAACCTATGTCATTGTAACCAAGTTACAATATAAAAAAAATCTTCATTAAATATTAATCTGTCTTTTTGTTTCAGGTGGCTTGAAGAAGTGTGGATTGGGGGGTGTTGTAGGTCTAGGCATTGCTTCCCTCTACGTTCTCTGGAGCAAAAGAGATAGCCTATCAGACTTTGGGTCTCAGTATAATCCAGCGTAAGAAACTGCCTCTTTCATAATTATTTCTTGTCACTTTTGCTTGACTTCACAAAGAGTCATTCATTAGTTTGGATTGACATATAACTTTTGAGATTTTACTATGTTCTCTCAAGGTTAAGTAAGTCAAACCATAAGAGATGAAATTTTTCACCGCATTCTACAGTTTGAGTTTGTTACTAAACAAACATTCTAGTTCCTGTTTCCATTTCCTCTGCTATTTGTTTCAATGTTTTTGATAATATAATTATGTTTATCATGCTATGTTGTAAATATTTTGGATTTGTCCAAAAACAATTTACCAACCCAATGGAGTTGTTTTGTATGAGAAAATAATGAACAGTTAGTGGGTAATTGAATGCTAGATGCTGTTATTTATATCTCTTGTGAATTAGGAGATGTGAAATAACATTTGTTCTTATGTAGACATCACAAAATATTAAAGGATCATTTCATGTACTAACACCCGGTCTCTTTAAAGTAAAATGTATGCAGTAGGTAGACAGGCGCGGCTGGTGTTAAGAACTGCGGATCTGTAGTGTCCTCGCAAGAAAAGAAGGTTTAGGGGTTTTTTCCAATTCCAGCTCATTTACAATGAAATCATTACACATTTCTCTTATCATTAATCCATCATTAACATTGGCATGGCGAAAAAAAGTAGAACTCGGTACTAAACATCCCATTTTAGCCAAGCCTAAGTTTAGCCAAATCTAGCAGCAACCTCTTTTCCCACCGTACGCGCCTGTAGGTAGGTATTCTTAAAGATATCTAAAGAGATTATATTTGTTTGAATCATACAAATTCAATAGGAGTTAACATCAACATAATAATACCAGACATATTAACACATTTTGTTATTTAAACTGTGCAATTAAATCAATTGTTTGGTGATTATTGCAGCATTAGAACATTATATTGAACTGTTTTGGTGATTGTAACACTATTTTTTAACATACAACAAAGGAATGTTGAAATCTGATAGAAATTTAGTTATTAGATAAATAAAATCACATTTTTTAGAAAAATAAAAGCCGAATTTGTTGAATTTATTTCAATTCTCTCATATTTATTTAATTTGAGTTTTTAGTTTTATATTATTTAAAATAGTTTTTTTTTTTTTTTTTGTTAAGCTATTTTTCTAGTACCAATTCCTCGTTTTCTTGTCTCTGGTTTTTCTTGCAGAAGAAGCACATATCGATAGCAACTGGCCTCACGTGGAAATGTAGTTTCTTCTGTGTCTTCAACCTTGTGATACTAAATTTATCTTCGAAAATTTTATGATTATTTCCCTTTGAAGAGTGAAAATGAATTTCCAAGATTAAAAATATTTTTACAAGAAAATGCACCCCATGTCAAGGTTTGAGGTCAATTCAAAAAGGTAAAGTTTTATTGGTAGAAAGTCACTTTCATTGCTAGAAGTTCTGTTTTTATTTTACTATTGAGGATTTTTTTTACTGAAGCTTAATTATGGTAAGAATTTTTTTAACTTTCAATTTTATTATTAAACTAAAGAAGAAAAAAATACCAATCACTTGGTAGGATTTTTAACTTTCCATTTTGATCACCTCCTACTAAAGAGTTAATTATGGTATGTACCTACGTTAAGTATGTACATAATACCTATGTGATTCAAAAATTAAGGACATTGGTTCATGTAATAATCAAGGCTGATCAAGGCATCGGTTTCGTAACCCAGTGGTCGCGGGTTCGAAACCCAGCGGTGACAACAAGTTATCTTCCCAATTTGGATTTTGACCACAAAAATATGTGTCAGGCTTACTGCCAGAATAATGGGACTTATTATTTCTAATCAGGCAGTTTATTTCAGTTCATTTTACATTTTTTTTTTTTAATCCCCCTGAAGTACAATATCTGTTGTACTTCTAGGGGGAATAAATAAAGTGATTGATTATTTTACATCTCCCCACTAGCTGAGATGGTAGCAGATGTACTTTTTTGAGCTTCCAGGTGCATAATTTTTTGACAGTATTGATTTATTTTGGTTTTCAATTACCTCAACACAATAACACAGATGATAAGAGATTCTACCATAGTGAAACAGATGTTATTACAAAATAGACTGGATTTATACTGCCAAAGTTGGACTTTTCATTATGTTTACTTTAGGTATCTTTTTTTTTTTTAATATGAGTGTTTCACAGCCTTTTTTATTTCGTAGCCATGAAAGAGGAACTACTGTAGACGTTTGTGGTCTGTGTTGTAACTGTTGTAGCTTGCCCGTCCCGTATTATGCCTCCCCTCTGATGGGCGAGAAGTGACACAATACTTCCCATTTAGGTGCTGGGTCAACACGAGCGCACCGGAAGGTATCCCTTACAAACAACCGTAACCAAATTAATAATACAATTTTTTGTCGGTACGGGGGATCGAACCTGGAACCTTCCGCATGGCAAGCGAGTGCTTAATCGCGCGCTCTATTGTGTGAATTAACTACAAGGAAAATCTATGCTGTGCTTGGGAGATAGTTACAACCGTTACACATTATGCCGGTAGCTCAGTGGTCAAGTTGTCTGTCTGGTAATCCAGAGGTCGCGGGTTCGAAACCCAGCCGAGACATGACAAGTTATACTTCCATTTGGGATTTTGACCACTTTATACATAGTATGTCTTGCACTTGCTGCTGGAATAATGGGACTCATTAGTTCTAGTCGGGTATAAATCAGGCGATTTTATTATTCAAACAGCCGATGGAAGAGTAGCGCCCAAATCAGCTTTTGCAGACGTATAAGTTTTATTGATGAATCAGCTTTTGTGAGTAGTCCATCTCCTTTATCGTTTGATTCATTAGTGAGGAGAAAATGACCTTTTAATAAAAATAAAATTACACTCTTACATGGAAAACCAAATGGTTAGCGTCATGCAATGGCAGGCCAGTGGTTACAGCAGAGTACGAATGTCGACCAATGCCGACCCCAATAGCAACATAAGCTAATATGGGATAAAGGCAAGGGAGATATATACCCATAGAAATCAATAAAGACTTTACTACGACTACTAAAATTGAGCAATCACATAAAAATACCTCTCGTATACATGTTCGGTATTAACTCTCCAAGCCCCAAGGCGACCCTGTATTATTATTTCCCAATATTCTGCCTTATCTATATTGCACGCAAATGAATATGTACCCAAGTCACTATCGTAGATAACAGTGCACTTGTATTCTCCTGTAGTAATTGTTTCACGACGTGTGTAATGAGGTTAATTTACTGTGAATTTAACCAACAAAATTTTCATTTTATTTTATGAGGATCGTAAAATAATATTAAAACAAATAGTTTTGGTTAAATTTTATTTAAGTAAAATAATAATCAAAATAAGTGTTGAAATAAGTTAAAATTATAGAATACGTTGAAATAATAATGAAAAGAAAAACAAAACTTTTAATGTATTTTACTTTTCTGTCTTACCAATACTATAGTTGTTATTCTCAGTGTTGCAACGACAGTATGGTTTTCGTGCATTTTTTCCAATCCGAACTAACATTTTAAATTTTATTTGAATTGACATACTGATAGAAAAGTTTTTTTTTTTTTCTTTTCTACATTTCCATTTTAGTAAGTAAATGAAAGTGTAAACATGTACCTACTACGATATCTCCGGCTCTGTTTTGATTAAAAATCTCAAACTTGTCTTAAAATACTTTTAATGTCAACTACTTTTCAGAAATGTATAACAAATAATGTGTTTCCATTTAAAATTTCAAAGTTGACCCCCCTGGGGCCGCCCCTGGTAATGATAAAAAATCAAAACCTACTACAAAAAGTTTCCCCCTCGATATAATGGTACACCTGTTTTAATTTTTTTACTTTCCTTATCCTATAATAAGGAAAGTATTGTATTCGTTGAAAATTTGACCTACCCAGCTTTTCACATTTCTGGACGAATCATAGCCTCAGGATACCAAAAAAGTGGTTTTCAGCCATTGGTCCGTGCGTCTGTCTGTGTGTGTGTGTGTGTGTGTGTCTGTGTGTGAACAGGATATCTCAAGAACGGTAAGAGCTAGAGACTTGAAATTTGGTATGGTAATTAATTTTATACACCAGACGAACCATGAAACTTTTGGTTGAAATCGGCCGCATTCTGCGGCCACAGGGCCGCAAATATTGGCCGCAAGCACCGCTTCTTTGAATAGGTTAAAGATACAAAAAAAGTTAGAGAACAACATTTTCTCAGATTAAAAAAATAATAGGGGTTCACTCTGATCATTTTTTTGATATCTTTAACTTTTTGGAAACCGGCCCCAATTTACCGGTATTGCCCAGACAGCAATTTTGAATGTTACTTGAACGTTTTCCATCTGTTAGACCAACATAAACAATAAGGTAACAATATGTTACTCATATGTTACTGATATATTATTGCAACACCTATTTGGTGTTATTGATGTGTTATTAAAAACAAAACCATGTTGGTCCAACATCATTTCCCCTCTTTTCGCGTTTTCAAAACTAAAATGTTGGTTACACAATGCCTTTACATTGAGATAACAAGGTGAGAACAGTTGAATAACAATTACACACTACCTGGTATTTATGTGTTATCCATATTACATCCATACTACAATTATATAGGTGGAATACTATTGTTACCATGTCATGTATCATCCACATCACCTTTCCATAGATGGACTACTGATGATAAAATGCCATATTGCATCCATATTACCCTACAATAAGTGGAATACTATTGTTACAATGGCACGTTTAATCCATATTACCCTTCTACATATGGATTAGTGTTGTTACAATACCATATTAAATCCATTTTACCCTTCTATAAATGGAACAGATGAATTACTGTTGTTACAATGACATGTTACATCTATATTACCCTTCTATAGGTGGAATGTCATTGTTACAATGTCATGTATCGTCCATATAACCCTTCCACAGATGGAAAAATGGTGTTAGGATACAAATTATATCCATATTGCACCCCATACCTGGAAGAAAACTGGATAAGAGCAATTTGAAAAGAAAAAAAAAACATTAGAAAATAAACCATGGCTGGAATAAAAAGTATTCAGACAAGATGCATATAATTGAAAATCTCCATTTTAAAAAATCTAGGATACAATGAAAAGAAAGAAACAAAAACAGATTGCACATTACAACTCAGTATACAAAAGAATAAATCCTAACCTAGAATATACAGGGTGTCCCACCAAAGTTGGACACCTCAAATTACTCGGCCCCTGAAAGAGTTTTTGAAAAATAAAAAATCCTAGGGTACATGTCCTAATTATGCGGTTTCAGCCATGAATTTTTTTTTATACAGGGTGGTTCAAAAGTCAAAAATTGATGTGTCAACTTTCGATTTTTAAACGACCTGAATTTTATTTGATGATTTTACTTTAAATGGTTTCTGAGTACTTTTTTAAACAAAAATTTTACAAACAGGGTGGTTTTTTTCGACCAATTTTTTTTCTAAATCTCGAATAACTCAAGTTCGTTTAATTTTTTCGATAACAAGAATAGAAAGTGTTTGTGTAATGAATACACGCACTTTTGATTGGCATCAAAAAAATTTATACAGGGTGTTTCACAAGTGAAATAATGATTTGATTTTTTTTAAAAACCGAGTTCTTTTAGTTTGGGATTAATAATTCTTGCCTAATTTTACACATTATTTGTTAGTCATATCGAAAAACAAAACTAAAGTGTTGTACAGGGTGAGACATATTTTTTTGTAACACCCTGTATATTGGCAGTCAAAAAGACGTAAAATTAAATAGAAAAACTAAATGTGCAAGAAAAACTACGATTTTTAATTAAATTAAAACGTTATGGTGTTTTAACTGATATTGTCGTATGGACCCCTGTAGATATTTTCTTAAACCATCATATGGGTAGTCGAAATTGTCTAAAATTCAACGAGGAGTCCAAATCTGAAAGAAAAAAATGAATTCAAAAAGCCATTTTCAATTTTGGGTCTACACCTACCTACTTTTTATTTCGAGTTTTAAAATAATTCAGTGTGGACACACTGGACACCAAATGAAAAATGGCTTCAAATTCTTGTTTTTCCCCACGATTCGAAGTCTTCATTGAATTTTATACAACTTCGAGTACCCACATGATAGTTTAAAAGCATACCTACAGGGTGGTCCATGCGACAATATTAGTTAAAACACCATAACTTTTTAATTTAATTAAAAATCAAAGTTTTTCTTGCACATTTAGTTTTTCTATGTAATTTTACGTCTCTTTGACTGCCAATATACAGGGTGTTACAAATAAAATATGTCTCACCCTGTACAACACCTTAGTTTTGTTTTTCGATATGACTAACAAAAAATGTGTAAAATTAGGCGAGATTTATTAATCCTAAATAAAAAATTAAAAAAACTCGGTTTTAAAAAAAATCAAGTCATTATTACACTTATGAACCACCCTGTATAAAAATTTTTGTTGCCAATCAAAAGTGCGTGTATTCATTACACAAACACTTTCTATTCTTGTTATCGAAAAAAATAAACGAACTTGAGTTATTCGAGATTTAGAAAAAAAATGTGTCGAAAAAAAAACCACCCTGTATGTAAAATTTTTGTTTAAAAAAGTACTCAGAAACCATTTAAAAGTAAAATTATCAAATAAAATTCAGATCGATCTATTTAAAAATCGAAAGTTGACACCTAATTTTTTGACTTTTGAACCACCCTGTATAAAAAAAAATTCATGGCTGAAACCACATAATTAGGACATTTTTTTTTTTTTTTTTCAAAAACTCTTTCAGGGGCCGAGTAATTTGAGGTGTCCAACTTTGGTGGGACACCCTGTATTATACATAGAAATAAAGTTAGGCATTGGGCTAAATCTTTGTTGCACAGTGTAGCAACAACTTTTTTGTTTTATAGCATTGTTAATGATACACTTTCACACACTAGGTATGTTTTATTTTACAAAATGATTCTAAAAAAAAATAATTCGGCTTAATGGTGGGAATACCTTTCTTTTGATTTCCTTGAAATAAAATAAAACTACAGCTAACTTTTGATTTACCAGTGGTGGATATTTTTTTTCCTCTTAACATAGCACAAAACAGGTTTCAAAAAAAAAAAAACAGGTTTTAAAAAAGGTCAAATGTTGGTGCAGAATTTTATATAGAAAGCAAAAAACCAATCTAGAGTTTCACTTTTCGATCTATTTCATCCCTCTAAAGAAAGTTTCAAAGTACAAACAAACAAAAGACATAAATGATAGTTGAAATTTCAAAATGTCGCGGGTAAGTTTATAGGTTCCATCCAGGTTTATTTCTCCTCTCTTTAGAAAAAGAAAATGGAAATCAAGATATTTTTAATTTGATCTGTTTTGAAATGATTTCACTTCCCACCATCAATGGTATAATAATACTAATAATAATGATAAGAACAAAAATATACAATTCAGGTATAAAATAACTAAAATAATGCTTGAACATGTTATTATAACAACATTAAAATGAAAATGATGGCTAAAATATTATTTATGTAAAGCAAGTCTGATCAATTGTGACATCACATTGTGATTAACACAAATATGATATCTTTATTATTTATGTATTTCCCAAATCAATTCAGAAACCTTTTTCAAGGCAAACTTGAGAAGTATAACTGAGGTCTAATTTAAGACTTATTTGATTTTCCTAAACCATTGTCTAAGTTAGAAAGAGGAATGTATAAGAGGCATAGCAACTGTGATGTCATTTTTTGATAGAATTAGACATTTTTTGTCTATGTCATCTGTGCCCCATATTTTCAGACTAGGGGACATTTCTCCAAGTTCGAAAATACCAAGTAAACCAGATTTACACGGTTTATCAAACCAATCAGTTGTTTGAAAAGAATATCCAAATATTTCAATTTTTCCATCAGAATTAGAATTGAAAGCATGAATTTGTACAACTTCCTTTTCTTTGGAAATGTAATGAGAGTTTTTTTTTGATGTGGCATAAGTTCTTAAGGAAAATCCATCAATATTCAATTGAGTGAACTGAGATGTAGTCTGACTTATTTCATTTGTGTTGTTTGTGGTATGCCGTTGACTAACAGGTTTTGTTAGGAGTATCTGATGAGGCTGATCTTCAACATTCTGATAATGGAATTTGAAAGGCTGCTCTCTATACCAATTTACAAGCTGTTCCAAAGGTTTTTCTGGTTTCCTGATTTTATTTTTAATAATTTGCATGAAATTTTCAAAACAAAAGCAGCTACAACCATCCAAAGGTCCAAAATTTTTAAAGTCATCATAAATGTGGAGCAATCCATGGATATTGTGAGAAATTAGGTGATTTCCATAAATTTTAGAGAAAGTCCTCACAAAATACTCTAAAAGTTCTTGAGCAAAGTTAGCCATATGAAGTGAATCAGGACTAAGTAGAATTCTGAAAGCAATACTCAAGGACAAGAAGTTTTCATACTGTTTCTGTGAGATGCTATTGTGCAACACAAGTGGTCCAACATATAACAAAAATGTACGATGCTCTGTAGCTTTCCATCGTTTAACTTCATCTAAGCTCCTGCAACTTCGGTTAAATTCTTTTGGTATCATTGAACCACAGCATAAAATAGCAGTACATATTTCATCGTACTTGCTTGATCCATTGTGTCTTGATCTTGAAATTCTTAGATTCAGAGGAGCATTGCTGGTAAGTAATAGGAGTATTTTCTTCATTGTTCCCAGACAGACTAGGTGCATATAATCAAGAGAAAAGCATGTTACTAAGTCAATGTTTAGTTGAGAGAGAATTGTTGACTCTCCAGGTAAGTGAAAATTAGGATCTTCTCTATTTAAGAACGCCAAATAAGTTCTTCTGTTCATTGATTTTGTTGGAAATGAAACTCTATTATCCACATGTATACCTTGACAATCACATCGAGTACATGACGAAAATCCGCTGTGTCCCTTCACTTTGAGAATAAAAGACTTTGCAGGAGCGTCCAGGCAGAACAGTTTAATGGAAAAGGGAATAACTTTTTTTGAAATGCTGAATCCAGTTTTCTCTAGACTCAGAGCCTCATTTACAAAGTCTTCCAGGAAATCATTACTACACTTAGGTTTTTCTTGCCCATAATATACACCAATAATGAATATGTACGATTTAAAAGGATGAATATAGGCTAGTATGGGCCAGAAAGAGTTATTAGTTGATTTTGTAAGTGGCAAGCCATCAATCCCTATTACAAGATCAATTTTTTTTAAGGGCTGCAAGATATCTTTACACACTACTAAAATGCCTTCTGCTATGCCAAAATGATAATAGAAACCAGGTGCAACATGTCTGATCTCACGAGAAACGTAATCTTTAGATCTAAGGAGTGTTCTAGCATCTTCAGGAAAATCCAAGAAGCATGGGTGTTTCTTCAAGACTTTTAGGAGACCAGATAAAAATGTATTGGGAATATTTTGATATGATAGGAACAATGCTTTTATGTTTGATAAAATACATGAAGTGTTTTCTGGAGCTTTTTCTGTTTCCATAATTGTTGAATCTATGTTGACAGTATTTTCAGAAACATTTTCTGTGTTATTGTTGTTCAGTATTGCAGAATTATTGCTGCTGACTATGTTTTCAGAAACATTTTTTGTTACACTGATGTCCATCATTGTTGAATCTATGTTGACAGTATTTTCAGAAACATTTTCTGTGTTATTGTTGTTCAGTATTGCAGAATTATTGCTGCTGACTATGTTTTCAGAAACATTTTTTGTTACACTGATGTCCATCATTGTTGAATCTATGTTGACAGTATTTTCAGAAACATTTTCTGTGTTATTGTCGTTCAGTATTGCAGAATTATTGCTGTTCACTATGTTTTCAGAAACATTTTCTGTTGCACTGTTGTTCATCATTGTTGAATCAATGATGTCAATAATATTTTCAACAACATTTACTGTAAAATTGTTATCCATCACTGATGAATTAATGGTGTTGCAAATATTTTCAGATAAATTTTCTGTTGCATTGTGATCTATTGTTGAATCAAAGGTGCTCTGACTTTCAGGGTGTCCTTTCTTTTTTTGTATTTCTCTTTTTAACTTATTACGCATGTTTCTTCTAAAATTAAATGGTCTAGTTTTGTTTTCTTTATGTTTGATGATACCTTTTGACCGTTTCCATTGGGATGTTCTACTTGAACAACCCTCCCGAGGCATTTTAATGAGGATCAGTAAATGTTAATTTTTGAATTGTAAATTACCAATATTAATTCAGAGGGATGACAAAATATGCTGGTTTAAGATGTGTGAAACACAATATTCAAAAATATTATTTGGAAACAAAACATAGGCATTGTAAATATGTTTATCTGTGTAAAATGTTGTAAGTAAGTTGGACTTCATCTCAATTTACTCAACTCAATAAGTGGGTCAAAGCAAATAAGTATCTGCCTTTATACACTCATGTTCTACATAGGTAAGTGAAGAATATGAAACAGCTTATACAAACTTCAAGTTCACGAGGCATCTGAGAAGGAAGAGGTGGGTGTTGCAGGTGTTGCTGGAGAATCTGTTTCACTTGCAGTTGATGCTCGTCTTTTCTTGAACTTAATTCTATTTTTTGCTTGGCTTATATACTCCCTTATAGGTTTTTCAATTATTCGTGTGTTTGTTACAGTGAATAGTGTGCACTTAAGCACTCCATCTGAAAAAAATAAAGAATAAAATATAGTACCAAGATTGGTCAGTAATGGCAAGCATACATTTATGATTCATGGAATTAAGACTAATAGCCAAATGAAAATATCACATATGTAATTACTTGACGGATATTAACTAGGTGGCATTTTAATTGTAAAGACAAGTACTGTTACATTATTGAGTAATGACAGACATACATACAGACAGATATTCAGACTAATAGACAAACATATAAGCAGAATGTACACAGACATTGTACAATCATACCTAATACTTAATTACCCAACTTTACAAGAACTTGTGCATTTCCCAAAAATACCTCTGCACGGTATAAAAATTCTCCAAGTTTTTGAACCTTGGAGAAGCATCTTATAGAGATAAGTATTATTCCTCATTGTTTACCCAATAATTTGCCTGGTTCCTTTTTATTAATTTAAAATTGCTCTAATTAACACTAATGTTCTTAGAGGGCTTTGTCTTCACAAATATGCTACATATCCTTGACTGTTCCAATGCTTACCAAAAATAGCTTTGCAAATCTGCAAATCCTTGAATGCTTTCTTTGCCCCGTGAGATCCAAGCCATGAGAATGTTGTGAGAAAATTGTCTGTAAAAGACATGCAGCAAAGAGTTCGAACAAGTTCTCCCTCTGAATCTGCACCTTGGAAGCTAAAATGAGTTACCTGAAAGAATGGTAAGTTAATTTGGTTAATTTAAGTAAAGAATATCTAGGTACTTAATGCAAAACATATCAAAGCATGCTTCCATAGCTACAAGTTGAATATTCATGTCAGAGCTTGAATTGAACCAGTATCTCGTGAACTGTAAGTTTAGCCCCTTCAAACTAACACCATCCAATTTCTCAGTCAAAAATACAAGAAATAGAATTTATTTCCTAAAAAGTTAGCTACCTACTTTCTAAGTCCAAAGTTAAGAATTTATGTTGGAGCTGGATTTGATCCTATATTTTGTGAATTGTAAGTAGTATTAGCTCCTTCAAACTCGAATCATGCAATATCTCAGTCAAAAATACATGAAATAAAATTTAATTCCTAAAAAATTAACTACTTTCTCATGCTTCTAAGTTGAAAATTCATATAAAAAAAAACCATTTTTACGTGTATTTTCCTATGGCGCACGTCAAAGGTGGACACACTGTATATACATTAATTAGAGGGTGATTGAATAGTTTTTTTTTAATTTTCCTAGGTGTAGGTGGGTTGAGATAACAATTAATTATTTCTTTTTTGCTGGATATTCAAATAAAATTTTACCAATTTCTTGTTCAACTCCTCACTACGCAACAGATTTTCTACAACTTTGAGTTCTTCTTCATTTGCCAAAGGCAGGTGTTGGAGAACTTGCTCCAATCCTAATGAATATGGTCCTTGATCCTTCTGAGTTCCTTGATTCAGTAGTAGATCTGTGTTTTAAAGAAATGGTCAATTTAATTTACAGGGTGTCTCATTTTAAGCAAACCAGCCCAATTACTTGGCCCCTGTTGACCTGAATCTTAAATGGATTGACCTGCATTTTATTGCATATTCAGATTTGGCATAAAAATTGACTACATTAGACTATTTACATCAAAATTTTATTTTTTGATGTAAATAGTCTTACTGCTGGAATAATGGGACATTAATAGTCTTAACCGGGCAGTATAAATAAGGCGATATTATTATTATTATTTTACTTATTTCTCAGTGTTCTTGAAATAAAATTGATTCCACCATTATTTCAGAAATCAACTTCAATGGATGCTTTTAAATATTTATTAATATTATTTTGATATTTTCTCATTCAGCATGACAATATCTTTAATTTGATATGTCACCTGTGTGATAAAAAAAATTCAACCTGAAAAAAAGTAAAATAAAAAATCATGTAAATAGTGAAATTTCCATTGCACATCTAAATATTCAATAAAATCCAAATTGATCCATTTAAGATTTTAAAGTTGACCTCAAAATAAAATTGAAGAACAAACTTGACAGATCTGCAAAAGTCATCATTACATGTCCCCTTTAGAGCTATGAAAATGATCTCGAAATAGATTTTTTGTTTTTATAACAGGGACCAAATAATGAGACACTTAATTTATTAAGATAATTTCATGTTTTTTTTAAGGGAGAACTGATCATAATGTCTTTTTTTAGTTTTTAGAAAGAAAATGTATTTCTTTATTATAATTCTCTGGGATAAGGTAAGAGGTTGTGGATTGAAATCCCAGTAAATGCAAATTTTTGTCTACATAATTACAATTAAATTCAAGACATTGAGATACAAACTTCATTATTGTTTAATATTTGGTATAGTTATTGTTGGATCAAGCAAGTAGCAACTATCAATAAAGACCCAAAAACTATTTTGATCTATGAACTGGTTAAATAAAACTCAAAATTACAAGAAACAGACACTTACCTTCTATTGCACTAAGTCTTTGGAGGATTTGGTCAACCTTCTCATGAATCACATCATCTCTATTTGAGAATGATGTGATTGTGTAAATTTCATTACTGAGATTTGAATCTACAGAAGCTAATTCATGAAGGGCTGGTTCAACTGCATGAGGTTTCTGATGGAGAATTGATTCAACTGCAGGAGGTAGTGTTGGGTCAACTGTAGGAAGTACTTGGAGAGTTGGTGCATCAGTGGGAGTATTCTGATGGAGAATTGATTCAACAGCAGTAGGGAGAGTTGGTTCAACTGTGGGAAGTACTTGGAGAGTTGGTGCAACAGCAGGAGGTTTCTGATGGAGAATTGATTCAATGGCAGTAGGGAGAGTTGGTTCAACTGCAAGTTTCTGAGATAGATTATCTACATGAGAGAGTTCATTTAAAACTGGATTGATTGTAAATATAGGCAAAAGATCTTCTTCATCATCTGAGGTTTCACTTAAGTTAAAATTATCATCTGGATCATCATCTGCTTCATCGGCCTTTTTAAGTCTTCTTGTTTTTCTAGTCTTCTTATTTTGATCTTCATTGTCTGTGTTTAGATCAGAGCAATATTGAGCATCTTTTAGCTTGTTGTTAATTGCTGAGAAGGAACCTGTAATCAAAATGTTTCAGATGACAGCAACTAATAGTCCAGTTAATAAATAATTATTATACAAATTGGATCAAGTTTTAATTACGTATCAAGACTATACAGGGTGTATCTCAATTCATTGCCAACCCAAAAGTGAGTGATGGGACTGGCTATAAAAAATTCAAATAAACATACACTTTATTTCAAAGCATTTCAGAAAGAAAAGTAAACACTGGTGTGATCACATGACTGTCTATTACAATCAAGAATTCACCAATGATTTAAGAGGGATTTTTGAAAATTCCAAAATTGTATAACCTGTGAGTACACGCGCTAAAAATCCGAACGTCAATACACGCGCGATGAAAAAAATTCTCACACCTGGTTTTGCATTGTATTTCGTTCTGCTTGAAGAGTTATATAATATTTTTAAGATACATTAAGTTGACTTATGTATTTAAAAGATATTTAAAGTAATTTTAGCAATTTTTTTTCCAAATGGTTGCAGTTCGAACCCCTGATTTGAATTTTTTTTTTTTTTCCAAAAATTTGTTCATCGTAAGCCATAGTGACATAAGTTTGTAGGGCAATTCACAGTATATCTTATAATCAAGAATATTATGTAATTATATTTGTTTAGGTACTTCTAAAAGCTAAAAACAGAAACGATAAAAAAATAAATGTACTTAGATTATACCAGGAGGTAAGTAGGTAGATAGGTACCCATTATAGTAGGTGGAGAAAGATTACAAAGAATACTAATTATTTCAGTATCTAGCAAAAAAAGTGTAGGAAGGTACCTAACTACCTAATATTATTACAAAGAAATTTAATTAATGTTAGTTAAATGTTTATATTTTGTTAGTTAAAAATCATTATAATAATTATTATAACAATAGTGAACAATCACGAATTTGGTAGATAAACACACTAATTTTCTTTAAAAAAATATATTTCTTTATATAAAACAATTGTTATTATTATATTAATTAATTATTAGAACTAATTATTATAAATAATTAATTAAATTAAACTAAATAGTTAGTAACAGAAAAAAAAACTCGAACAAAAAAAAGTTACGTCAGTACACGCGCGATGAAAAAAATTCTCACATTTCAGACCGATCTGAACTTTTCGCCACGTCACGGGCAACAGAAATTGAAAATAGCTCAAGGGACTGTGGATACATCTAGATAAACATATTATCAACAGCTACTCCAGGTCCCTACAGGTTAGGACCAATATCGATCAAGTTCTAGCGTTTTTGCCGAGCGTGTGAGAATTTTTCCCTATGTGCGTGTACTCACGGGATAAATTAACATGTATGAGACGGGTCTTATTTTCTATAGTTTGTATGCTGGGACGGCTTCAAATTAGGGTATGTGTACCAAAAATGACAAAAAGTTTTTTTGCTTCACTGATTTATTTTCAGTGTAAAAACACGATATACATCAATATTTATTATTTGGTGCTTCAGAACGTTTATTGTTGGCAATTTATTTGAGACCCACCAGTGGGCATCCCACAGACTAAAATAGCTCTCCCTGGAATCACATTTTTAAGGAATGTAAATGTATGCCCCATGATGGGAATCAAACCCTAGAATGATGACCAAAAAGACTGGTAATTTGATCAATGTTTTTTTTCTCTATTTCTTTATTACTTCATAAGTTCCATCACATAAAAAAAATATTATAATATAATTATAAATACAGGGTGGGGCAAAAGTCTGGAAACCCCTGAATAACCTTCAAATGGCTTCTTTGGCAAAATTAAAATTTTGTAAGGTAAACCGGGCTAATAAGACCTTCTTTTAGAGTGGGGTCAATTTTTGTTACCGGCCCCCATGTCAGGGCCAGAGGGGCCAACTTCATTTTTTTAAATACTAACCCCCACCTTGCGATACATTTTTGGAAAGGTCTTTAAAAAAGAAATACATTGGTGCAATTTTTTTTTTTTTTAATATTAACTGTTTGCAAATGGTGTCCAACTTTGTGTATGCAGTAAAGTCTGGAAACCCCTGAATATCTTTTGAAAGGACTTTCTCAGTAAATTTAAAATTGTGCACGGTAAGTCGGAGTAATTAGACCTTTCCAAAAATATATCGCAGGTGGTGATTCGTATTTAAAAAAATGAAGTTGGCCTCCCTGGCCCCGACATGGAGGCCGGTAAAAAAAAATCGGTCCCATTCTAATATAAGGTCAAAGTTGGACGCCATTTGCAAACAGTTAATATTAAAAAAAAAAAAGTTGCACCAAAGTATTTCTTATTTTCAGACCTTTTCAAAAATGTTTCACAAGGTGGGTGCTCGTATTTAAAAAAATGAAGTTGGCCCCCCTAACCCTGACATGGGGGCCGGTAACAAAAATCGACCCCACTCTAAAAGAAGGTCTTATTAGCCCGGTTTACCGTACAAAATTTTAATTTTACCAAAGAAGCCATTCGAAAGTTATTCAGGGGTATCCAGACTTTTGCCCCACCCTGTATGATAAATAAACTTGATTTTTCATATCAAAAATTCAAATTTAATACCTTTATGGTTAAAAAATACTCAAGACCTATATGAGGAAAATCACAAAAAAGAGGTTACAGTAAAAACGTCATATCTTTTGACCTGAATTGATTTTCAAAATTCCACCTGGTAAAAACTATCCTCTGGGATGGGCGAGTACAAAAATATATTAATCATAGCATTATCTGTGCCCACTGATGGGTCAAGCTACAAGGGAAATTGAAAGAAAAAAAATGTGACCCACTGGTGGGCACGCCATCTAATGAAGACATAAAAATGTGACCCACCGGTGGGCACGCCATCTCATACATGTTAAGTGATACTAGATGATCAAAATAATCAGGGACTCACTTCAGATTGTACACAAGCATGTAATAAACATACTCTAAAAATTCAAGCTTGATAGGACAAATATTGCAGCTAAAACCATTTAAACCGAAATCTTAACATGGTTCAACCTGGCTTAACAAAGTGTCATTTTGAAATTGTACATAGATGGCCGATGTAAGAGACATTCTGAAAATTTGAGCTTGACTGAACAAATATTGCAGCTATTATCTCAAAAAGCCATTTTAACCCAAATCTTAACCTAGCTTGACATAACTTAAGAAAGTATCATTTGTACATTGATGGCCAAGTATGTAAGAAATATTATTCTAAAAATTTGAGCTTTTCTATTTTCACTCTGGAAAACCTAAGCTAAGACCTTTGTTCAAACTCAACAAAACACAAGACCTCTATTTGGGTGAATATGGTAATTTTAAATATTTAAATTTTAGGGCCTAGATCATTTAAAAAATAATATTATTCTGAGCATTCTGTCGAAGTTTCATTATAATTGGTTAAGTTATTTTTTTCATCAGAATTGAAATGGCTATTTTTTTCATCAGAATTGGTTAGGTTATTTTTTTCATCAGAATTGGAATGGCCACTCAATGCTATCATGATTGATGGACCTAACTCAGAAATTTTATCAGCTCAATTTGTAAAAATGTGACTGAATACAATACTTTCTCATACCTTATAGGTAATAGAAAGTAACAATGTCAACCCCAAGTTGTTTTGAGAAAAGGTGAAGGGAAAGAAGACAAAGTGTCATAAAATCTATTTGATGAGAGGTTGTGTGGATTTGTAAAAAGATGAGAGTAAAACTTACCTGATGAGCACTTGATTTTAAGTATTTTATGTTTGACCCATCTCTCTACTTTGGAGCAAAGGTCCACAGGCTGGCAGTTCTTCACTGCTTGATTTAGTTTAGGCAGTGAAGTTATATGTTCAGGCCAGTATGCTTCTGTCTTGTCTTTAGAGATCCAATTTTGTGGAATGATATGAATACCATCATTGAATTGAACAATGTGGTAAAAAGCTGACATTATTTGAAAAATTGAAACGAACAAGCACAACACGAGGCGAGGCACAGTTGTATGCATTTGCATTGTAAGATTGTAACGGAAAAACATGGAATGATGAACCGGGTACCGAAAAACAGATGATAACACATGGATAACACATATATCACAAAAGGTAACAAGTGATATCTACATGTTAACTTCTGTCAAATTTTGAATTTTGACAGTTCTTTTGCTTTTTACAAGTCAACCTGATCACCAGTGTTGCCACTTTATATTAATTTTCTAAACCCCAGTGTTGCCTTTGCATGAGGGCAACTTTTCGTTTTCAATTCAATCATGTAAAATTTGTCACTGTGTTATGACTTTGAATATTGATCCAATGACCAGGCAATATCATTCTGAAAAACTGCTCTATACTCTGTGGCAACTATTATAATTAACACTCGCGACCGGGGACCTGCAATTTTCCGCATTCCACCCCTTAGTACCGGTGTGGTGCTCTGGGGGTAGGTCGCTGCGTAGGACCGGATTTTACTCCTAAGTAGATTTTGTTTTGTTTTGCATAATACATTGATCTTATGAGATACGGATACGGTGTACCACTCGTGGTACAAGCAGGCTTGAAATGAATGATCTCAGTTGGCCACCGATAGCTCAACCGGCCCATTCCGTGTAGATACGTTTGTACCACCGATAGCTCAACCGGTCCATTTCATGTAGACACATTTGTACCACCGGTGGCCTAACCGGTCCATTCCGTGTAGACACGTTTGTACCACCGGTGGCCTAACCGGTCCATTCCATATAGACACGTATGTACCACCGGTGGCCTAACCGGTCCATTCCATGTAGACACGTTTGTACCATCGGTGGTCTAACCGGTTTATTCCGTGTAGACACGTTTGTACCACCGGTGGTACAACCGATCGCGAGAGTGTTAAAAGCGCCTTTGTCATGCGTCTTAACTATCATTTTGGATGCATCTAACACCCGTATATTTTATGAATGATTTTGGGTCTGACTAAAGAAAGAAAAAGGTTCATAAAGGTATTTAAAAATCTGTTTTGAATCTTAAATCGGATTTGAAAAAAAAAATGTCTTGAAACTTTTTTTCAAGACAGTGTGCCTATAAAATTCTCATTTGTGCTCTCCTCAGTTGGAGCAGACTTTTATAAGAAAATTCTGTTCCCTCCAAACACGTGAAGCTGGGGCATTTTTGGCCCTACCCAGGCTGGGTAAGGTTCATGAGGGTAGCTGGTACGATTTCCAGCTAATGGATGGTATCACCCCCGTCCTGATCAGGACGTTTAAAACCAAATAGAATCGTTGGCGTTAGGAAGGGCATCCAGCCATAAAAAACGTGTCCACCCTGCCAACTTCAACCATGAGGTTGAACAATGCCGACCTCAATAGAAACAGTAACATAATATCATTATGTTAACACATGTTATTCTAACGTCATGTTAAAACAACATGTCAATATCACCATTTGACACGTGTCAGTACAACATAATATAAGAACAACATGTCAATATCACCATTTGACACGTGTCAGTACAACATAATATTAGAACAACATGTCAATCACACTATGTTAACATATGTTATTCTAACATCATGTTAGAACATAATGTGTATACAATGTATTGACACATATTATTCCAACATTAAGTTAGAAGATATCTTTGTATGTCCGAATAGTTTAGGTGAAATGGTAAGAGACAGCAAAAAAATTGATGAAAGATGACCCGAAGTGAAATTGCCTCAAAATTCAAAAGCCTCAAAATTCGCAACTATCACCGAGTTATGACCTTTCTCAAGTATTGCCTTGAGGAAGGCTCCGATTTAAGGACAGTTTTTGTCCCGGAACTTTAAATCTATCGCGATGACCTTTATTTTTTATTCTATAACACCACTTGGAACAAAACAAGCTTTCATTTAATCTATTTTACGCCATATTCTGACGTTCTGTTCTCGAAGAAATAGCCAGATTGTTCAACCTTTTTGTAAAACTGTCTGAGAACATCACAGGCTTTCATTTTTTTCAAAACTCATGCGGTTTAAGCTGGAACCGCCCAATACCAATAAAATGCAATAACCGGCATAATCTCTTATACGGTACTTTTTTTGAAGAAATTTTACACCTCCTATTTGTTTTGGTTTTTTCCATTTCATATTATGCCAACTTAATTTTCATGTTGTATCTAGTTTATAGCATAAATGATAAGAAAGTTAATCCAAGCGCCTACCCAAAATTACGGTGAATGTGGGGTACTAAAAGTTTAAGGTATCAAAAGTGATCTTAAATGTATTCCACTAGTGGAATCAACGATATGTTACAACAGTATCTGTAAAACAGTAGTTAAAATTACAAGTGATGTACCCCTGCTATTTTGGGATACATTTAACTTCTGGGATCAACATTGTGTCATCTCTAGAACACGAGAAAAACTGACATTTGATATCCATCTGCTAAAATTAAATGTATTCTACTTGTGAAATCAACATTATGTTGCAATAATATCTGAAGAACAGGTGTAAAACTGACATTTGATATCCATCTTCTAAAATTAAATGTATTCTACTTGTGAAATCAACATTATGTTGCAATAATATCTGAAGAACAGGTGTAAAACTGACATTTGATATCCATCTGCTAAAATTAAATGTATTCTACTTGTGAAATCAACATTATGTTGCAATAATATCTGAAGAACAGGTGTAAAACTGACATTTGATATCCATCTGCTAAAATTAAATGTATTCTACTTGTGAAATCAACATTATGTTGCAATAATATCTGAAGAACAGGTGTAAAACTGACATTTGATATCCATCTGCTAAAATTAAATGTATTCTACTTGTGAAATCAACATTATGTTGTAATAATATCTGAAGAACAGGTGTAAAACTGACATTTGATATCCATCTGCTAAAATTAAATGTATTCTACTTGTGAAATCAACATTATGTTGCAATAATATCTGAAGAACAGGTGTAAAACTGACATTTGATATCCATCTGCTAAAATTAAATGTATTCTACTTGTGAAATCAACATTATGTTGCAATAATATCTGAAGAACAGGTGTAAAACTGACATTTGATATCCATCTGCTAAAATTAAATGTATTCTACTTGTGAAATCAACATTATGTTGCAATAATATCTGAAGAACAGGTGTAAAACTGACATTTGATATCCAGCTGCTAAAATTAAATGTATTCTACTTGTGAAATCAACATTATGTTGCAATAATATCTGTATAACAGGAGTAAAAATTACAATTAATATCCATCTGAAAAAATTAAATGTATTCTACTTGTGGAATTAACATTTTGTTGAAGTACCACGTGGTATAGCAATGTAAGAAACACATTTGTTACTGCAACATGCTCTTAGCAGTTGTATTCAAATGGTAATGTACTAGCTTGAATATAGTATGATCCTTCATACATTTATACCAACTGTTGAAACATTATTTGTTCTTATCCATTATTTATCAACATGTTATCCATGTGGATTGTTAATTGGACAGTTGGATTTTACATATTCATCAGACAAATGTTGGGATCCATGAATGTAACACTTGGAATATAACTTGAGATGTTAGATTAACATGTCGATTGCTGTCTGGGTGTAGGGGGACCCGATTTTACTAACTTTTTTATTATTCATCCTAGATGGGGGTTGTGACATATCAAATTAAATGATTTTGAAGTGCTGATCACGAATTTGGCATTGATTTTTAGTTATCTGTTACCGTTCAGTCACCAGTGGCGGAATTCGACTCCTTTTTGGGAGATAAGGAAAGTCGTGTGATGTTTACACCAGATTTTTCAAATATTAAATCCGTTCTCCAGATATTTCGAGTGGCTTCTTTTTTTGGCGGACCCTGTATATCTTTATAACTAATAAAAAATATTCAATAATAGTAATAACAACAAAAATGTCTCCAAAATATGAAGGTAAATATTCAGCGGACCGAAATGAAACTGGTGAGTTAGAGTAGTGATATGACAGTTGAAAGCGATGTTAAACGCTTAAACCCAAAGTAAAAAATCTGGTGTAAACATCACACGACTTTCCTTATCATATTAGGAATGGGAACAGGAGCAAAAGTTACTGGTGGCTCAAAGGTAACAGTTAGCTGAAAATCAAAGCCAAATTCGTAATCAGCACCTCAAAATCATTGGATTTGATATGTCACAATCCCCATCTAGGATGAATAATAAAAAAGTTAGTCAAAGCGGGTCCCCCCCAAAATACCGGTAAATTGGGGCCGAGGTCTAAAAAGTTCAAGATATCAAAAAATGATAAGAGTAGACCCCTATTATTTTTTTATTTTAAGAAAATGTTGTTCTCTAACTTTTTTTGTTTGGTGTATAATATTAATTTGCATACCAAATTTCAAGTCTCTAGCTCTTACCGTTCTTGAGATATCCTGTTTACACACACACACACACACACACACACACACACACACACACAGACAGACAGACGAACGGACCAATGGCTGAAAACAACTTTTTTGGTATTCTGAGGCTATGATTCCTCCAGAAATGTGAAAAACTGGGTAGGTCAAATTTTCGACGAATACAATACTTTCCTTATTATAGGATAAGGAAAGTAAAAAACTGGGTAGGTCAATTTTACAATACTTTCTTTACTATAGGAGAAGGAAAGTAAAAAATGTTCAGACAACGCAGTTCTATTACATTTGGCAACTAGGCGTTGACATATTTACGAGTATATTATAGGTACCTAATTATTTTTCTTGTACTCTTTCTACAAGAAGTGACACTATTTCACGTGTAAATGGCTGATTAGTGCTTACCGGTCCGTTAAGAATACCGCCAGTGAAACTAGCCTGAAGGTCTTGAGGTATTTTTTATACCTATAGTGTGGAATAATTCTTTAAAAAATATTGAAGAAATTTAGTTTCATATATTTTTTGTAACAAAATACTTACTACGTACAGTCTATAATACAGGGTGCGGCGCGGTAATGTCCCATTTTGAATCGCCCAGTGTGAAGCCGCACTTCTAATTAGACAAGTTCGAACAAAGTTAGAAGATGCACAAACTACTAATTTTTTCGATTCAATTTAGCTCAGTTGTCAAAATAATTTTATCAAAGCAACAGAAATCTTTTTTCGTGGACAGTTATTTTTCGAAAAATAAGTGTATCGTAGCAGTACAGCGGGAGTTTGACATTGCACACCAAACTGTAACTCGATCTGCATGGAGGGGGTTTTCATGAAGTTCCCTAGGGTTGTTGTCACTCCAATAACGCATATTTTGTTTATTAACACAGCCTGTGTCAATCCCCCAAAACCTTGAACGAGTACGTGAGGCGATAATGCAGTGACCTAGGCGCTCAGCTCGCAAACATGCTGCTGCTCTTGGCATATCAGACCGTTCATTGCGGAGGATACTTCATAAAGAACTGCATTTTCATCCCTACAAAATGGTAGTGGTGCAGGAATTGTTCGAGCGAGACTTTATTCAACAGCAAAATGCATGTGAAGCCCTGATTGACTCCTTACTTCCAGATGCGATAGTTTTCTTTAGTGATGAAGCCCATTTTCACATTTCAGGCTGTGTTAATAAACAAAATATGCGTTATTGGAGTGACAACAACCCTAGGGAACTTCATGAAAACCCCCTCCATGCAGATCGAGTTACAGTTTGGTGTGCAATGTCAAAATCCCGCTGTACTGCTACGATACACTTATTTTTCGAAAAATAACTCTCCACGCAATAAGCTTTCTGTTGCTTTGATAAAATCATTTTGACAATAGAGCTAAATTGAATCGAAAAAATTAGTAGTTTGTGCATCTTCTAACTTTGTTTGAACTTGGCTAATTAGAAGTGCGGCTTCACACTGGGCGATTCTAAATGGGACATTACCGCGCCGCACCCTGTACATTATTATCAAAAACTTTCAGTTTTAACTATAAACAATTAGTGTAATTAAAAACATAAATAATAATACCAGAAAGATTTTATTTTGAAAATATATGGCTGCGTCGATTGCGCATTGATTGCACCGCTTCTCGTAGGATCATCGAAGTTAAGCAAACGTCCAGCGAGGTGAAGACTGCGTGATGCTGACCTTCCGGGCCAATCCAGGCTGGGTGATGTTAATGTGGGTAGCAGGTTTGTGAGTTTCCTGCGAATGGAGGATAACAACCCCTCGTGATGTGCATGACCAATGACCATGCAGTTGAAAGCGAGGTTAAACTCAAAATAAATAAATAAGGGAACCGTATTACTTCCGAGAAATTTCTAATATTAGAAATCGGAAGTATTGTGTTCGCTCTTGTAAAAAGAAAATACTTTTTTGCTACAATTTTAATTTTATTCATATTTCTGGACGTTTTATAACCTCCTGTCTTTTTTTTCTATCGCTGGGACGTAATTTTTTGGTCACTTTCACGAATATGAATTAGAAATTTTTGCTTCCATTATTTTGTAAGTGACATAAATGACAGACGTAGCTCTTCTACTAGTAAGTGTCGTTGTAGATAGGTACTTACCTAACCCTTCATTTCCGAATAGTGTCTACGGTATGCGCTGTCATACTGTATTTACCAATTTACGACATCATTGATAGATAGTCGATGATTCATTAGGAAATACTGGGACTATTTTACTGGACTACTGGTTAGCGATCTTTTGATGTATGCTTGCTTGCCGACAAGCTTGATATTATCTCTCGGTCTATGAAGAAACATTCACCACAAAAAATTAAAATTCTCAACTTTTAATATTTTATCAACAAAAGAAAGTGCCGGCAATCGAACAATATC
>CM044960.1:875105-1030803 GCA_024516035.1 Bactericera cockerelli
TAACCGCGTTCTTTAGGTAGGACATTATTGTTATTTTCTTTTTTACTTATTTATTTTGTCATTTGTTTGTTTTTACTTAATTTTATACTGTTACCATTGTACTCTGTCCTACTAATAAAGCATACTATAATAATAATAGTGTGTCATGAAATATGTAATGAGTAAATTAAAACAGCACTCAATAGGTGTATTTTTCTTTTGGATAATTTTTTTTCCAGGTTCGGTAGTTCCAAATATTTCCATTTTATTCCAAATATTTTCAGTTTAGTTTCCCCACTATTTGTAAAAGAAAAATGCGTTTCGGTACTTTTAAAGATAAACAATGGACTTAACCTATAAAAGAAATGGAAGCAAGAATTTTATAAATCAATTTGGTTAACCAAACTGAAAGAAGATTTTTCCTCTTCCAAAAGAAAAATGACTTTCTTCCAGTATGCCATTTTATTCCATTTGAATCTAGTTTGGTTAGAAAGAAAAATACGGCTAAAGTTATTATAAAAAATTCTGGTAACACAAAATTACAAGATCAATGGCGGAATTAATGGACGTTTTGTAATACCTCTGTCTAGAATTTACGTTTTGTTTTAGATGATAAAAACTGATGTTAAGTTATGACTTGAGTTCTCGATTTTGTCAATTAATTTCGCGCAAAATATAGTTCAAAACTTTTGTTGCCAATAATTCTCAAACTAAGGTTCAGGACGAGCCAACTTTGAAATAAAGTTGGCTGGAGACCATCATTGCCCCTTCCAGCTGTAGCCAAGCTGGCTATAACAACAACTATTATACTGTTATTGTAGGAAAAGTTTAAAAAAAAGTTGATGGTAACATACATGAGGATGAAGGTTTTTATTTTCGTTGGCAGCTTGTTTGAGAATGAGATCCAGAATCTCTATGAGGTAGGTGACGCCATGTTGTTCCTCCTTCACATGGAGGCGAACTTGCTGACAGAATGCTGTGATCAGGAACAGGAGCTTCATATCAAACAGTTTCACCTGGTTTGAGAGAACATACATTTTAGAAAATATACACAAAACATAATAAAATAAGCAAAAGTGAACACAATACTTCCAAAATTACTTCTGAGTATTTTTTTGTTGTTCTGATTTAAAAAAAAATATAATAATGTCTTGAAAATGTCTTAAACTTGTGAACAACTTTTATGTCTGTCAGTTGGTCTGTTATATTCATTTCTTGTAATGTGCATATCTTAAATAAATTTTTATAAGCTTTGTAATCAAGTTCATCAACTTCAAATCAGAGGAGTACAGAGACAAAAAGCTTGTGCACTACCTACCTTAACATCTAAATGCATAAATGTAGAGAGAATTTTTTTTTTTTAACAAACAAACAAAAAAAATACAGTAGATCCAATTTTGTATGTGAAATCTGTTGAAAAAATTACTTGGTATGGTAGATGGGGATCAGAATAAGTCCGCAGGCGGTAAATTATGCTCTGTAGAATATTACTTCTGCTGTAGTCACACATCTGGTTGGCTTGCTTGGAATTGTAGATTAAATTGCACAGACTCTTTTCAGCTTCTAGCATCACTGAAAAAAGAAGAAGAAGAAGGAGAAGAAAAAAAAAAAAAAAAAATTAGTTATCTTACTTTTCTAAAATTCAAACTTACTTTTCTAAATTTTTACTTAACTTGGGACTTGAACCACTGACCTCCAAATTACAAGTCCGCCACCTTATCTATCAAGCTACTGAGGTTGGTAGAAGAAAAAAAAAAACAAAAAAACATACTATTATTTTATTGATGAAATCATGTGATTACACATCAATAAATCAACTTAGTTATATTCACTTAATGCAGTTAAAACTTAAATAATAGCAATAGCAAAAATGCTTTTAGGCACAGTGACATCTAGGTTTGATATAAAATTTTATGTTCTATAGTTACTTGTATGTCTAGGACCTACTTATACCTCATGAGAAAAATGAGTAACTACCTATTTGTATAGATAGCAACCAGTGGCAGCATTAGGAGAAGGAATATTGATGTAGGAAAATGATGAAATTATGAGTTTTGTAACCCTGGTCTACCCACTGAAGTTCTGACATAATAACAGAAAGAAACCACACACGCATACATTTATCAAAAATGCTTCTTAGGATGAGGGATGAAAAATAATTTAATTTGCACCGTAAAAATATTATATTACCTTCAAATTCTGATGCACTGAGCTCAGAATAACACACTGTGGGTTGTGTATTATGAAGTCTAGCTGCCTGAACAAGCAGGTTGAACCTCTCCTGGGTAATTAAGTCATCTAAATATTTGCTGTCACGGCTGAAAACAGAATATATTTATTAGTCTTGTTTGAACACGATAAAGGTAGATAATTAAATAATGAATATTCTACAAAAGAGTTATTCTTATTTTAAGGATCAATCAACATGGAAAAAGCAGTTTGATATTCAATCAAATTACAACTTTGATTTACATTTGTCCTACATCACAATTGCTCAAACCAACATGTACCTTCTGAAATTTTCCATGGTCACAATTCAAACGGCTGACCTTAAAGTTACAAGACCACATGAAAATCCATAATAATTTCATTCTTCTGTTAATTTACAAAAAATAATCACTCGGAAATACTTCGATATATTAGGTACTTATATTAAGTCACAAGTAAGCCTCAATGGTGTAATGGTTGTGACTACTGCCCATAACCAGAAATCCTGAGCTGGGCAGAATTTTTTAAAATTCTATCACCTCTAAAGTAAACAACAGGTGAGGCTGGTATTTTTGCCCATCCCAGGCTAAGTGGAGTTAATTTGGGTAGCTGGTACAGTTCCTGCCATGTTGTGGGTAAAAACCACCACTAAATTATTCAGGACATAAAAACCTGATCTCAATGACTGAATCCTCCTTAGTCAATTCAAGAGTGAACAATAAATGTTCAGTTAAGACTAGGAGTAATATTTACACATTTTCTTATATTATTTTCCCCCCCAATGTTGGTGGCTAAGGACAAAATTAATAGACATTTTTGTTATACCTCTGTGGAAATAAGTCTAGATTAAGCTTAAAGTTTGTACGTCCTGTTAATAAATAATTTAATAATAATAAATATTATGAGGATATATAAGTTCTGACCCAAAGTTATGATCTCAAATCATGCTATTAATTTCTTTTAAAGGTCAACTTACAACAATAACTTCAAGCAGGAGAGACAGTCAAGGTAGCATTCATTGTACGAGGGATTTGACAGAATATTGAAGAGTAGAGAGTACAGCTTTTCAAGCTTGTCTTTGTCAAGATTTGGGAATGTGAAGCTGGTGGCATGCTGGAGAAGGAAAATAAAATCAAATTACTGTACATTAACATCAAATATTTACTGTTTACAACTTATGTTTGGTCCTATGGATCTTGAAAAACACAAAACTGGGGATTGGGATTTTTTTTTCATGGTAATTTTTTGTAATACATGCCTTTACAAAAAAAAGCCACCTTTGTTTGGCAAGCAAAACCTCAATTTACTTTGGCAGATCCTATAGGAAAGCTAATTTGGTCAATCCTTTTGGGGAAAGCTAATTTGGTCAATCCTTTTGGAACTAACATTCCCAATCCCCCCAGTTTGGTGTTTTTTTAAGATTTATATAGAACAGAGCATTATGTTGGCCTACAATATTTATCTGATGACTGGTTCTACAGATCTTGAAAAACACAAAACCGGGGATTGGGTATGTTAACTATCCAAAAAAAAAATCATCAAATTAGTACTAGTTCAATAAATCAAGGATTTTGCTCACCCAATGCCTGTTTCATGTTTTTTAGGTGTTTTTCAAGATCCATAGAATCGGCCATGAAAGAATTGATGGCACTTGAACAGTTAAGAGTGTTTGTAAAACTCTGGTAATCAGTCTAATAATTAGTCAGGATCCTGAAGTAATGAAAAAGAGGTTCCAGGGCACAACTACAAAAAAAAGTTAGTCAGGCTGATGGAGTATTATTTTTCTTCCTTTTTAAAGTCTTACAAAACATCTTTCTTTGTATCAGCATACCATACAGGTAGACTTTATAGTCCTTCAATTAGCCCATCAGCACAAGACAAGATGCAGACATTATGCCAACAGATGTATATGTTTTCAGTGAAGTTGCCATAATGTCCAAAAATCTTGGGTGTTAAAACTCCACCAATAAAACTAAGAAAAAAATACTCACAGTTTCAGTGAATGTTTGTAGAGCATTTTTTATGTCTGCCAAATTCCCAGACTCCAGTCTCATCATCAAAAATTGAGAATCCATGGTGTTCTTTCCTGTTAGTTTCCAAGGGAGAAACACAACTGAACTAATGTTAAAAATTCAAGCTCATACCATCATACTTTATTGGATTGGTCAGTGTTATTTAATTAAGATAATTATATTAAATCAGTAAAAACAGAAAAGTGAGAAGTTGTACTAGATTAAAGGGTTTAATAATTTGACTCTGTCAAATTAAAATGATTAGAAGGATCCAGACCTTCTAGAGTTTTTCTGATAAGTAGTGATTTGTTTACATTTTCAACTGATAATGATTTTCAAAGCTACCAACTGAATCAAACTGTACGAATATTTTTTACAATGTTTGGGTTCTCTAATTTTTGGTGATAACAAAATAATAAAAACGATAACATTATGAAATATTTATGGATCACACACACATTTAAGTAGATATAGGTATTTGCCAAAAATATTTAATTTATTAACGGACCGTATATTCATCCAGTTGGTGTTCATGCACTAGAAATGTTTGAAATTCACGACTGGTTGCATAGACCAATAATAAATACCAGGCGTAAGTTAGTGACGGTAAATTTTTATGACTGGCACGGCAGCCTATTAACAGTATAAACCCCGTTGCCGCCGAATTGAGGCCCGTTGACCTGTTTTGACCGAATTCCGGCCCATAGTTTATGGGTGAAATACTAAGCTCCGGTAGAAAAATAGGATCATAGTGTTCTGGAGGTCAACGTTTATCGAAGATTTAATAATAGATAAAACCAATGGACCAATGTATAATTTTTATATGGCAGGTCACTGTTTTTCAATGTAGTCAAGCTTTTTCAGCTACGGATCTGGAAATTAGTATTGCCCGAAAAATAAACAAATTACAAATAGAGATTACACATTGGATTAGGCCCGAAGATTGGCTAACATTACGGGGCCTCAATTTTTCCCCTTTTATTTTATTTTCTTGTACCGTCAGACGGCTTTAACCACCATGAAAACCCTGGTTTTGCCCAAGTCTCTTTTTTCCCCCAAACCCGTATACGTAAACTTTTCATTCCACTCATCCTCTTGTTATCATTTCCAAAATTTCCATCCTCCTCTCTCCCCTCACATCTCACAGTGTTCAATTCGTTCCCTCCATAACCTTGTGATGCTTATCATAATTTCTGTTTTTATCTATGTTTTCTCGATCATATTTTTATGCTTTACTTTTCCAATTACACGTTTTAAACCTTTGGGAAATGGCAGGTATACAGCGGCCAGCCTTGCATTGTGTATCTCGGGTGTTTTTTAATTACCCGCGCTCTCAATGAACACAATAGGTGGCATGTGTAGGGACACACGAAGTCTTTTAAAAAAAATGAAATTGGTTTCACAAGTTCCACTCAAATCTTAGGGCGAAATTAATTGACAAATTCTATATCACAAGTCATTGCTAAGCGTCGGTTTTCCCTATCTTACACAATACGTGCAATCCGTAACTTAGCGCCACAGAGTTATAACAAAAACGTCTATTAATTCCGACCTTAAGAAAATAACGATAACTATGAATATATAAATAAATGTGATTATTTGTGCTATTATATCACAATTTTTAGTGGGTAGCGCAGAATTATAGGACATATTTTTAAATCCCAATATCTTATTTTTGCCTATAATTCCACCACTGGTCGCTGCTAACATTAAAGCAGCTACTTATTTTTCCTCACGAGGTATGAGTGGACCCCGAACACCCAAGAAAAGCAAAAAAAACATCATTAACATAATAATGATTAACATAGTTCTTACAAAATCAAACTGTTTTAAAAAAGAAAAAAGCACGCCAACGTTACGTGGTGTTCCCAAGCGGTCACCCATCCAAGTACTATCCACGCTCGACGTTGCTTAACTTCAGTGATCGGATGAGAACTGGTGTATTCAACGTGATATGAATGTTGGCGAATGACGAGGGAAAAATAAGAGCACATAAATGTGAGATGCGTATGTGCGTAGCATCGAGTGTTGTAGTTAAGAAGGGCGGGGAGAGACTCTTCACTCCCTGTGTACAGGTTTTGCTTATTTACCTCTTCGTTCCTTGAAGTCAGTTTGAGTCGTCAAGTTTATAATGAATGCTAATTTTAATAAACTATTATTTCTTTATCGTTAACACTCTTTTATATTGTATTTTCAATTGTACGTACATATTTTATATCTTAATTTTTTAATAAGTACGTATATTATACCTAGGGTTTTCCTGTGGATTTAATAATAATAATAACACTCTTCAGTGGAAGGTAACCAACAGGCGAGGTTAATGATTAAAGCATTTTCTATGCCCTAACCCTCCGAGTCTTATTACTATGTGGTCACAAACTCAAATTAATGAGGAAAAATTCATGCACTGGGTGGGATTCGAACCAACGGAAAAGCCATGAAAAGCATAGATTTTGAAAAAAATAAAAATAAATGAGAATGTTAAAATTTTCAAGAAAATAAGAACCCCAAAATTTCCAAAAACATATCTGAAATCCATGATAATTTCAAGGTATTTCTTGCACCAGCCGCTCTGATGATTTCAGCGCTCATATTTTTCGCTGAAAATTTTAATAAATTTCGTTTTACCTGCTAACTTGTTACACACTGAAAAATAATTTAGATTTTGGGGTTTATTTAAGCGGGCTTCACTCGAGTAGGGGTTTTCATTATAAATAAAGTGTACCTATGTATGTATCTATTTAAAATTTGAATGAAACTGTAGATAGATATAGGCTACCGGACACAAATATGTAGGTACTTATAATATACGATTAAACCGGCAATACCCATACCCATATTACCCATAATAACCCATAAATTGAAGAAGAAAAAAAATCCTTATACATATTCGTCTATATGTAAATTAGGAATAGATATTTATCATCATCATAGGGTGGCGTCATCGTGAGCGATGGTAGCCAGACAGTGGAGGAATGACTCAGCACTTCTACCACTGTCTTTACAAGGAGCCTAATAATTGGCAAGGGCTCCCAGAACCAAGCAAATGCTGGTCTACTCCCTGTTTTCCCCCAGCCAGCCAGAAGCCAGATATTTATTACAAGAAAAACACAATACCTCCGATTCTAATATTAGAAATTTCTCGGAAGTAATAATTAAAAGATTGTTTATCGATTGAATAACTATGTTTCTTATTAGAAGCTTTAGTTTATGAAAAATGCCTTTGTATATGTTACATTGTTATTAAATAAATAAATAAATACATTTAAAAAAATAAATAAATTAGGCGTTAGTATGGTAATCCAGGTAGCATAGGGTTTCGTTGGTTCGAATCCCACCATAGGAATGAATTTTTCCTCATGTAGGTACATGGTTGTAAGGAACATTTAAGGAGGAATTAATAGACATTTTTGCTATACCTCTGTGGACTTAAGTCCTGATTTTGCGTATTATTTTAAAGACGGCTTCTTATAATTTGGCCCTAGAAAAAAAATCTAATTTCAAAAATTAAAATAAGTGCCTCCTTTTTCTCAACCGTTTTGACTAGTCAGATCTCTTAATTAATCTATTTATTTACCCCTCATGGTCATTTGTATCAAAATATTAAACAAGTAACGATATTTTTTTGATCACAAGCAATGGCTCCATGTTTAATATGTTGGCGGAGCTATTAATAAAAAGAAAAGATCAGTTTTATGTACCTCTAAACCATTCTTGCGTCAAAGTACGGGGAAACCACTTGTTATATTTTTTTCCTGGACATCCAAGGATCCAAGTACCTTTTATGTACTTCCAAAAAAGGAAAAGTTTTTGCTCTCAAAACTTTATGAATACCGACTAAAAAGCAATTGCTTCCAATATCGGAAGTAAAATCTTTTGCTTCTCCTCATGAAGAAGGCCCATTGTCTCTTCAAACGTCAAAGCTCTCCTCTACCTCACTCTCTCTCCCCCTTTGACTTGCTACTTGCTGTATTTGTTTACATTTTGTGACGGATAAAAAAATACGTGGAACAGAAGAAAGAAGAAGAAGAAAAGGCAGCTGCAGAAGAAGAAAATAATGAACTAAAGGAAAGTAATTGAATTAAAGATTAAAGGTCCTCCCCCTCTCCCCTTTCTTTCCCTCCCCCACTGGGAGGTACACAAACATGGTAAGTAAACACTGGACAGTTGACCAGTGGCGTGGGGTTAAAAAGAAATCCGAAACAAACAAATCCAAAACAAAGCGGTGGCGGACAGATTTTTTCTGGGGTTGAACATCGCTCTCATACGTGTCATATCATGACGAAGGTTTTACCTTCCACTCGCTGGAAACTCACACACCAGCTGCTCAAATTAACCTCACCCAGCCTGAGTCCCTGAGTGGGGCCGGGAATAGTGAGATTCACAAGGGATCGACTTGGAATGGTCACCCATCCAAGTCCTACCCTCGCTGGACGTTAACTTCAGTGACAAAATGAGAACTCTTGTATTCAACGTGTGACAGTTTGGCTTATTGCGGTATGGCAATCACAGAATTTCGTCCGATCTCTCTTCAGTTCGATCCTAGATTTGGGCAGAATTTTCTGACGTAAAATTCTTCTATGTATCAAGTACTGAACATGTGAGACCCAAAGCAGGCTGGGCGAGGGTAATAGGAATGCGAGTAGCTAAATTATAACATAATTTCATGTGATTAACTGACCTCAGTAGCTTGATCGATAAGGCGGCGGACTTGGAATCTGGAGGTCGGTGGTTCAAGTCCCGGTTTCAGCTGAAACCGGAGTTTCTATTTAGTAAACTAGTAAAGGGAGTTTGAGTAGTTGTGATATCACGAAAGTGACTAAAACAAATTAATATGGTAACTTTAATTTCCAGTGATTTCCGGAAAACTTAATTCTGGAAGTTAAAATACTTAACACCAAAATCATTGGACATACATACATTAGCCTATGCTTCTGTATGTCAATTGGGCCATGTTTATGTGCCTCCCAGTGAAGGGGCTGAAATTGAAAGTGGGTGTCCATATATTCCTTAAACCACCTTGATTTCGGTGACAACACTGCCAACTCAAAGTAGGTTTGGGAAAAAGCAAAGTAAAAAAATGGTATAGCTTGAGCAGACATCCTTTGATTTTTTTGTTCACGAAAAACTAGACACTTCCGACATTGAACTATCCTAGGAAAACATAAATGGTGATGAGATTTCTCACAGCTTTAGTTGAATTTTATTTGAACCGTATTAACAGCACAAACATACATATTTACATGTTTGGGGCTTTTGATTGGTTGAAGATAAAGAAAATATAACAAGGTCATTTCAAAGAATAACAGAAGTGAAATTTCCGTAATCAGCTGTATTTGTGTTGGTCTTCTCTAGTTGTTTTTTAACTAATCTTTTCAAAAATAAATTTAAAATGCAGATTCAAAATTAGGCGCTCTCAATTAGTATTCTATTTTTTTTTTTTTTTTAATTCCGTTTGCACGCAACAATTAATGTTGAAACTACGCAAATAGAATATTCTTATCTAAATTGAGCCTACTTTGTATCTAAATTGATTTTTTCCCTACATTTACATCTGTATTCCTCACTACCTAAGGCGAGATCTAGAAAGGAGTAATTGTTGAATATTACTAGGGAAGATATTTATCAAAAGGACGCAGAATGAGAACCAATCAGAAGCTAGAACATCCGTTCGTTTACATTTTGAGAGAAACGGTCGATAAACAATAAACAATGCATTTTATTATGACTGTTTGCTCTGTTCCTTGAAAATATGTATAATACAATTTGATTTTTCTCAAGATTCCATTCGGTTTACACCACTGGGTGAAAGAAAGAGAAAAAAAAGGTCATTCCTAATTGAGAGCGACCGAAGCATTTGCCATCAGCGGGGGGGGGGGGGGGGGGGGGGGGGGGGGGGGGGGGGAAAGACAAACATGGTCCATTGCTTTCCAGTCCTTAACGAATCCTGCCACAGAGATAGGACGTCCTTTTTTTACGTTCCAAAAAGCTTTCCTAGATTTTCATCTCGAAATGTACCTTTGTCTCCCGTTGTAATTAACGAAGCTTGGACTCTTGGAAGGTAGAAGGTAGGTATCTATGTAGACATTTGGCAGTAGTCAGAGATAAAGACTATTCTTTATCTCTGATGTCTGACAACCTCAGTAGCTTGATTGATAAGGCGGCGGACTTGTAACTTGGAGGTTGTTGGTTCAATAGATTCTCATCTCGAAATGTACCTTTGTCTCCTCTTGTAATCGAAGCTTGGGACTCTTGGAAGGTAGAAGGTAGTTATCTATGTAGACATTTGGTTATTCTTTATCTCTAACGTCTGATGGTTAGTCTGACCTCAGTAGCTTGATTGATAAGACGACGGACTTATAATCTAGAGGTTGGTGGTTCGAGTCCCGAATTCAGCGTTGATTGATGTAACCTGGAGGTCGGTGGAAGTCCCGGTTAGAGCGTAGATTTTGTATAGCTAGTTTGAGTAGTTGTTTGAGTGTTACTATCACGAAAGTGATATTGGTAGTCAAGTGGTTAACGCGCTAGTCTTATAAATCAGGTAGCGTATTGATCCGTTGGTTCGAATCCCACCTAGTGCATGAATTTTTCCTCATTAATTTGAGTTTGTGACCACATAATAATAAGACTCTGAGGGTTAGGTGGTAGAAAATGCTTTGAGCATTAACCTCGCCTGGTGGTTACCTTCCACTTAAGAGTATTATTATTAAAGTGATTAACACAAATATGATGACTTTTTCTTAACTAACTAACTGGTTGGTTTCCCTTTGAATATGACTTCTGTACGTAAAAAGTCAGAAGTACAAGGGCCAAAATATAAAATTATAGGCCAAATTATAGTTTCTACCTATAAAATTAACTTTAACATAAGTGAGACTCTCAAGTCAGTTTCAACCAATCACAGCTCACCATACTCTGACTTGAGGGACAGTCTGGCTTACCAAAAATTCAATCCTGTTTTATAATTCCCGTCTTTTGCCTCTATTGACGAAGGTTTCATCTTTATGCAGACACTAGCTAAAAACCGGCACTTTGTCACCGTTAAGGTTTTTTTCCCGTGGCTGGTGTCCTACTTGAAAATGAATCCTATTTCATAAATAATATTTCTCTTTTATATATTAAGATTCGGCCCGTGGACAGTATTCTCAGGCCAACTAGAGTTTTGAAAATAAATACAGTCATGTAGTAGACGAAAAAGACTATTAGTAGTAAAGTGTTCGTTCGGTTAGTCGTTGATATGGTCGAATTGCATATTTTTGATTTTACAATATCAATTTAGACGCCAAAATTGAATATTTTTGAGATACCAACCTCAGTAGCTTGGTCGATAAAGCGGCGGACTTGTAACCTGGAGGTCGGTGGTTCAAGTCCCAAGGTCAGCAAAGAGTGTTTGAGAAGTTGTGACATCACGAAAGTGAAACACAAATAGCTAAGATATTGGTCAACATTGGTCAACTGCTGCGAAAACTGGAGATCCCAGATCAAGTTTTTTCTTGATGCAGAGAATTGGCTTGGCAATCCAGAGGGGAAATGCGGCTTCATTTTTGGGAGCAATTCGAAACACTGGAGTTTTCGACGAATTCTTTTATGTTTAATAAATATATAATATGATAACTTTTTTTCGTAAAAATGTAAAAATATTAAATATTTCCGATTCAATATTGGAACACCTACTGAATAACGCAATGTTATTCAGTAGGTATTCCTACTGTTATACCCCCGGCAATTTGTTGCCGTTAAGGTTTTTGTCCGTGGTTGGCGTCCTAATAATTGTAAAAAAATACTTTCTTAATACGCACCTCAATACTAAAAAGAGACTGTGACAAATTGAGAGTAATTTGTTCCGGTCGTTTCGTAGTTCTGTAGATGATGAATTAATGAGAATGTATTAAACGGATTTTATATAGGTAATATTAAGATTTCAAACAATAGAAATATTTATTTACCTAAAAAATAATATCAATATCGATCATGGATTTTGTTAAAATCTACGGCATCCTTTTTCAAACTACTTTAATATTGAGCTTTGTTATTTGTAAAAAATGGAACTGCATAAAAAATCAACATGTTTTGATACACCTTCTATAAGGACCAAAATTTCTACGATTGGATACACTACACTGATACATGACAAGGTCTAATCCTAATTTGCCATAGGTACAAAAGAAAAAAAGTAGTAAACTCTCTTTGATATTATGAGCGACTATGTTATCATTGCTCTGCAAATAGGTCTTTAAATCTACAAAATAAACTGATTCATCTAACTAGCTTCTCATCTTTTCAAGAGCAAAGAAGCTGGTAAGTTCACACAAAAGTGAATTACGAAAGGAATAAAACAGAAGGAAAAAGTTTGAAGCTATAAAAAAAGCATGGATACGACAGAAAGCGACAGTTTTTTCTCCCACTCTGCGCATCGAAAGCCTTTTCTATATCTATACACGCTCTAAAACTCCTCCCTTTTAGCCATCCCTTGCAATTTTCCAGCCCCCTTTCTCCTTGGAAAAGTATCATTAGTATCACCATCTGTAAAAAAAATAAACCTTGTGTATTATTGAATTAAGTTCTCTATCATTTGATTTGCAAACTTTTAATAATCCAAACTATCTCGCCAGACCTAGGTCGCAAACCTTTAATAGAATTTTCCCAAAGTTAATAACGAATGTAATTTCATCAAGTCATTTCTGTTCGGAAAATTTCACATTGATCTGTTTAACATAATTAATTTTAATTTGTTTGTGTGTTACGGGTTTCAGCGTGGAATTAAATTAGGTATTTATGTACCTGTAAATTTAACGCAATTTGATTTGGAAAACCAATAACGAGTGTTGATTATTTTCTAATCGGGTTTACATCATAATTATATTGTAATTTTCAATTTTATGTTTTGAACAATTTAATTTTTTTAAATAATTAAAAATTTAATATTTTAATTATGTTTTATGTAATAATTTGATATACTTACCTATAGTGTTTGAGATTAACATATTTAACTGAAATATCTATTTATACTCGATGTTTCCGCTTGTAATTATAAATTGAATATTCAATAGAACAAGTTTTGCTAATACTAATTTTCAACAACATCTATAGAACTTGTTTTGATTTTGATTGATGATACGTTGAATTACATATTTATCATCGGAGCGAGATATGGACAAATGATATTTCGCACTAATCATGCAATCAGCTAACACTTGATCGCAGCTCCATTATCACAACCAAAAATCACAGGTTAACCTGTATTAATGACATTTCAAACAAATTTTGAAAGACAAATTTAAAATCAACCGTTTTCAAGATAGTATTTTCTACCAATTTTAAAGGGAATACTTGTTAACTTGTAAGCAAAATGATACATCTCTGAACATTCTACCATCTATTTATCATTAAATTTTAAGTCTATCTAGACTTCTAATTCCCACCAAAACGGCTTTTCTAATTCTGAACAAGATCTATTAACATTAAATGATACATCTCTGAACATTCTACCAGCTATTTATCAAAATTCTAAGTCAATCTAGATTTCTAATTGCCACCAAAACGGCTTTTCTAATTCTCAATAAGATCTAAATAAATAAACCTTTATTTGGAACAGAAATATTACATACATCAAAATTAATACCTATATCTGAACAACTGGTTCCAATTCAGCTTATTTGCTGAGGTGCAATAAGATCTATTAACATTAAATTCTAACGTAACTAATTATTTTCTTCGTTGAAATCTATTTATTCATTTGTCGAACCCTCGAACTGTCGAACTCTCGCCCGCCGTCATCACAACGGGCGCCACCATGGACTACTCGTATCTGAACCAGGCGGCCGCCCAGTTCGATTCCAGCTGTGCGCTCACTTCTCCGATGGACCCGTCGGGCCTCGGGCCGTGTTCCTACGGCGAGCAGATGACTTCGGCCGCCTATCGGTACACCGCGGCCTCGATGGCCCGCTCCTACAACTCGGTGACGCCCATGGGCCACCACTTGTCCCCGGGGGCCGGCCAGTGTGCTGTCATGGCGAGGGCCCACCAGGACCACAGGAGCCCCATGTTTCCCACCTCCATGAATCTGCAAAGTATGTTTCACCTTTTCGGCTTATTTTTTTTTATCAATTTCTTATATTACCATTTAAAGCAGCGGTCGGCTATTAAATCCTGTTCGGATCCGGATTGAAATGAGAAAAATACCCGCGGTCCCGATTAATAAAAACCATCAGCCGATACAGTCTCTTTGCACATTGTTAGGACTACTTCTTCTTGCAAATCAATGATTTCTATCTGCGCAATGAGGTCTTTGGACTATGAAACAATGAATTGGTTTCATCCAGCCATTCACCAGACGGTGATTTTTTTTCGGGCCTCGAATTTTTGTTCTGTTCGCGGGCCGGACAAAAGAGCTTCTGTCCGGATTTGGACCGCGGTCCGCTAATTGCCGACCGAGGAGTTAAGGGAAAAGAAAATTGACTTTGTTTTTTTTTTAATTTAGGTTTAACGTCGCTTTCAACTGCATGATCATATCACGACGAGGGTGTTACGCTCCATTCGTAGTAAACTCACAAACCTGCTACCCAAATTAACATCACCCAGCCTGGATTGGGCCGGAATGCCATAATCACGAAGTCTTCACCTTGCTGGACGTTGCTTAACTTTGGTGATCCTACGAGAAGCGTTGCATTCAAGGCGCCAACGACGCTGGCATTGACTTTGTTTATATCAAATTCTTCTCTTGTCATACATAATTATGTAGATGTACAATGTGCAATTGTGCATACATACAATATCATTTGTTGTTCTATCAATCAATTTTAATATTAACTTGTTAATCTTAGTGGACACTATCCCTTAACTTTCACCTTGACAACACTTGTAGAGGTCATAATATCTACGTGACGGAAAAATCTTACTTCAGAAACCTATCGGTCAGCTGCTAAAATCTAAGGGTCGACTTACAATTACACTCTTTCATAATACGGCCCTAAGGGTCGAATTATAAAATAGAATAATAACAATTATGCAGACCGTCACTCAAGTTAAGGTTCCAACCAATCACAGCGCACTCTAGTCCTATTTGAGGGAGAATATTTTTTTTTAATAAACGGGTTCGATCGATGTGTAATCTTACTTATCTTTGCTGTAATCCTATTTCATGATTTGGCCCTTGGTCTTCAAAAGTTAATTTTGCAATTATACTTCCTTTTTCTTGACTCAACTTTTTGTTATCCAAAGATAAAGTCTTTCTATAGGTCTTTTTTAAATTGAATAGGTATTTTTGAAATCTATCAACCGCACACAAAAAACAACTGATTTTTTCCTTTTCGTCTTCTTGTCTCTCACTCGAGCAGCATCGAACTCCACCGAAAACTCCACCGAAAGAGGGACTCCCTCAAAATGTCTCATACGAACTTCCCCTTTTTTTATTATACCTACTCCACCGATTTTGAATTAGGTAAAAAGAAGAAAACATGGATTTTATGATTCGGAGACACACAGTATATATTATATTTAATTCTAACAGTAATGTCAGCACTATATTATATTCTTGAGGCATGGCCTTCTATGTATTTTACCTAACCCTACTATATTCTTGAGGCATGGCCTTCTATGTATTTTACCTAACCCTACTATATTCTTGAGGCATGGCCTTCTATGTATTTTACCTAACCCTACTATATTCTTGAGGCATGGCCTTCTATGTATTATCCCTAACCCTACTATGTTCTTGAGGCATGGCCTTCTATGTATTTTACCTAACCCTACTATATTCTTGAGGCATGGCCTTCTAATATGTATTATCCCTAACCCTACTATGTTCTTGAGGCATGGCCTTCTATGTATTTTACCTAACCCTACTATATTGTATTTCTGACACATCCACAAATATAACAACTTAATACTTTGCATACAAATTGTATTTATGACACATCCACGAACATAACAACTTAATACTTTACATACAAATTGTATTTCTAACACATCCACTAACATAACAACTTTATACTTTACATACAAATTGTATTTTTGACACAAGCACTATTGTTACAATTTTTTTTTTTTTTTTTATAGGTACCTTGACCATCCTGTATTTTTTTTTTTCCAAAGAATGAGGTATATTTATATAATATTATACACTTCTTTCAAACAATCATCCTTGGGTAGTGTGCCAAGTACAGATGCTACATTCCCTCTAATTATAGCAATGCCCAATCTCTGAGTTAAGAAATATCCTGCTCTGTGATCCCTCGTCTCCTGCACCAGAGCTTTAGAAACAGATTTTAATAATCCTAAAGCATCTGGTCCAAAAGAGCCGTAGGTTTCGACAGCGAAAGGTACAAATTCATATTGCTGAGCTATTTCTATGTTTTCCTTTTTTTCCTTATCTCAGCTTGTTTGGCAGCTTCACCTGGTCCTTCTAGGGAAAATCCAATGTTAGACATTGCCAAGGTGTCAACACAAGTTACGTCCCAGACGAGGGGTTTTCCATTTTTCCATGGAATCATGGTCATTCCGTCTGGTCTCTTACCATCTTGTCTGAAAAGACCTGATGGTTCGAGAACAGCTGGAATGTGACATGATCCCAATGCTCTTTTCAAGGTGTTATTTAAATCCCCGTGTCGACTGTACCGTCCTCTGCTTTTAGAACAACTTAACCCATGGTGACCTTTTTCATCTACTTCTGAACCACAGGGGCACACATGGGATACACAAATATCTGAACCTAATCTTAGTCCAATAGCAACTCTCAAGGTTATATCATCTAAAAAACATCCAACATTTGCACTGGGTAAAGCTTGTAACCAAGCGCCTGACTCTTTGGTAGAGAGTCTGATATAAATGAAGCATGCTTATTCGTAATCAAGGGCTTAACCCATTCACTTTGCTGATTTGTTAAAGGCAAGGGTGTAATTGTATCAATAAGATGAATGAATCTTTCCAAAGCTGGTTTCTTGGTCATTTCCAAACTAAATGATGGACAAATTTGGGAAACTAGCACTGCAACGGAGTTAATAGAAGCTATGAAAGCGGGTAATGCTATTTCCTCCGTTCGTCCAATTCCCAAACCGCCAAGATTTACAGGGAATGTAGCTTGTCTCCAGGCATTAAAATCTAATTGACATTTAAGAGTGATTCTAAGGCTTTATGTATCATCTCATCAAACTTAATTAAATTTAAAGATCCATACTCATAAGCTTTGCAAGTTCTTAATAAGTAAACAAGTTTTGGAAGATTAAAACAATTCTTTAAGATAAAAAAAGCGTGGTGAGCATGTAAAAGATTCAACCGATTTACAAGGATATCGATTTTTTCAATTTTCTTGTCAATTGAGCAAGGTATACCCTGAGGTAAAAGAGGAGAACCTAATAGGGTCAATTCGTTTTCTTTTGGAAAAGAGATATCGGGAAATTTTTCAAGAATGGTGTCTTTGATGGATTCTGTTAGAGTTGAATTCTTTATAAAAATTTCACATTTTTTTAAATTTAGCTCTAAGCCCAAAGTAGATCCGATATTTATAACAGTATCCAGGTCATCGAGTATAGTATTTACTGGACCTCCTAAGGTACCATCATCTAAATACCATAGATTCAAGGGAGATTTTAATGAAGTGATTAATTGTTGGATCGTTATACAGAACAACAAGGGACCCAAAGGATCACCTTGTTGTACACCTCTGTCTGATATAATGCAAGTACCTTGATAGTTCAGAGAAGATGAATTTCGGTACATCTGACTAATAAAAGAAAAATATTCAGGAAAAAATTTCCCCACCTGCAGTAGTAGTTCATCCCGATATATCTCATTGAACGCATTTCTAAAATCTAATTTCAATAATACTTCAGCCTCTTCAGTTCCCTTGTCCAAAAATTCTCTGGTTGCATGTACTACGACTTCTGCACCATTTGGTGTTCCAAAACCCAACTGCCTAGGACGTAACGTGTTTCCCATGAAATTCATCAATCTCTTACTGATTATTTTACATACTAATCTTCGTAAAACATTACCTACGGCAATTGGCCTAATACCATTGTCAGGTTTCAACAGAGCAGTTAAATTGGCACCGTATAATACCTGGCACACTACCTCAGGAAGTTGACCTTTTATACACATCGTTGAGATTTTCGTCATGGATCTGAGCAAGTTTTCACTGGCTTCCTCTGAAACTCCTTGTAACATGTCTTTAAGGTGCTGTGGACGAAGACCATCTAAACCTCCCGAAGAACCATGCGGGAAACTTCTGATGGCATCCATAACTTCTTTTGTAGTAACATCAGAAACTGGAGGTACGCTGTCTGGTGAAGGTGGAAAATCAGCTGATGACTGCTGCTCAGGGTGTTTCTCTAACAGGAGACGCAATGTGTTTTCATCGTTGGGGGCCACTGTATCTTGAGATGATATAACTCGCACTGCTCCCTTGATGTCCCATCATTAATTTTTGCTTCAATTATCTTCTTGATCTTGTCATTTTTATTACCAGATTTTCGATGAAGCGGTGAAGTACTTGGGCAGTCATTTTGTAAATCGAGAAGTTCATTAGTTGTAATATTCTTTTTCACTTTGGAGGTCAAATTGTTGCCGTATCCAGAACATTTTTTGTCGGGTAATTTCAGAGCTGTGTAGGAAAATAAGAGTAAGTTATTCCAACTAGAAACGTCATTTTTCTCAACGCACGCATCCAACAGTTCTGTGAATCTTATAGCAGCTGATTGTCGGGCTCCTTTTGGAATTCTATTCAAAACTCGTACATGTTTTCTTGTGTTTTGAAGTAAATGAAAAATTGAGCTACTGTTGTTGGATTCATCTTTATCATCATTATGAGCTTGATCTTCTTTTGCTCGAGGAGTTTGGATTTGTTTTATCTTGCATTTTTTAGACTCTCGATGTTTTTGTAAACCATGTTTAGTTACCGTGAATGCGCCACATAAATCGCATACAAAATAACCATCTTTATTAGGTTCCATTCTATTTGATAAAATTATTAATAAGATTTTAAACTTATTTGTATGTCAAACTCATATTCAATTGTTACAATTGAATATGAGTTTGACATACAAATAATATTAAGAACATAATATCGCCAGCGTTGCGCATCGGTAGCAAGTTGAATACACCATTTCTCGTTCTCTCACTGAAGTTAAGTAACGTCCAGTTAGGTGAGAACTTGGAAGATTGACTTTTTGGTCCATCTCAGGCTGGATGAGGTTAAAACGAGAAGCTAGTTTCTGCGTTTCCAGCGAATGATACGTAGAATCCCCTTTTTAATATGACCATGCAGTCGAAAGCGACGTTTAATTTTTTTTTACGAATGGTCTTCACATAGTGATATGAATGACCTGAAAAAACATGGTATCCACTAATTTTACATCTGCACATCTGACTGTTTTTTGTGAGGTTAAATTGTAGGTTTGTAAGTTCTCAGATGGTTTGTGAGTTAAGCAGAACATAAACAAAAACAAAAATAAAAAGAATATTGATAGACTACCCGTTAAACGATTGGTCGTTAACCAGTTAAACCACCCGTTAACCGATTGCACCCGAAAATCATATAAAATCTGCATGTTTCTTCTCTCCCTATCTAGTACGCCACTTTCCGTTTCGTCCACAGAAAGGTCGGGGAAGGTTAAATGAAAAAATCGGCACATATTTGTATATAGTATAACTATTTATCTCACATGTTAAAGGTACATATAACTTTTTTGACAAAGCATGTTCAAAGTTTGTAAACTTTTGTCTTGTCATCCACACAACCAAAACAGAGAGAAAGAGAGGAGAGAGCTAGAGAAGGAGAAAGAGAGAGAGAGAAAGAAAAAGAGAAAAGAAAGAGAAAGAGAAAGAGCAAAAAAAGAAATAAATAGTGAAAGAAAAACCAAGAAGGAGAGACAGAGAAAAGAAGAAATACAGAGAGAAAGAGAAGGAGAGAAGGAGAAAGAAAGAGAGAGAGAGAGAGGGAGAGAGAGAGAGAGAGATAGCAACATAAGGGAGGGAGAGAAAAAGAAGTTAAGGGTAGACAACCACACTTCAGTTCGCATTAGTGTTCCAATATATTTCTCCTTACAAGGTTTATCATAGGATATATTACGGACACAGGGTTATAGAAAAGCGATCTCCCCCCTGTCTGTCTCTCTACGCTGATTCCCCCTAACTTTCTCGGCGTCCTGATCCCCCCTAACTCTCTCGGCGTCCTGATCTCCCCTAACTTTCTCGGCGTCCTGATCTCCCTTTAACTCTCTCTCTCTCTCTACCCTGGTTTCCCCTAACTCTCTCAGCGTGCTGATCTCTCTTTAACTCTCTCTCTCTCTCAACTCTGGTTCCCCTAACTCTCTCAGGATCCTGATCCTGATCATAATTATGAATCCAGAATAATTATACACTTTTTAGAAAAGTGCAATGTAAACTATGACGTAATTTCAGATAATTTACAACGCAAATGTAGTGATACCAGGGCCGGGATATTCTTAAGCCAACGACTGTCATTGGCAGTCCAGCGTGGAAATGCCTCGAGCCTGGTAGGCACGATGTGTCGACAGAAGAACGATGGTATGTTTGTTGTATGAAGATATTAAAGTTAAATAAATCAACCTAAATTGTATTACGTAGGTACTACTACGACTAGATAGCTATGATAATTATCTGTGTTTTCCGACATAGATACTTCAAATTCCGACACTTCAACAACTCAAACAATGAACACACATGACTCTAAACGAAACCACAACTACCGTTATAAAACCATGCGATGAGATTTACCACAAATATTCCCATTATAACACAAGCTTCACCACAATTAGTCCCATCACACCACCGCAACCTTCCCATAACACACCCAGTTCCCACCACCACCTTAATATCCCCATATACTCACTCCTTCGTCTTATGATGGCTCCTTCATTAAAAATGCATCCCCTCACTTCTACCAGCAGTGGTGGAGCAATATGGCGGAGAAGGGGATTTATTTAAGAATCTTTTTCTTTAATTTTAATCAAGCATCCAAAATTTAATAATAAAAAGTTGAACTTGGCTATAAGGAGATGTTGGTAATGTATGTATGTATTATTATTACTATGAAACTCTTTATTAATAGGACATACATTATACATATATGTACAAACGAGTAATTATAAAAAATAGAATACAAAATTTAGAACAATATAAACAAGAAAAGAAAAGATAAACATAGATAAAATATAAATACATACAGATCCTACCCAACCCTTGTAATATCAATATAGTACAAATAAATAAAAATATTGAATTATTATTATTAAACTCTTTATTAGAAGAACATTGTATATACAAACAAATAATGGTAAAAAATGAAATACCAAATTGACAACATAAATATAAACAGGGAAAAAAAAAAAAAAAAAAAAAAAAAAAATATATACATATGTCCTAACCAAATGGCGGGCTTATTGCCTAGGGCAATCTCTTCCACCCAACCCTTGGAATTGGCATTTTTCAACTCTTCATGGTTGAGGTTATACTCTTTAAAATCTTCTTCTTGTAAATCAAGCTTGCAGCACCCCCAGACAAAAGAAAGGATTTTCTCAAGTCCTAGCTCGTACACAAGGAAAATCATCACACATTTCTAGCATAATTATTAATATTGACATGGTAAACAAACTCAATCTCTTTAGATAATCAAATAACGACTCTATTAATCCCATTTTAGTCTGTTTTAGAAAACCTATAACCACCAAAGCAATCCCATACTTACTTACTCACTTACTTACTTAAAAGCCATCACAAACCTTCTCCAAAGTGTTCTGTCTTGTGCTGTTTGAGAGAAAATATAAATAAAATAATACCAATTTCTACAGTATAAAAAGAACATCAACATTACCATCGGCCGAATAAAAAAAAAAGGTTCTTCAAAATCATGGTCTTTTTTTAGCGGTTCCGAGTAATTTAAAAATAAAATGGAACACCAGAAAAATCTGAAAAATATAGAACACCAGAGAAACAGATGCGCTGCTGAAATTCTCATAGCAGCATAATATTTTGAAGGAGAAATAATTTTGAAATTCACAAGAACAGGACGAGAAAGAAAAGTCGGGGGAGGGTGGAAAAGATGAATGAAATGGAAAATGGAAATGGAAAACTGGAGGAGAAGGAGGAAGGACGAGCATCAGGTATTTCAGAGGGGAAATGGTGGCTCGAGGAGTTGGGGAATGGCGGAGAAGATGGTGAAGGATGAGGAATTGGATAGGAAAGACGAAGAGAAGGGAATGCAGATAGAAGAGACGAGGGGAGAGAAGGAAGAGATAAAAATTGAGATGGTGGAGGGGAAGGAATTGGAGAGGAAAGAGGAAGAGAAGGGAGTACAGATGGAAGAGACGAGGGGAGAGAAGGAAGAAATACAAGTTGAGATGGTGGAGGGGAAGGAATTGGAGAGGAAAGAGGAAGAGAAGGGAATGCAGATTGAAGAGACGAGAGGAGAGAAGGAAGAGATAAAAGTTGAGATGGTGAAGGAGAAAGAGAAGAAATTGTAGAGGAAGAGGAGGGAGTACAGATTGAAGAGACGATGGAAGAGAAGAAAGAGATAAAAATTGAGACGGTGGAGGAGAAGGAATTGGAGAAGAAAGAGGAAGAGAAGGGAATGCAGATGGAAGAGAAGAAAGAGATAAAAGTTGAGACGGTGAAGGAGAAGGAATTGGAGAAGAAAGAGGAAGAGAAGGGAATGCAGATGGAAGAGACGATGGAAGAGAAGAAACAGATAAAAGTTGAGATGGTGAAGGAGAAAGAGAAGAAATTGTAGAGGAAGAGCAGGGAGTACAGATTGAAGAGACGATGGAAGAGAAGGAAGAGATAAAAATTGAGATGGTGGAGGAGAAGGAAATGGAGAGGAAAGAGGAAGAGAAGGGAATGCAGATGGAAGAGACGAGGGGAGAGAAGGAAGAGATAAAAATTGAGATGGTGGAGGGGAAGGAATTGGAGAGGAAAGAGGAAGAGAAGGGAGTACAGATGGAAGAGACGAGGGGAGAGAAGGAAGAAATACAAGTTGAGATGGTGAAGGAGAAATAGAAGAAATTGTAGAGGAAGAGGAGGGAGTACAGATTGAAGAGACGATGGAAGAGAAAAATTGAGATGGTGAAGGAGAAAGAGAAGAAATTGTAGAGGAAGAGCAGATGGAAGTACAGAAAAGACGATGGAAGAGACATGATGGAGATGAAAGAAAAGATAAGAAACGGAACGAGAGAAGAAGGTCAGAGAAGAGACACGGTAATAGGAAGATTAGAAGAGAATGAAGATAGAGGAGATAGTGGCAGAGAAGAAAGAGGAAGAGAAAGCCACTAAATAGAGGAATTGATAGACGTGGTGTAGTATGAAGAGAAAGAGGATAGAGGTAGAACAAAGATATAAGAGTAGTTATAAAAGAGATGATGATGATGATGATGATGATGATGATGATGATGATGATGATGATGATGAAGAAGAAGAAGAAGAAAAAGAAAAATCAAGGAAAAATAAGCATAAAAACGACGAGAAAAAGTTGGAAAACTTATTCTTTCAATGTTGTGGAAACGTTGGGACACTCACCCTTGCTTACCCTACTATCTTTACCTCTCCTCTATTATTCCCTCTCTCATTTTTCCATCCCCTTTTGCCTCATCCTACCTCGCCCCTCTTTCTTTTTCTCTCTCTCTCTTCCTCTTTCTCTCTCTCTCTCTTTCTTTCTTTTTCTCTTTCTCTTTCTCTTTCTCTTACACCGTCCATCCTTCTGTTTCCTCTTATATCCTCTCCAAATGTTTTATTTTCTTTCAACCCTCTTCATCTTTCTTTCTCTTCTCTCTTCTTCTCTTTTAGCTCGAATTTCCTCTTTAGGTATCTCTTCTTCAACTCGCTTTATCTCCTCAGAAGTTATCCTTTAGGTTAGGAGATTTTATATGTATTTATTAATTTGTAAAAATAAAGTAACCAATATTGAATTCAATTCAATTCAATGTCCCTCTCTCTCTCTCTCTCTTTTTTACCAAAAAAACCTTCAATTCTTCAAAACCTTCAATTCAACCTCAACCACTTTCTTTCCCTCAATTTCCTCTTTATTTTACTCCCCTCTCCCAACCAACCCTTTTCTTTACCTTTCCTCGAACAGTGTTTATCTCCCTCCCTCTCTTTCTGAAAAATCCTTCCTTTCAACCCTCATCAACTGTCTCTTGTCTTTCCTTCTCTTTCAACCCCAATTCCTTCTCACTCCCTCCCATTTCCTTTCTCTCTTACCTCCTCTTTCTCTTTTCCCTACCACCCCCTTCCTCCATTACCCCTATTTCTTTCTCTTCCCTCTCTCGAACATCCCTCAGATCCTCTTTTCACCCTCACCATCTTTCCCTCCCCCTATTTCAACCCCAATCCCCCCTCTCTCAGTTCCTCTTTTCCCTCTCTCCCCCCCCTCCCTCTTTCCTTCCATTTCGATCAATAGAGATGCCTGAGAGGCAAAGAAAATGGCCGACCCTTTGCGACATGTCTAAGACACCATTACTGCTGCGTTTGTTTGTTTACATTGGAGAAATCCCGACATATTTTTTTCCCCCATCTGTCTTTCGGAAAAAGGGCCGGTCGGACAGTGGACAGTGGGGTTGATCGAAGGGAAAGTTTGGGTTATTGTTTACCTGACGGCGCGGGGCAGGGGTGTACATTTAGACAATCAAAATGCCTTCTCAAAATCTAGGAATAAAGGGATGATTTTTTTCGGATGTAATACGGTTCATTTTTTTTTTTTTTTATGCAGGTACTAGCGGGTTACACCCGCCGCTTTGCCAGCCCATCAAACACACACAACGCACACACACACACACCCACACACACACATCCACACACACACATCCACACACACCCACACACACGCACACACACCCACACACCCACACACACCACACACACCACACATACCACACCACACACACACACACACACCACACCACACACACACACACACACACACACACACACACACACACACACCACACACACACACACACACACACACACCACACACACACACCACACACACCAACACACACACACACCACACACCACCACACACACCACAACACCACACACACCAACACACACACACACCACACACACACAACACACACACCACACAACACAAAATGTCATTTAGGTTTGAAAAAAAACCTGAATATTTTTTGTCGCCCATCTATTTTCTGGCCTTCCCCGGCGTAGCTCAAGAATGGCTCATCAGAATTTCGCGATCAATATGTCAAATGAAAGCCTAAACCCTTGCCTAAAACTTTCTCGCTCTGAGTTGATAGGTCGTCACTTCAAATTTCGAGAAAAAATGTCATTTAGGTCAAAAAACGTGAATATTTTACATGTTACCCATCCATTTTTTTACCTTACCCGGCGTAGCTCAAGAACGGCTCATCAGAAATTCGCGATCGATATGTCAATTGAAAGCTCAAGCCCTTGCCTAAAACTTTCTTGCTTTGAGTTGATAGGTCGTCGCGACAAATTTCGAGAAAAAATGTCATTTATCTCAAAAAACGTGCATTTTTTTTGCGTCACCCATCCATTTTTATCCTTACTCATTGTAGCTTAACCTCAGGGAGATATAATCTAGCCTAGAAGAATTTCCTGATCCAAGCGGACCTATGTGCAAAATTTCAGGTTTCTCGGTCAAACGGTGTGGATTTCTATAAAGAACATACATACACACATACACGCATCCTCACGCAGCAATACTTAGCCGAACCATTTTTGCGTTGCGACTTAGCCGAACTTAAGAAAAGTTTGTCCAATTTGAATAAGGTTTATATCAATTGATAGCAATTTCTATAAAGAACATACATACACACATACACGCATCCTCACGCAGCAATACTTAGCCGAACCATTTTTGCGTTGCGACTTAGCGACAAATTTCGAGAAAAAATGTCATTTATCTCAAAAAACGTGCATTTTTTTTGCGTCACCCATCCATTTTTATCCTTACTCATTGTAGCTTAACCTCAGGGAGATATAATCTAGCCTAGAAGAATTTCCTGATCCAAGCGGACCTATGTGCAAAATTTCAGGTTTCTCGGTCAAACGGTGTGGATTTCTATAAAGAACATACATACACACATACATACATACACACACACATACAGACAGCTTTCTTTTATAGATATAGATATACGTAGGTAATTAGGTATGTCTACAGGTATATGCTATATACATATCTGTAGACAAAAAAATATGGTGTACATTTAATAGAACATATTAATAAAGCTCAAGGTGACTGGTGATAATTCCTCCAACATTTTCATGATAGAACACCACATTTTCAGATAATTTTCTAGGTAATTTCATGGAGATACAGGGACGATTCATTTTTATAATTTCTTTAAATAAAAGGTATGATCTTTTCTGAATTTTTCAGAAAATCTTCTCTATCTTTTATTTTTAAAGGTCTTTGTGCCTCGAAACCACTTTCGCATTACTTCAGGGCAATTTACCTTTACATCCATGCCATTCCGGAAACGGAAAACTATTTCAGAAATTCTCGCTCCGGCCGGAATTCGAACCCCCAAACTCCGGGTCAGCAAGCAACGCTCTTAACCACTGAGCCACGGTGGTCAGCTGGTTCACTGTATAGTACCAATTATACTCCGGGCATTATTAATTGTGTCCTCACAGAGGATTTTTTTTTATCTATTTAGGTCTTCATTTATCTATTCATTTCGTTTTGCTCCAATTTCAATTTTTTTTCATATTTCTGGACGTTTCATAAGCTACTACGCCAGCCTCCGTGGCGTAACAGTTGTGACTACTGCCCGTAGTCCAGGGATCCTGAGTTCGATTCCCGGTTGGACCAGACTTTTCACACAGAAAATTATATGCCTTATTATTATAACTTCCTGAGCAACTTTTTTTCTGTTTTTGTAATATACTTGGTAACAATAATTGTCTTTATCCATCTATTCAACCGGGTATTATTAATTATGTGTTAAGTGGCAGAGAATGCCTAAGGCATTAACTTCGCCCCGGATTACAATCTGAGCGCACGGCAGTGCGCCAGGCCAAGTTCCAGCAAGCACGGCAGTGTATCTTTACACGAAGCGATTCACCCGGTTTTTCACACGCTCATATCTTCGGTTCAATTGATCATAGAGATATGAAATTTGGAACAGAGATTGTCCTAATATCATTAAAAAGACATTGAAAATTTAAAGACTCTATGCAAAAAACTTTCAGAGGAATGTAATTTTGAAATTTGCGATTTTGATACTGACTGACTGACTGACTGACAGATCATCAAAATTATGAGGCACTTCCCGACTACCTAGAAAGCTGAAATTTTGCATGATGGTAGGGTTTATTGTAAAAGTACAGGGAAAATCTGAAAACCGGATTTTTTTCACTTATCATGGTGTAAAACGGTGTCGTTTTAGGGAGAATTTATATAATCGATTATGAATCTAAATTATGAAGCATTTCCCGACTATCTAGAAAGCTGAAATTTTGCATGATGGTAGGGTTTATTGTAAAAGTACAGGAAAAAAATATGAAAACTGGAACTTTCGCACTTATCATGCTGTTAAACGGTGTAGTTTTAGGGAGAAAGTATACTCGATTATGCATATAAATTATGAGGCACTTCCCTACTACCTACAAAGCTGAAATTTTGTATGGTGCTAAGGTTCATTGTAAAAGTACAAGGAAAAAATCTGAAAACCGGAACTTTCGCACTTATCATGCTGTTAAACGGTGTCGTTTTAGGAAGGAAGTATATTCGATTATGCATATAAATTATGAGGCACTTCCCTACTACCTACAAATCTGAAATTTCGTATGGTGCTAGGGTTCATTGTAGAAATACAAGGAAAAATCTGAAAACCGGAACTTTCGCACTTATCATGCTGTTAAACGGTGTTATTTTAGGGAGGAAATATACTCGATTATGTACGTATATACATTTTGAGGTACTTCCCTACTACCTACAAAGCTGAAATTTTGCATAGTGCTAGGGTTTACTGTAAAAATACAGGGAAAAATCTGAAAACCGGCACTTTCGCACTATTTCCGCTGTTGAACGGTGTCGTTTTAGGGAGCATATTAAAGTGAGAATTCTGAAGTTTTTAATAATAAATAATGAAACGTGCTGTGAAACGAAGCATTTACAAAAAGTAATGATATCCCACAAAAAACTACCGTTAAAAAAAGGGCCAAGTTCCAGAACTCCTATCCAAAAAGGTTTCGCCAATGAACGCAGTGATATCTAGATTGCGGCCAAGTTATCTTGGTACTAAACTATTTCTTTTATTAAAACCCGTTTACTGAGTTCCTCATTTTGTATGTTTTTAACTGCAAACTATCCTCTAACTTGGCCAGTTTTATGCCATCGGTTTTATGGAATAGGTACAGAATAACAATATAACCATTTTTGTTTTCTATTAACATAAATATAATCTCTTACAGTGAAATTTCATGAATTAGTGCTTTAGTCCTTCCTTTAGCATCAATTCTGAACAAAGGAGCGAAACTGGCCAAGTTAGAGGATAGTTTGCAGTTAAAAAAATACAAAATGAGGAACTCAGAAAACGGGTTTTAATAAAAGAAATAGTTTAGTACCAAGATAACTTAGCCGCAATCTAGATATCACTGCGTTCATTGGCGAAACCTTTTTGGATAGGAGTTCTGGAACTTGGCCCTTTTTTTAACGGTAGTTTTTTGTGGGATACATTGTACATTTAAATTTAAATATTTTTTTTTTTTCTATATCTTTTTTTTTGTTGTAAATATTGTTAATTTTTTTTTATCTTTGTTAATAATTTATTGTTGTTTGTATTGTATAAAAAATAAAGTGTAAATAAATAAATACATAAAAATAAATATTCATTCTCTCCATTTTTCCAGGTGGTCTCCCCTACAAGGTGTACTCCGGCCACGAGGGCGTCCTCACGGAGAAGAGAAAGCAGCGGCGGATACGCACCACCTTCACCTCCGCCCAGCTGAAGGAGCTGGAGAGAGCTTTCCAGGAGACCCACTATCCGGACATCTACACCCGGGAGGAGATAGCCATGAAGATCGATCTGACCGAGGCCAGAGTCCAGGTAGGACTATTTTTGTACTATAATAATAATAATTCCGTGTCCGTGAGATAGGTATTGATACCTAAATCACAGTGGTGAGAGGATTATATGGACGCCCATCCAATGTCTAGGCTCCTTTCATGTCCATTGATTCTATTTGGTTTTAACGTCCTGACTTGAGGTAGACAGGACGGGGGTTTTACCCTCCATTCGCTGAGAATCGTACCAGCTACCCACAATGACCTCACCCAGCCTGAGTAGGGCCGGAATCTTCGAAAAGTCTGCTCCAACCGGGAGTTGAACTCGGGAACTCTGGACTACGGGCGGTAGTCACAAGCATTACGCCACGGATATAATACTTTAATATAATAAAATATAGATAGATAGATCGCCATCAACGTCGATCTGACGGAAGCCAGAGAGTCCAGGTAGGACTATTTTTTACTTTCCTTATCCTATAATAAGGAAAGTATTGTATTCGTCGAAAATTTGACCTACCCAGTTTTTCACATTTCTGGACGAATCATAGCCTCAGGATACCAAAAAAGTCTTTTTCGGCCATTGGTCCGTGCGTCTGTGTGTGTGTCTGTGAACAGGATATCTCGCGAACGGTAAGAGCTAGAGACTTGAAATTTGGTGTGGAAATTAATTTTATACACCAGACGAACCACGAAACTTTTGGTTAAAATTGGCCGCATCCCGCGGCCGCAGGGCCGCAAATATTAGCCGCAAGCGCCGCTTCTATGAATTGGTTAATGATACAAAAAAAGTGACAGAACAACATTTTCTTAGATTAAAAAAATAATAGGGGTCTCTTCTTATCATTTTTTTGATATCTTGAACTTTTTGGACCTCGGCCCCAATTTACCGATATTTTGGGGGGGACCCGCTCAGACTAACTTTTTTATTATTCATCCTAGATGGGGATTGTGACATATCAAATCCAATGATTTCAAGGTGCTGATTACGAATTTGGCTTTGATTTTTAGCTGACTGTTACCTTTGAGTCACCAGTGGCTTTTGGTCCTGTTCCCATTCCTAATATGATAAGGAAAGTTGTGTGATGTTTACACCAGATTTTTTACTTATTTATTTATTTGAACAATATACGGGGATATTTACCCTGTACTAACTAATTTACAATTCATTTCCCTAACTATGAAAATATAAACTATCTAACATAAGACTTTCTACTTAATTATGTAATATCTGTAATATATATGTAATTATGGTCCAGGTATGTCCTGATATTCATGTACATCTAATACAACTTCTCACTTTTCTGTTTATACTGATTAAAATAGAGAGGTTAGTTGATGGCATGGCTATTCAGAACTATTACCTGCTGATGAGAGCAAATAAGCTCGAAACAGCTGTCCAGGTATGTTCTGATATTCATGTACATCTAATACAACTTCTCACTTTTCTGTTTATACTGATTATACTGATATAAAAACACATTTGACTTAAGTTTTAAAAAAAAGAAGAGAAAAAACCAATCCCGCCAACTTAGATTAACTTGTTGTTGTAATTTTTTTTGATTTGATGGACAGTAATACAGAAAAAGTCTAGGTGCTCCCTGAGTGTAATTAGCTGTCCGTTGAAGTCTTATCAATGGAGAATGTTGTAAGTAGTTTGTGCGTAAAAAGGTGGTTTGAGGATCGCGTGTAGGATATGATGGTCAGAAGGCAGTCAGAGAAATCTTTCGTCGACCGAGTAATAAATCCCAACATTTTAGAAGACTTAGAACAAATGGCATCAACTTGCGAGAATATTTAATACAGATTCCGCCGAGAGGGCTTTACAGGAGACACACTATGTGAACATTTACACCAGGGAGCAAATTTCCATGAAGATTGTAGATATTATAGTGGTGTATATAACTATAAAGTTGAAAAACACCACTTTAATATAATAGAATATAGATAGATAGATCGCCAAAAACATCGATCTGACGGAAGCCAGAGTCCAGGTAGGACTATTGTTTTTTACTTGCGAGAATATTTAGTCCTGGTAGCTCAGTGGTAAAGGCGGCACTCTGTGAATCCAGAGATTCCAGAGGTCGCGGGTTCGAAACCCAGCCGGGACATGACAAGCTATCCTCCCATTTATTATTATTATTCAACAATTTTGATCAATCTTTCTTTACAATTTTTATATACAGGTGCAGTCAAAAGGTATAATTAATGAAAGATAAACAAAGTTTGATCATTGGAGCTAGGAATTTTACCCTCCATCCGCTGGAAACTTAAAGCAACCCAAAGAATATTATTATGTAGATTGAATTAATCAAACATGAATATTAATAGTTTTTTTTTTTTTATTATTTTCTAAGCCGTTCTGTGGTTAAAAGCTTTTGTCATCGTTTACTGTAAATCTTCTGATAGTCCAGATTCAATCGTGTGATTCATGTAATCAAGAAATTATCAACGCCGTGTGCCGTGTGGTGGATTTCATTAATCATTTTCAATTTAAAAATATGTAGATCTGGTTTTTCTCGTGCATCATGGTAGGCTCTCATGCCAGTTAATATTAGGAATTTATATGATAGATTAGAAATAATGTGATTTTTTTTTTAACGCTTTATTAGGTAGAACAAAAAATATATACAGTAGAACACAATGAAATATAAAGAAAAACAAAAAGATTAAACAAATATACAAGAAGGAAAAAAAGAGAGAAATGTCCTACCTAAAGGGCGGGGTTATTGCCTGTGGCAATCTCTTCCACCCAACCCTTATATAGCTAAACAAGCTCTAGACTCTCCAAACAGCATAACAGGCCCTCCTTCAAATAAAACGCTTATTCTATTCTATTTTTGCAGGTATAATTATTGTAAAAAAACAGCTTTTTTTCCACCAGATATTTCAAATTTCTCACAAGTTCTCTTTCTCACGATTAATAAAAACGCTTTCAATTGGAAAAGTTAACTGAAGTACGTTGGTCGGTAAATTTAACTTAATTTACCACCCACTTTACATTATCATGGTAGTTTGTCACGCATTAAGATAGTGCGTATAAGTTTGTACATATGAATAATTTCACTTAATGTAATGCAGCAACACACTTCACACTTTCGCGCCTACGACACCTCATCTAATTGTTCTTTTACATTGTAATAATTATGTTTTACGAGAGTGAGTTTTGTCAGTTGAAATTTAATAACAAATCAATTTACCACCGAGGGTGCTTCTTTTCGATCGGTGGAACCAATTTCCTTTAGTTGTGCAGTTGGTAACTTGAAAGTTTTTGTCAACGCAAAAATTTCTCACGTAAGTCAAGTGGAAAAAAATTGATTTTGGCCTCTGAGATTAGCTGTTTCCTCATCTGCACTGGTAGTCAAGTGGTTAGCGCGCTAGTCTGGTAATCCAGGTAGCGTAGGGATCCGTTGATTCGAATCCCACCCAGTGCATGAAATTTTTCCTCATTAATTTGAGTTTGTGACCACATCAATAAGACTCTCAGCGTTAGGTGGTAGAAACCGGGACTTGAACCACCGACCTCCAGGTTACAAGTCCGCCGCCTTATCGATCATGCTACTGAGGTCGGTAGGTGCTAGAAAATGCTTTGAGCATTAACCTCGCCTGATGGTTACCTTCCACTAAACAGTGTTATTATTATTATGGTCAATTGGACGTTTGTTTCTTTTTAGCATACATAAATGGAGATGTTTAGCTACTAATTCAGTCATTTACTGATTCATAAATTTCATTTTCAAGTTAACCGAAAATAAAAACATAGAATCTCCTGAAATCTGAATACAAATATTGAGGTATTAATTAAAAACCTCAACAGAATTACTACTAGTATTACATATCAAGCTTGTTGAGATCGAGACCTTTGATTCCAATACCCCACTCGATGGGTTTTAATTATAAATAAGAACAGACAGACAGACAAACAAAAGCCAAATCGTCCAGTATACAAGTTAAAATAGAACCTCACCATACTTAAAAGTAAAAAAAAAAAAAAATTCTACACGTTTAATGTCAGTAATAAGTTGATATATAAATCATACACGTAAATGCAATAGTTTATTGCGTGTGTAAGTATGCATAAAAAAATAAAATAAAAATTATGAAAGTACCAAAACATGGTAAATTTTGCCAACAAATAAATTGAAACAACAAAAATGCACTATACCACTACTAACAAAAATAACATTAACAATATTAACAAGATAACAATAATGACCAGGAAACAATAACACTTACAGGAAGGATAAAAGGGACTCATCAAAGACAACAAGCAACGCCCAGGCTTGACACGTGACCATAACACAGGACGGGAATTAAGGATAAGTGTAGGGGGGGTTTAAATTAGAAGGATAATACATGTAAGGGGAGAGAGAGAGAGAAAGAAAGAGAGAGATAGAGTGTGTGAGAGAGAGAAAAAGAGGGGGGTGGAGAGAAGGAGAGAGGAGATAAAAATTAGGATATGAGATAAGGGGAGAGAGTGCATTGAATAGTCATAATCTGAGTCATAATTCCGTAGGGTCACCGAAGTTAAGCAATGGCCATCGAGGTGAAGACTTTTTGATGCTAATATTACGGAGCAACCCAGGTTGGTTGAGGTTAATGTGGGTAGCAGGTTTGTGAGTTTCCTGCGAATGGAGGGTAATACCCCCGTCGTGATATGACCATGCAGTTGAAAGCAACGTTAAACCTAAGAAAAAGAAAAGTTATGTGTTTCGTGGGAACTTGGTGTTTTCACTTTGTCATCTCCTTATAGTCACATTATGACTATTCAATGCACTGCGCACAATTACATAGAACCTTCACATTTCAGTGGTGTCGCAGTTGAAGCTACGTTGAACCCAAACAAACAATATCGAGTTGCAAGCGTAAGCCAAGTTATCTCAGGGAGATTTCTGATAAGGCTAATGACTGAAATTAGAGTTGCGAAGTAGGAGCAGGGGATAGAGGGGGGCTAATAATTGTCAAGTGAAGTTTGAAGTGTCCGGAAAATCATTGCGCGTGCGAATCCAGGAATTTTCCGGGAATCAACAAGATCGATTTTCAACACTTGTGATTTTTCCGGTGCGATAAGAATCGAGCAGGGACGACTACACGCAAGGGAGTCGAACCCTTGAACCCTCTTTGAATTGAATTGAATTGAATTTTATTGTGATAATATACAATATTGTATGAACACAATTGCTTAAATCTAATATAATAATAACATCTTTTGTTGAACTCCTCGAATGTTGAACCCCTCTGCATTGAAAACACACTCCCTAGCACCACTCCTGGTCTTTCTGAAGTATCAATTAGAAAAGGGGAATGGGGCTGCGCTAGAATCCAGTGAAAATTTTACACAGACATCGGAATTATTGTATCGAATTACATACACAACTGATTCTGATCTCAATTCTTTCACAACTTCAGTTTTCCATGGGAAAATGTCATTTTTCTTGTTCGACATAATATCTAATATCCTATCATTTATCTCTGGAGTGTCAATTTTCTTACTTCGTGATATCCTTATAGTCTTTCAATGTTGTATGTTTAATGGACACGTCTCAATGTTTTTGAACAGCGACTTGCCGACTTGAGTAACCTAAACAAACCTAAACATGATCAAAACATCAAAATGAAAGTACAATAAACAAAAAAAATACTCAAAACCTATCATCATATTTGTGTTCATCACTGTCGTGATATCACAATTACTCAAAACTCGCTTTGTATCTACGCTGAAACCGGGACTTGAATCACTGACCTTCAGGTTTCAAGTCCGCCGCCTTATAAATCAAGCTACTGAGGATGTTTTAAAGCCTATTATAAAGCAACCCAAAGATCAAAGATAAAGCAACTCCTCAACCTTCGAGAGCCTCTCATTTCCCCAAAATCCAAGACAGGACCCAAAAGACCAAAACAATAAATAGAAAAACTTATCTTTGTTCTCTAGTTCTAAAAATAACTCCACTGTGACCTCCAACCTCATTATTTGCCCAAAAAAAACCTCCCATTCATAACTCTTCAGGTTCCCCTGCTATCTTCTCCAAGACTCATCCTTCTCTATCCTCAAAACCTCTTATCCCCGCCAAACTATGACCCAAACACAGACCACTACACCACACAACAGCAGGCGAAAAAATTTATCGCCGTCCTCACACTAAGTAAGTAAAAGCAAGTACTTACCAAAACGCGGCGAAAAGAAAGCGCTCGCTATGAAAAATGAGGACGATAAAGTCTAATAAAAAGGAAAGGTGACAGAAAGCGAGCGGTACAAACACCACATTGCCAGAGTTATGGCGTTCCAGGGGGAGCAGACTTCCCACTACAACATCAGCACTTGTGTGAGCTCTGGAGCTTATGCCGTGGCGAGATTTTAAAGTTTGGTGGGTGTTGTGCAGATCGGCTTTTTAATATAATAATAATAGTAAATCTTATAAAGGCAAAGCTTTATAAGTAAAGCTATTAAGCCCAGAACAAAATTATGAGGTTATGTTATGTTACAATTGATGCTTTATTTAATAGAGAAAAAAATCATCAATTTTGCTTTGAATCAGTTTGTAGATGTGTTGTTGAGACTAAAAGTTAATGAGATGAGAATGTTGAGATGGATTTTTGGAGTGACAAGATTGAAATGAAATGATCAGAAACAAAATAAAAGTCATAGAGGTTTCGAAAAGGGTACATGAGTGAAGACTGCAATGGTATGGGCATGTGGAAAGAAGAGATATATGCTATGTTTGGAAGAATTTAGATATACAGGGAAAAAGAAAATGAGGTAGACCCAAGAGAAAGTGGATAGACTGTATAAACACAGACCTATATGACAAAGGATTATCGAGGAATTAAATACATGAGAATATTGTGGAGAGAACTGACACAAAATGCCGACCCCTTTGAACCGGATAAGATGAAGAAATAAATAAATACCTAAATAAAGAGGTGCTTTGTTAAACTGTTGGCAAAATGAAACCACCTGAACTAAATAAAGCACTAGGTATTACTTCCGATAAACTTCTAATATTAGAAATCGGAAGTATTTTGTGTTCGTTTTTGTAAAAATATAGGAAATATTTTTTTTGCTCTGTTTCTTTTTTGCTTTCATTTAGTTCAACTTAGGACCACGAAGATTTCCCAGGTCTTTCATGCACTACGTATACTTGTACTTATCCTTAAACCCGGCGACATTACAACAACAGCAACAAATAACAACATGTGGGAAGCAACAGAAGCATCTCCGCAAAACATGCCAAATGCCCCACAGTCCCACACTTAAAAAGAAACACAAAAATTTCCCACGACCCCAAAAAAAAACATCCACTGTTAATTACAGAAGCTCCGAAAATTCCTCTGGGATGGTCCACAACACCTCTGCAGCTATTACGCGTCTCTGTTCAGGCTACATTTCGTCCTGAGGGAATTCGAAAGTCAAACAGGGAAACCATTCTCATACCGTGAGAAAAAATCTGCGCTTTCCCCAGTCCAATCTAGTGAATCTACATATTGTTATCTATATCAATATTTTATCAACCTTATGCTCTCCGGTTTTTTTTTCACTTTTTTTATGGACTGTGTCAACCCTCTAGTGAGTTCTCTCGCAGTGGGTGACTTTTTGTTTCCCTTCTCTTGTTTGACTTCCACCTCGTGCTTTTTGTTCAGGAACAAGTTTTTCAGATATCTTGTTACATTGTGATATGCTGTACTTTTCAACTGTCGGGTCATTGTGCTTTAGCAATACTTGTAAATGATCCTTTAATGATGAGATTGATGAGAGCTAGCGGGATTTTTATTTATTTAAAGATGATTGTTTCACAGCCTTTTTTTATTTTGTAGCTATTGAACAGGAGCTACCGACCTCAGTAGCTTGATCGATAAGGCGGGGGATTTGTAATCTGGAGGTCAGTGGTTCAAGTCCCGGATTCAGCGTAGATTTAGTAAAGCGAGTTTGAGTAGTTGTGATATCACGAAAGTGATTAACAAAATTATGATAACTAACTATTAGACAGGAGCTACTATAGTCGCTTGTGGTCTGTATTGTAACCTGCTCATCCCGTAGTATGCCTCCCTTCTAATGGGAGAGAAGTGACACAGTACTACCCAATTAGGTGCTAAGCGCACCAGAAGGTATCCCTTACAAATTAATGAAAAAAAATGAAGTAGGTTAAAATATTACTTCCATAAATTTCTAATATTAGTATCTGGAAGTATTGTGTTCGATTTTGTAAGATAACTAAATATTTTTTTTGCTCTGATTTCAATTTTTTCAATATTTCTGGACGTTTCATGAGCTCTTGAGAAACTTTGGATTTGTGTCTTTCTGTCTGTTTAATGCATTCCTTGTAACGCGCCAAACTACAAAACGGATTACAACGAAAAGAAGATATTTTTATTGCCAAGTTTATACAATGTGAACCAATCACGAGGAAGTATTGCGTCCACAATTGGCAGTGTATTTTTTGTTTAAAAATACAAATAATGAAGTTCAAGAAAATCCGTTGTAATGTTCGATATTGATTTTCATTCCTTTTTAATTATTAACAATTCAAAAACCCAAACTCTGCACGTCTGCATATTACGTCTCATACTACTCCAACACTTCCTCGCCCCCTTAATTTAATTAGAGAAGGAAAACACAGGAAAGGAAAATGTATTTTTTGTTCTGGTTCGCGAGAATTCTTTTTTTCTTCATTTGGTAAAAAAAAAGGCTTCGGCGTAATTTTTCTTGAATAAATATTCGAAACCTTTTTCTGTCTCTTCGAAACTCTCCTTGTTATTCCTTCTTTTTTTCTATCCTTCTTTCTAATTTGTACCATTTAATGCATTAGCATATTTTTCCATCTTTAAAAAAATATTAGGAGGACTTTTTTTGCGCCATCAATTCAATTAAAAGAAGAGGTTTGGGAGGAGAAAGTCGAGTGGTCTGTAGGGGAGACAAGGGGAAATAATGGTGGGAGATGAGTATGAAAGAAATGTATGGTTGTGTAAATATGCTGGGAATAAATTAAATGACAAATTGATCACGTGACGCTAAATCTACATGAGCTGGGAGGCTGTAACCCAGCAGTCGAGTCTCGACCCGGCCATTAACCACTGAGCTATGTAGTACAGAGTTAATAATAATAATAACACTCTTTAGTGGAATGTAACCACCAGGCGCGGTTAATGCTCAAAGCATTTTCTACCACCTAACCCTCAGAGTCTTATTATTATGTGGTCACAAACTCAAATTAATGAGGAAAAATTCGTGCACTGGGTGGGATTCGAACGAACGGATCCCTACACTACCTGGATTACCAGACTAGCGCTTTAACCACTTGACTAACAGTTCAGCCCGAAACGATGTACGGCAATGCCTCATTGTGTAGAGTAGAAATAAATACAGGGTCATGCCTCCGGTCCTAACACAAGTGCAGCCCCCTGAGCTACCGGGAATTCAATAATAATAGTTATATCACAATATTTCCTTAGCTTCTTGAGAAACAGGTTAGTCCATTTTTAAAATAAGAAGACTTGAAAAGAAAGATGAAAAAATAAAGAAAGAAATAATAATAATAATAATATCGTCTTATTTATACTGCCCGATTAGGACTATTAAAGTCCCATTATTCCAGCAGTAAGCCCAAGACACATTTTATGTGGTAAAAATCCCAAATAAGAGGATAACTTGTCATGTCCCGGCTGGGTTTCGAACCACGACCTCTTGAATTTCTGGATTCACAGAGTGCCGCCTTTACCACTGAGCTACCGGGACAGACAATGAGGAATTTTCGGCAAATTCAAAGAATACACCAAACAGGGGGGAACCAAACCAAACGAGGCGCGCGATTAGCTCAGTGGTTAAGCACTCGCTTGCCATGCGAAAGGTCCCGGGTTCGATCCCCCGTGCCGACAAAAATTTGTATTCTTAATTTGGTTACAATTGTTTGTAAGGGATACCTTCCGGTGCGCTCGTGTTGACCCAGCACCTAATTGGGAAGTATTGTGTCACTTCTCGCCCATTGGAGGGGAGGCATACTACGGGATGGGTAGGCTACAACACAGACCACAAGCGTCTACAGTAGCTCCTGTTTCATGGCTACGAAATAAAAACGGCTGTGAAACACTCATCTTAAAAAAAAAAAAAAAAAAAAAAATTATACGGCGAAGGACACTGGCGGTCGAAACTAAGTAGTACATAAATAAAAGATGAGGGTACGGAAAACCACAGGTATATGGGTGAGAAATCCAGTGGTGCTTCAATCCGGACGGGGCCCCATTAGTATTCCTGACACGAGTTTTATTTTTCACACTGCTCCGCATTGGAAATCTGGTGGAACAGAAAATCTGAACAGTTTATCGGGACTCGTGTTTTCTTGTTTTCCACAGTAACCCACGTGCCCATCTATGTACATATTTTCCTATATTTACAATGCCTTCCTATTTAGGAATATACATACGTACAGTCTGTCCCGGTACCTCAGTGGTTAAGGCGGCAATCTGTGAATCCAGAGATTCCAGAGGTTGCGGGTTCGAAACCCAGCCTGGACATGACAAGTTATCCTCTCATTTGGATTTTAACCTCATAATAATGCGTCTTGCTGCTGGAATAATGGGACTTTAATAGTCCTAATCGGGCAGTATAAATAAGGCGATATTATTATTATTATATTTACAAATACCTTAATACACTCTGCCGCGCTGTCTCTTTTTTCTATAGGGTTTTCTTCACACCTCTGCCGAGGTGTTTGATAAGCACAATTGTATGTAAGAAATTTAGTTATCATCATATTTGTGTGAATCATATCTGTCGACGCTGGCTAACTATCCTATTTGAAGCTATCATATCTCCACTAACGCTATTAATAAAACACTCAGCAGAATTATCTTCCAAATGAAAACTATTAAACCTTCCTAACACGTCATTGTTCTTTCATTTTCATAATCATGTTGATTTAATGATCCTACAGCTTGCACTTGGCTCCTATTCACACTTGACTTGGTCTCTATAATGGACTTCTTCAAATTGCATCCTAGGCAGGAAGGGGAGAGGACAATCCATGTCAGTTCTTCACAAAGGGGGTGACGGTGTAATTCTATTTACTCCTCTAGTTTATCTAAAAAAATACACATTAATGAGCCGTGACAAAACCCATAAAGGGGATTTATATCAGGTCACTACAGGCACCTGTTATGAAACACATACAAAACAAGTTGAAAATAAAAAATCCCCCTCTACGCGCCCGTACATATGTTATTTACATGGGATTTGTGTGTTAAACATACATGGATGGTGTTAATCATGTTTGCGGGGATGATGTTTGATGTTTTCCGTGTCAAAGTTTTTCATTAAATTCTTTTCACGAAAAATGTTGCCATCCGAAATAATCAGCTTTGAGCCAGAGACTGAGTGACACACGCAGGAAGCGCTCGGGAGGCAGATTGGTTGAAAAATAATATCCCGTTGTTCGTTTTTTTTTTATTGTTGGAAAATTTACGGTATTCTAAGGCTGTGGATTTTTTCGTCACATAATTTTTTATTAGATAGCATTCAGGTATTATAGTGTTTATTATTTTTATATTGAAATTTCAAATGGAATTTCACGAAATGGGATGAATTCATTGTTTTTCATGAAAATTCATGAATTCATTGGTTGGTTGTTCAATTATTTATTTGTAAGACATGCACATAATAATCATGTAAATAAAATTACACATATTATGTCATCAAACACCTTGGCCGGGGTGTGAAGAACGCTCTATACAAAGAAAGAGGCATACATTTATACAAATACTTATTCGACACAAAGAAATAGACAGCTGGATAATAATATGTCTTGAGCTTACTGCTGGAATAATGGGACTTAAATAGTCCTAATCGGGCAGTATAAGTATGGCGATAATATTATTATTATTATTATAAGTAATAAATAAATAAAATATTTCATTAACGAAAATATGAAACGGTTATTATTATAATTGCTAATGGCAATATCTTTCCACGCATTGCCGGTTCGGACTGTATACCTAATAATAAAAATAATTAATTTATTCGGTTTTCAATAATAATCATTGTTAAAAGATCCGCTAAGTACATTTGTAGTTTTCGGGAGCTTTGATTTTCATATTCTTGTTAATAATACTTTTTGATTTTAATTTTGATCTTAAATTTCGTTGTTGTTCAATAAAAACTTTTTTATTTCTCTTTTCATTTTGTTTTCATCTTCTATTTTTCTCATCTCTTATGGTTCGGCTACGCATGGGTCGACTCTATATTGATTTTGAATCTGCATTCAATGCACAAAGTTTAAGCCTCGACATGACACAGCGCAAACAATGAAACCGCAGCAAAGATTGACACGTCACCAACAACAGAAGGTAAAGATGACAAGACTTAAATGTTGCGGGGGTTACGAAATAAGGGTGCACAACTCCGCCGAGCTAATTGTAAGTCCCTGGGTAAACATTGCATGGTCGAGAATGATTGAATAGAATAAATAGGGCCACCTGTCGCTGCCAGGGGACGTATTTAGTATTTATTTATTTACCCTTTTTTATATGCAAAACAATTAACTAAATAGCTGAATACAACAGTTTCATTCAACACACTCCAAGAAAACTTAGTGATAAATGGAAAAAAAGCTATTCACATGTGCTATGTTGGCTCAAAGTGAAAATACAAATTTCGATAGTGAGAGTAATATCCATGAGAGTGAGAGGAGCGAGACGGAGGATCAGAGGGATTGAATGTGAAGATGGTGCAGGAATGGGACGAGTAGAAGAATGATACATTAATGTTTAACTTTTATATAATATATAAAAAAAATATTATAAAAATATTTAAAGTTTTGAAAAAAAAAATAAAAAAAATAGCTAAATATTATCATCATCATCATGGGGTGGCGTCATCGTGAACGATGGTAGCCAGATAGTGGAGGAATGACTGAGCACTTCTACCACCGTCTTTACAAGGAGGCTAATAATTGACGAGGGTCCCCAGAAACAAGCCAATGCTGGTCTAGGTACTCCCTGATTATAGTCCTCAATAATTTGAGTTTGTGACCACACAATAATAAGACTCTGAACGTTAGGTGATAGAAAATGTTTCGAGCAATAACCTCGTCTGGTGGTGACCTTCCACTAAAGAGTGTTATTATTAAATATATAATTTATGTAATTTGAAATCGAACAAAATTATTTCAATACACATCACAGCTACTCAATGTAACCTCTTCTAAATACCCGGAAAGCTTTTTCTGAACTCACCCCTGGCGTTTGTGATCCTTCTAGTTTGATGAGGGGGGGAGGGGGGTGTTTTCCTATTTACTCTTCCAATAAACATTGGAACAAGTTCAACACCTCCACTTTTCTGCACAGACGGTCCTGTTTATCAATTTCCCATTTTTCTACGCCTTCTGTTGCCAAAAATGATGCAGAATATAAGTAACATGTTAAGGAGAAACCAAGTAAATACCTCTTTTCAACTAATCAGCCCTCCTGTTTGACAATAAAATGTTAGTGTGGGGCTACTTTAAGGTTCTGGTGCGATATTGATATTAGACATATTTGTTATAGGTACATCTGTGGACTTATAAGTCTAGATTCTTCTTCTTTTAATCTGTCTTATCCTGCTCAAGCAGGGTCGACGTTGTTCAACGAAAAACCTTGAAGGTTGAGATTGGTTGGTTTTGGCACATTTTTTATGGCTAGATGCCCTCCCTTACGCCAAAGAATCTATTTGATTTAACGTCTTGAATTAGGACGCGGGTTTTACCCTCTCTTCGCTGGGAATCGTACCATCTACCCACATTAACCTCACCCAGCCTGGGTAGGGTTGGAAATGCCAGCCTCACATGTACGGAGGGAACAGAATTTTCTGTGTGAAAAGTGTGCTCCGACCACGGATCGAACTCAGGATCTCTGGACTACTGGCAGAAGTCACAGCCGTTACGCCACGGAGACTGCTTCTTATAAGTCAAGATTATTAATTGTTTTAAATGGGGAAATCAGAAATGTAAGCTCTACTGACATAAACATGTGCAGATCTCGAATTTGTCAATTAATTTGGCCCCTAGCGCTTTAAAAAATATTCTCATGAAAGAGCATTTAAAATTTGGCTAAATCACCAACATGGATCAATTTATAATTTAATTATAAAATGAAATTATATAATAATAATAATATCGCCTTATTTATTACTGCCCGATTAGGCTTATTAGAGTCCCATTATTCCAGCAGTAAGTCCAAGACATATTATTAGGTGGTAAAAATCCCAAATGGGAGGAAAAACTTGTCTTGTCCCGGCTGGGTTCCGAACCCGCGACCTCTGGATTCACAGAGTGCCGCCTTTACCACTGAGCTACCTGTGACAGACCCCGGTAGCTCATTGCTACCAGACTTTTCACCCCGGTAGCTCAGTATATGGTGTGTAGGAACAATCTTTTATAATCATATTTGTGTCAACCCTGCTATTTTTTTATACCTAATTATAGGGACTAGAACCAGCGACCATTAGGCTATTAGTCCGCCGCCTTATTGATCAAGCTACTGAGGTCGGTTCTTACACTAGTAATGATAAAATACGAGTATTTAATACAATATAATACAGTATTTATATAAATATGTAGAATTATATTTTTTAATACATCAAAATTAATTATGTAAAAATTCTGTCTTACATCTGTTACAAGCATGATGACGAGAAGATTTTTTGGTGATTCATTTCAAATTATGTTGTCCTGTTATTTTTTGTTGATTTTTATGAAGAGGAACCCTTCCACCTATTTTTTTTATACGAATATCTAATATTCACTTGTTATATCACTTAACTCATTATATGACTATCTATAATATTCACTTGATATCACTTAACTTGAGTGAATAATAATCAAAAATTGAAACAGTGGCGTGGAGTGCAATATGAATAGATTGAATAGGTGTCTGTGTAATGTTATCTACATCTATCAATAGAAAAATGACTTGAGTAACGTTTTTTGCTTAGGCCTGAATTTTAAAAATAGGATTACGACAAAGGTGAGACAGACCAATTCTCCAGAGTTTCAACCAATCACAGTGCACTATAGTCCTTGTTTTTAAAAAAAGAAAACTTGAGTGTTTCACAGCCGTTTTTTTTTTTTTTTTTTTTTTTTTTTAAGTGGGGTTTAACGTCGCTTTCAACTGCCATGGTCATATCACCGACGGGGGTTTTTACCCTCCATTCGCAGGAAACTCACAAACCTGCTACTCACATTGACCTCACCCAGCCTGAGTGGGGCCGGGAAAAGCCAGCGTCACGAGAATTAGAATTTGAATGGTCACCATCCAAGTCTTAACCTCGCTGGATGTCGCTTAACTTCGGTGTTCTGAAGGGAACCGGTGTATTCAACATGCCATCGACGCTGGCTACAGCCGTTTTTATTTCGTAGCAATGAAACAGGAGCTACTGTAGACGCTTGTGGTCTTTGTTGTAGACTATCCATTCCGTAGTATGCCTCTCCTCTGATGGGCGAGAAGTGACACAATAATTTCCATGTAGGTGCTGGTGGGTTCAACACACTTCCGGTGCGCTCGTTACAAACAACTGTAACCAAATTTTCAATACAAATTTTTTGTCGATGCGGCCGTTCGAATCTGGGACCTTCTGCATGACAAGAGAGTGCTTAAGTACAAGCGTCTTTTTGGTTTTTGATTTGGAATAAGGGCTATTCAAAATCGAGAAAAATAATTATTTACTAAGCATCGGTTTTCCCCATTTATGACAGGACGCAAGTCGAGACTTAGCGCCACAGAAGTATTTCTATTAATTCCGTCCTAAATTAAACTCATTTTTAATTATTTTTAATTTTTACGTTACTTATTGACACTATTCATACCTCAGTGACTTTACAAGTCACATTTTCCACACCTGTTTCAGGGCTGTCTGCCACACGTTTCCAAATTTTGTGGTCCCCGGTTTCCACGACACACCACTGTTGCGTTTCTATGTTAATAGTTCCGTGGGGGCTAACAAGGGTAGGGGGGCAGAAAGGGGGGGGGGCATTGAGAGGAGGAGGGGTAAGTTGGGCTGGGGGGAGGGTGATTTTATGTCTTCGTTTCGGAACATTGATCAAAAGCCTTGCCCCCCCCCCCCTTTACTTTATAGTTAGCAAGGAGGTCCCCCCCCTTTTCACACAACACAGAGGGAAGGGTCCTCTCTAACCTTCTCCCCCCCAAACCCTCCTCTCACACCGTATATATCTCTTCATTGATATTAAAACTGCTCATCTAAAATCAATGTACTCTGGTTTTGCCGCCACGAATGAGTTCCCCAGCTGTCATTCTTGTGGTGATCAACCCGATCAGTGTTGGGATGGGCTTGCTGAAATTTTGGACAAAAGATTGAAGGTTAAAAAAATAAAAATATATATGGTATACTAGCCATATTATAATTATTATTATCAAAGACTTTATTAGTATAAAAAACATAATATGTAAAATAGGTAATTATTATAAAAGTTGAAAAAATGGAGAAAATATAAAGAAAAAATATATTAAATATGTCCTACCTTAAGGATCCACTGAGGTAGTACACAGAGGCCGATCTTCGTTGCCCCCAGTGGTTAAGCGCATTGGTTGCTGACCCGGAGGTTGGTATTTGAATTCCGGCCGGAGCGGAAAATTCTGACCGAGTTTTTCCGTTTCCGGAAATGCATTGATGTAAAGGTAAAGTGCCCTGAAGTAAAAGCGGAAAGCGGTTCCGGGGCACAACTTCTATTAAAAAAAACCTTAAGGGCGGGGGTTATTGGATATGGCAATGTCTTCCAAACAACCCTTGTTATGTGCTATCTGTCTGTGTAGGCTTCTTGAATCTGTCTGAGTAGGCTACATAACCCTTGTTATGTACTGGTTTTTGTGAGGGACCTATTTATTTTTTAGCTTTTTTAAGGACACTGAAATTTAAAATAAAAATAAGACAAGTGCACACAGAAAACCCTCAATTCCTTCCTCCAGTTCCCCTCTCTTCTTCACGCCACTGCTTTTTCATTACTCTTTCATTAAAATAGAAAGATTCTCTGTTTTAATTCAATTTTCATTTCTTTCGCGGTTCCATTGACCTCGACGTTTAGTTTTTCCATTTTTATGTTTAATTCGGAACAGAAATTTAGAAATAATTGAAAAAACCATTACAGTTATTGACAAAAGCACAAGTGATCTGGCTTTTATTAAATACGAGATTATTGTGTAGGAGATTATTAAATATACAAGTTTGAAATTTCAACTAAAATTAAAATGAAAATAACATGAATGTATATTAATAATAATAACACTCTTTAGTGGAAGGTAATCACTAGGCGAGTTTAATGCTCAATGTATTTTATAACAACCTAACCCTCAGAGTCTTATTATTATGTGGTCACAAACTCAAATTCATGAGGAAAAATTCATGCACTTGGGTGGGATTCTAACCAACGGATCCCTACGCTACCTGGATTACCAGACTAGCGCGTTAACCACTTCACTACCAGAATGTAGAGCGAAAACGAAGAAAAAATTGCAATGAAATGTATTTGTACCTACTACTCCTCTGCCAATCACAAAATAATAATATACTTATTAAATTATCTCAGTCATTTCATAGAGGTTCAATATCAGTTTTCTATTAGTGATATAATAATAATAATATCGCCTTATTTATACTGCCGATTAGGACTATTAAGTCCCATTATTCCAGCAGTAAGCCCAAGGACGTATTATTATGTGGTAAAAATTCCAACTGGGAGGTTAACTTGTCATGTCCCGGCTGGGTTTCGAACCCGAGACCTCTGGAATCTCTGGATTCACCAGAGTGCCGCCTTTACCACTAAGCTACCGGGACTATGAAACTTGAATCCGCTAAATTTCAAAAAGAACCATATTTTTCATTTTTTAAATTTTACTTTACCTATAGTATAGCCCAACCACCCAAATCCACAAGTCTCAAAAGCAAAATAAAAATTAAATTAAAACATTTTCTGAAAATTGTCTGAATATTTTACTCAATAAATAATTTCCCCCGTTGATAAAAACCTGCACTGCGAGCTAATCAATCAACCCTCCGGTGGTGGGACAACCCTTCAAGAATTGAGAGGGGTAGACAATCCAGAGATGAGAGGGGGAAGACAGTCCTTAATTGAGAGGGGTAGACAACCCAGAGATAAGAGGGAGAAGACGGTTCTTCAAGAATTGGGAGGGGGAAGACACTACAGAGATGAGAGGAGGGAGACAATCCTTCAAGAATTGGGAGGGGGAGTACACTACAGAGATGAGAGGAGGGAGACAATCCTTCAAGAATTGGGAGGGGGAGTACATACAGAGATGAGAGGAGGGAGACAATCCTTCAAGAATTGGGAGGAGGTAGACAAGCCAGAGATGAGAGGGGGAAGACAGTTCTTCAAGAATTGGGGAGGAGTAGACAAGACGAAAATTGAAGATGGGAGGAGGTAGACAACCCAGAGATAAGAGGGGGAAGACAGTTCTTTAAGAATTGGGAGGGGGAAGACACCCCAGAGATGAGAGGGGGTAGGACAATCCTTCAAGAGTTGAGAGGGGCAGACAACCCAGAGATGAGAGGGGTTAGACAATTCTTCAAGAATTGGGAGGGGGTAGACAAACTCAGTGATGAAGAGGTGCAAAAGACAGACCAGAGATGAAGAATTGAGGATAGGAGAGGTAGAAGACAACCGTAGTATATGAAGATGAGTAGAGTATAACCGGGTGGCCAAAAAAAAAAAGTCAATCCCGTTAGCTGAGGAGTCAAGGTGTCGTGCAGAAAATGCCTAATGGGTGGAAAATCGAGAAGAAATCTAGTTTTTAAGTTTTTATCCCCTCAAGATAGTTGAATGAAAATTTCAGAAATTTGTAAAATATTATTTTCTTGTGAAAATTTTCTAACTCATGAATAAAAAACGCTGCCAATTATGGACACAATACTTCCTCGTGATTGTTTCACATTGTAAAACACGTGCCAATTTTGAGAATTTTATACAAAATTACTTGTATCTCCAAAACGACTGAACCGATTTTCTTCAAATTTATATGGTAGAATATCGTTTTTTCTACATTCTAGATTCCACAAAAAATTCTATATCGGCAAGTCGTGGCCCTTTATTTTTGACTTTTTTTGTCCAAAATTTCGGATTTTCTAAAATATCAGAGTCAAATTATAATTAATTAAAAAATTAAATATAAATAGCCAATGTAATAAACAATAATATGCATATACATTCAAAATTTCATCAAAATCGGGTGTACCGTTCACGAGATATAAGCGTTTAAGTAAAAAGTTAGTGGTCAGGCTCATGGGACTATCGCCAGAATGTCTCCTAGATGTGTGCAAAATTTCATTAAAATCCGTCGAGCAGTTTCTGAGATTTGCGCGTTACAAGGAATGTTTTAACAGACGACGGACCGACAGACGGACACAAAACCAAATTTGCTCAGGAGGTTATGAAACGTCCAGAAATATGAAATCGGATGAAAAAAAAATGAAATCGAAGCAAAAAAAATTTTTTTTTTTTACAAAAAACGAACACAATACGTACTTCCGATTTCTAATATTAGAAATTTCTCGGAAGTAAAATAATAAAAAAAAAATAAAGATAGTTGAACGAAACTTTCAGGAAATGTGTAAAATATTGTGAAAGTTTTTGGTCAAAAATTATGGACCCACAACTTGAATAAATTAAAAAAAAAAAAAAAAAAAAAAAACAGTAATGATTGTTTCTTTCTGACCACCCGATACTCAGCTCAGAAAACAAGAACGCAGAATAGAAATTAAAAACATTCGGAATGATGAAGATAAGAAAGGGGGGGGGTGAATGATGGGAAGAAAGAGAGAGAGAGATAGAGGGAGAGAGAGAGAGAGAGAGAGAGAGGAGGAGGAGAGAGAGAGAGAGAGGGGGATGGGAGGGGGGACTTCACAAGCGGGAAGGAAAAGAACGCGAAACAAAAATGGAAGAAAAAGAAAAGTTTTTAACCTTTGCAAGTCTTCTGTTCCAGTTTCTGTGCCATCAATTTTAAAATAAAAATATTTTTTGTACGTCTCTTTGAAATTCAAGATTTAAGCTCGCAAGATTCTAGATATTAGACAAAGGCCTTTAATTCATCATCACCAAAATCTTTGCCTTTCTCACGGACACGGAATTATTGATAAATTGTATTTTTATTTTTTTAATTAGCTAGGTATGTAATGAAAAAAAAAAATCTAGTTTAAAATCCTTGTAAGAGAACTTAAAGTACCGCTTTTTCTTTCTTAATCTCTTAACATTTCTCTTTAGGTTAAGATTTCTCTTAACATAAAGAGGTTATTTTACCTTATTACAGAGGAAATTTTGACCTGATAAAAAGATCTCTTATATCCAGGTTAAATGATGTTCTTCCCAACTAATGATCAATTGGCAGTCACTTTGTAATTGTAATTGTGCTCAGAGGCTTATATTTACGGAAAGAGTCCATGTATAATAAATATAACATAAAAAAATATATTGCATAAAAAAAAGATATATAAAATACAAAGGAATTCAAATACATTAAACATTTCAAAGATACTGGAAAATTAAAACATAAGAATTATAAATATGACTACTTTGCGATTATTCACCATGGACTTAAAGAAAACCATAATTCACATGTTCTCAGGTGTGGTTTCAAAAACCGGAGAGCCAAGTTCCGGAAACAGGAGCGCCTCTCCCAGCAGAAAGTCTCGTCCAATCAGAACTCGAGTAGCGACTCCAAGGCGGACCTCAAATCAGGCCACGCCTCCATCAAGGACATGAAGCCTGAGACGCCCTCCACACCCAACTCCAACCAGTCGGGCGTGTCTTCCACGAATGGGGACGTGAAACCTCTGAACGGTAGGTGCTCTCTAGTTTTATAGCCCCGCCCTTTTATTATTGTAATCTGGTTGACCGACCTCAGTAGCTTGATTAAGTGGCAGAGAATGGCATTAACTTCGCCCCGGATTACAAAAACAATTGTAATTAAAAATTAATATTGATCTTGCTTTCTTTTTTTGTACATACTTCTAAAGTTTTTTTTTTAATTTATTGTTATTTTTGTTTGTTGTTGATGATTGTTTTGTGAAAAAATATAAAGTGAAAATAAACAAATAAATAAATAAAATAAATCGTATGATAACTTTAATTTTTTTTTTTTTCTTCTTTTTTTTATTATAATCTGGTTGGAGTCTTACAAGAGAAGTCCCAATTATCACACCGACCTCTATTTTTAAGGGTTGGGTGGAAGAGATTGTCCCAATAACCCCGCCCGTTAGTTAGGACATTATTTTTTATTCTTTCTTATTTATTTATTTATTTTTTACTGTAAATATTGTAAATTATACTTTTCCTCCTAATGAATATTTATATATATAATAGTAATTATTTTAAGGTTATCATATTTGTGCTAATCTCTTTCGTGATATTACATATATGTGCTCAAACCAGCTTTACTGAATCAACGCTGAAAACCGGGACTTGAACCACCGAGCTCCAGGTTTCAAGTCTGCCGCCTTATATCGATCAAGCTACTGAGGTCGGTTTTGAAATGATAAATAAAGTAATTTTATAACAATTTACTGTGGTATTTAAAATTATAAAGTTGAAAAACACCGCTTAATATAATAGAAGATAGACAGCAATTTACTTCCGATAAATTTCTAATATCAGAAATCCGTTGTGCTCGTTTTTGTATTATCTGTTTTCATTCAGAAGAAATTCCTCAGTTTCTCAATCATTAATAATCTCTTAAAATTTCCCCCTACGCAAAAACAGGAGCGAAAAATAAGAGTTCATTTTAATCAAATAAGTCGCTAGTGTGTCGAGCACACATGAGGAAAGCAGGAGGGATGAAAAGCAAGTATACAGGGTGTTCGGAAAATCTTTGGCAGTAGAAATAATGCGGTTATATCACTAAATCCTCCATGGCGTAACGGTTATGACTACTGCCCATAGTCCAGAGGCCTCGAGTTCGACTCCCGGTTGGGGCAGACTTTTTGAAGAAAATTCTGTCCCCTCTAAATATGTGAGGTGGTATTTCCGCCCCTACTCAGGCTGGATGAGGTTAATGTGGATAGCTGGTACGATTCCCAGCGAATGGAGGGTTAAAACTCTGTCCTGACTATCTATCTCAAATCAGGACGTTAAAACCGAATAGAATCAACTGGTCACAATAGATCTAATTAGGTTGCAGTGTTAATTGTAAGGGTTTCACTGAAAACCCTGCAACCAGGTCAGATAATAATAATAATAATAATAATAATAATAATAATAATGTCTGGTCACAATAGATCTAAAAAGAGACTCCAACCAGTCTATTATAGGTAATGTATTGTGTATTATGTATGTCGTTTATAGCCACATTCTGCCATACAGTCATACGCATACTTTTTCATACATAACTTGCATACTACTATAGATCGGAGCCCAACCATTTTTCGAACATTTTGTCCTTTGACACGTTTTACAAGTTGTGAATGATATAAATCTTTCATACTCAAATTATCATACTATACTATTGTCCTTACTAGGTATATTTTTTTTTATTTTATTATAGCATTTAATATACATTTTTGTATGTCTGCTAGGTACAGGTACATGATATATCAAGAGAGAGTTAAAAGATATAAAAATTACATTGATAAAATCAGGTGGTAGATAAAGGAAACTGATATATTTTCAGGACTAGTGGATAAAAAAATAAAATATATAAAAAAAGTAAAATAAAAATAAAAATGGTATAGAAAAACTTGGTATTAGATTGGATAAAATAGGTACTTAGATATGATTAGACGTTATATTTGGACTGTGATTCTCAAGGCTATCCTGGAATTCATTTATACTGTACGGAGCAAGGTTCAGTAGTTTATCTTACTATACACTGCTACATACCCAAACAAAGATATGTATAGCATTTATCATTTACATATATTACCTATCTTTCATACCCATACTATACCTCACTCATATCATACACAGCTATACATACCCATACAAAGATACGTATATCATGATCATATCTTTCATACCCATACTATAACCACACTCATATCATACATAGCTATACATACCCATACAAAGATACGTATATCATGTATCATATCATTCATACCCATACTATACCACACTCATGCTATACACTGTTACATACCCATAGCGTGTATCATATCCCGAATCACTGGGTGGTTAGCGAGCACTCTCTCATATGTGACGCAGCTGAGAAGGATGACATTAATGGATATGAACGATCCTTCTGGCCCGGAGGGTGGGGGTTTGAATCTGTCGGGTAACAAGTAGAACCCAGAGGGGCGAGAGAGAGACAGAGCGATAGAGATGAGAGAAGGAGAGAGAGAGAGAGAGAGAGAGAGAGAGAGCGATAGATAGAGATGAGAGAAGGAGAGAGGAGAGGGGAAAGAGGGAAAAGAGACAACCCAGAGATGAAAGATTGAGAAGGAAATAGGAAGAAGAGAATGAGAGAGAGACAGATAATATTTATCAAGGGATAGGAGAGAGAGAGACATAGGAGGGGAGGGAGAGAGAGGGAGATATAATAGGAGGGGGAGGATGAGAGAGAGGGAGATATAATGGAGGGGGAGGATGAGAGAGAGAGAGCGAAAAGGGGGAGGAGGAAGAGGAGAGAGCAATTTGCTAGATTAAAAAGTCATAGGAGGAGATGGAGGGATGAGTACCCCTCCCCCCACCTTCGTTAGACCCTGCCTTCGCACTGTATACATTTCTATGTACACTTTTATACACACTTCCATATACATTTCTATGTACTAATTTATATATCGATGTGTACGTATCTATTTGAACAAAAAATTATGTTTACTCATTTTCAATCAGCTCGACTTTTTCCTTTGCTTGCCTCTTTGTACCTTGTAGAGATGTTTTTTTTTTTTTGATGTTTCTTACATCTAATGTCTGATGTCTCGCCTCCAATAATGGGAAATAAATTTGGTTGTGTAAAGTTAAAGGTGTCACAAATAAATAAATAAACCTTTATTTGGAATAAATTAGATAAAAAAATTTAAGAAGTAAATCAACAATAATTAATAGTATTCCAATTCAGCGTTTTTCTGAGGTTTTCATAATATATTGTATCAGGGTATCATATTTGTGATAATCACTTGCGTGATATCACAACTACTCAAACTCGCTTTTCTAAATCAAAGCTAAATCTGGGACTTGAACCATCGACCTCCAGGTTACAAGTCCGCCGCCTTATCGGTCAAGCTACTGAGGTCGGTTATAAGACTAAAAAGTGCCTTTATTCTTTACTGGAGCAGACTGAAATTTTTTAAGGACGTCTTATTTATTTTCAATTTAAAGGTCTATTCATTTCTAATACATAATATGGTTAGTACCAATTTGACAAAATAGACCATCTGACCTAAGAATGGAGGGTAAAACCTCCATACTAAATACTTGACAACTTACTTTACGAATGTGTTGAAAATTCAAGTGATGATATTAGTGGAGACGCCAGTATTACCTAATGCATTGGTAGTCAAGTGGTTAAAGCGCTAGTCTGGTAATCCAGGTAGCGTAGGGATCCGTTGGTTCGAATCCCACCCAAAGCATGAATTTTTCTTCATTAATTTGAGCATTTGAACACATAATAATAACACTCTGAGGCTAGGTAGTAGAAAATGCTTTCCACTAAAGAGTATTATTATTATTACCAATCTTCTGAATTGACTGTTTACTTGATCTTTCACAATCAATATCAGTATAAAGAGAAAAGTGAGAAGTTGTAATTAGATGTACATGAATATCAGAACATACCTGGACAGCTGTTTCGAGCTTATTTGCTCTCGTCAGCAGGTAATAGTAGTTCTGAATATCCATGCCATCAACTAACCTCTCTTTTTGAATTTTTAAATAATCCTCGCAGAAATTAATCTTCTTCAGTTCTCTCTTTTTATTTCTTTATTTTTTCATCTTTCTTTTCAAGTCTTGTCCTTCTCATTTTAAAAACGGACTAACCTGTTCTCAAGAAGCTAAGGAAATATTGTGATATAACCCCATTCCCTCTACTTTTCTCAATGTCTTCTTCATTTTGTGCGCGTTGTATATTTCTTTCCCCCTTCTATTCTCCCCCGAACTTCTTCCCTCCTTCCCTCCTTCCATTCTTCCCCGAACTTTTTCCCTGTCTTCACTTTCATTTCTTCCCTCCATTTTATTTATTATACTTTTATAACGCTCGAGAAAACTTCTTAACCCATTCTAATTAAAAATTAATTTATTACCGTTAACTTTATTTTCTTATCATCTCTTTTTGTTTTGAGCTCACTGTTTTTCCTTTATTTATTGTGTCGCTTGAGTTTCAAGACGTTTAACTTTTATTTCCCCCAAATATATTTGTCTTGATGCCGAAAGCGTTGAGCAGATACGGCAAAGCCATTTAAGATTCGTACATAATAATCATAATAATAACTCTTTTCCATTTTGTTTATTGTAGAAAATGAATAAATAGACATAATTAATTAATTATTAGGTATTCTTTTACCATCAAAACTCTTCCACTTTTTATTTTTACCACTTTGAAATTTGACCAAAGAATTTGTCATTGATTGTGTTGTTCAGAGAAAAATTAAAATTAATATAGTAAAAGATAAAACACTCATATACTCGTAAACATCATAGTTTTCCATCCTTTTCCAGAGATCAGTAAAAAATGTTTTCATAACTATTTCATGATAATAAATGTGGTTCTTCAATATCATAAATAATATGTTGAGCCAGAGTGGATAGTTTTTTTCTCCAAAAGATTATCCTAACTCACAAATAATAGCCAGGCCCAGAGAAAAGTTTTAGGAATAAAAAATACCCGTGACATTTTCCAGATGTAGACAAGATATATTTCTATTAGGCCTTCAAATAAATCAAGTATAGAAAGTTCGGGATGTTTTCTACAGTTCTATCTACACATTAATCTCTCCATTCTTCAGCCATAATAAAAAAAATTAAAGTGAGCAAAAGTAAATTTTCGTAAAAAAAAGTCTGTCTACAGAATTATTTATGAAACTGTATGGTTCTTTAAACTGTATACATTTCCATATGCCTTGACCGATATTTCCTTTTGTCAGCAATTATTTATATCCATGTTTTATGCAAGTTCAGAAAAAATGTCAATTTCTATGTAATCAGTACTTGTTCTGTCCTTATGTATATAATTAATAATATATTATGATTTTTATTTATAAGTAAAACAAGGTGTCATCTTCTCTTTTCATCGGAAGCACTGATAATATGCTTCCAGCATTGCCTCTTTGAGTGGCAATGCTGATTTTTGTTGAATTAGAAATTCACTGGCCCTAGAGTTTCCAGTTTTTTTATATATAAAAATTCACTCTATTAATAATGAAATTAATAATTATAATAACAATTAATGGCAGTAACAATAACTCGACAACGGTGTTTGGTTTCAGGAAAACTCCAATGCGACTCCGAGATCTCCACGTCCCCCACCAGCAACCACCAAATCCTCCACAACAACAACAACAACAACAAGTGGCACCAGTCCCCTTGCAACAACAACACCGCCAGCTCCCTCCTGGTACAGCAGGCCCACAAAGTCTTGCAACAACAACAGCAGCACCACCACCAGAGCCTCCACCATCACCACTCCCCCTTCAGTAGCCTCCTGGGGGGTGGCCCGGCCTCCTATTTGGGCCTCTCCTCCAGCGAGCACCAGCTCAAAGTCTCCAATCACTTGTTTTGAGCCTCGTTCTAGCCGCGGTGGTAGATAGGCGCGCTGGACTTGTAATGTAAATCTATCGTATGGATTCGTGAATGTGTGCCGAGGTCAAATTAACTGTCCCTATATAAAAAAAACAAACTTACCGTAAAGATATCCGATACCAGACTTAGGGAAAATCAAAATCATTTTTTTTTTTTTTTTTTAAATACCAAACAGAAAAGAAACATATATGTTCAAATCCCCTTTAGTCCGCGCCATGGACAGGTATAACAACACTGTTCATAGGCCGACACTCATTATATAGTTTAATATAAGTACACATCAGTTATTGCTGATATATCCTCCCAAAGGATATATCAGTGTAGATGTATGTAAAAAAATCTGTGGATTAGATCCCACCCAATGCACCCAACTGAGGCTGGGTGAGGTTAATTTGAGTTGCTGGTTTGTATGTTTCCAGCGAAAGGAGGATAAAAGCCCGGCCGTGATATATGATCATGCAGTTGAAAGTGACCTTGAACTATGTAAATAATTGTAAATAATAAATCTAGCGCATGGATCTAATGGGATTTCAGCGAATGCTTAGATTTTTCTTCATTAATTTGAAAACATGACCACGTAATAATAAGACTCTGGGTAAGGTGGTAGAAAATGTTTTGAGCAATGACCTGGCCTAGTGGTTAGTTAGTTGCCTACCTTTCACTAAAGAGTATTATTATTATTTGTGAGCATTTCAATCCACCCCAATATATTGACATGATGATTAAGGCAAAACAGAGAAGATTTTTTAGGGCAATCGAGGCAACAGCTCAAAGTATTTTAAATAAAAGCATCGGTGCACGTTGTGGTTTAGGCGATGGTAAAGTGGGGATCCTTTGGTTCGGATCCCACTCAGTGCATGGATTTTTCTTCATTTATTTGAGTATTTTTACTCACCAGCAGTCTGGTTAGTGGACTGTAAACAGGGAGTAGACCAGCATTGGCTTGGTTCTGGGGGCCCCTGTCAATTATTAGCCTCCTGTGTGTAAAGACAGTGGTAGAAGTGCTGAGTCATTCCTCCACTGTCTGGCTACCATCGTTCAGGTTGACACCACCCTATGATGATGATTTGAGTATTTGACCGTTTGTCTTCTTCCTCTCTCTTGCCTTGATCCATATCAGTTGCACTACTCGGGTTGGCTCTTTGAACGTTTGTAAAAAAAAAATTCAACGTTTGTAAAGTATTTGAACGTTTGTAAACTATGTATTTTCAAGCTACAAAAAATAAATTCTAGTCAGTTGAGTTTAAGACAATTCTAAGTCATGTCATTGAATGGTGTCTGTGTATCAATAATGAATGATCTCAAAATGGTAAATTGATTATGTACATATTTATGCAAAGTTTATCTGTATTTCTTCTCTTCTAAATGAACTTTCTTAAAATGTACACTTAAATTGTAGAAATAAAAATTGTACCTACACTTAAACTAATGCATTGACTTTTTCAACCGTTTATGTGTCTACATAAGTTATGCATTAATTGTAAATATACTGGCATGAAATAGACTTTTTCAACAGTTTATTTGTCTACTTGTATCTAATGTGAATATACGTGCATAAAAATAATTTTATAAAATAAAATATCTCACTTGTTCTTTGTCTTATCATCAGAAATACATTTTAGAATAAGAGTAGTCACCGTGGCCGAGTGAGTTAGCGCGCTAGGTATTGCACGCACGGTGACCTGGGTTCGATCCCCAGCGGGGCAGGATTTTTCTGCTCTATACTTGGATGTTCGGAGTCCACTCATACCTCGTGAGGAAAAATGAGTAGCTGCTTTAATGTTAGCAGCGACCAGTGGCGGAATTATAGGCAAAAATAAGATATTGGGATACTAAAGATAGGGAAAAGTCCTATAATTCTGCGCTCCTCACTAAAATGTGATATAGTAACACAAAGAAACACATTTATTTATTTAATACACTTTAGAATAAGCGACAATAGTTTGTTCAATACGCGAGTACTCTCATGAAATGTGTAACAAAATTAGATTAGTAGGAGAATAGAAGAATTTAAATTTAGAGGTAAACAAAAGAGAGGGAGACCAAACATGAAATTGAGAGTCAAAGTTGAAGAAGACCTAGAAGTCAATTTGAAAGAAAAAGATAAAACATAGAATTAGTCATTATATTAGGCGAAAAGATGAGACCAAAGATGAGATGGAGAGTTCAAAGTTGAAGAAGACCTAAGAGAGAAAAACTGGAGAAAAGAGGACGCGCTTAATAGAAAGATATGAAAGAAAAAGATTCATGGAACAAATGCCGACCCCAGGTAGGTTTGGGGAAAAGGCAATTGAAAGAAAAAAGATAAAAATGAATTAGTCATTATATTAGGCGAAAAGATGAGACCAAAAATGAGATGGAGAGTCAAAGTTGAAGAAGACCTAAGAGAGAAAAACTGGACAAAAGAGGACGCTCTTAATAGAAAGATACGAAAGAAAAAGATTCATGGAACAAATGCTGACCCCAGTTAGCAAAGTGAAAGAAAAAGATAAAACATGGAAGGAGCCATTTACTTAGGCGACTAGAGGGCAAAAAGTCGTACAAACCTCATACACGGAAAATGAAGAATCGCCTTTACTGAAATTTGTCTTCTTAAAAAGACATATATCGGTCAATTTCAATAACTTACTGTTATCATCAATATCATCCTGGAAAGAAATAGTAAATATTGTCCCTGAAGACTGGCAGTCGGGCACTGATGACGTAAGAGTGTTATGTTATATAATATAGGTGCTAAATACTATTTCATTGTTTGTTTGTTGTTTTTTGTCTTTTAAACAAAGTTGTTTGTAAATATTTTACCTCTACCTTTCACCAATGAGACTTTTATCTATTTATTTATTTAGAAACTCTTTATTAGCAGAACATATATACAGACAAACAATGGTAAAAATTAAATATAAAATTGACAGTATTAATAATATAAACAAGAAAAAAAAAAAAAAAAAAAAATATATATACAATCTCTTCCACCCAACCCAAGACTTTGTTTGGACTGTGAGAGTAAAGGGACTCTTTAGTCTCATTCTTGCAGGATAAAAAGAGTATTGTATTTGTATTGTGTATAAAGTCGTTAACGCGCTATTTCGGTAATAGAGGTACCGTGGGGATCCGGTGGTTCGAATCCCACCCAGTGCATGAATTTTTCCTCATTAATTTTAGTTTGAGACCACATAATATTAAGACACTGAGGGTTAGGTGGTAGAAAATGCTTTGAGCATTAGAGTGTTATTATTATTATAAATCTCAGAGGCGACAAAAACTTGTAGTCCTAATTTAATTAGGTACAGATTGCGTTATTTGATTACAAATGTTTGTAAGGGACACCTTAAGGTTCCTTCTCGTTGATACAGACTCTTATTGAGAAATACCTATTGAGACACTTCTCACCCATCAGAGAGGAGCTATACTACGGGCAGGGCAAGCTACATCACAGATTTCAAAAGCAGCTGCTAATTTCATGGCTCTAAAGTAAGTATCAATTTCTTGGTTACAATTTACAAGTACTTTCTTTGTACCTAAGTAGAAAGCAGAGAGAAAATCTATGAAGATTTTTTTTACAATGCCTTCTTCATTTAAATCCATGTATAGTCGAATTTTGCCTGTAATAGGTTGTTTATTCCCAATGCTAAAATAAAAATAATGGTGTCAAGTAGACTTATTACCGTCTTTATATTTTTACACTCACCTTCTCTCTCTCTTCTTCCCTTCTCTCTCTCTCTCTTCCCTTCTCTCTCTGTGCCTCCATCTCACAACCAATTTGCACGCTAATGCTCTCACCCAATATGTACACTCCCAAATTCTGCACACCCACTTGTGTGCTCAAAGACGAGAACCCTGCTAATCGGTTCACCTTTGTCAAACTCGAAACCCTCAACGCATGAAGACAAAAATACAAGCGAGAAACGCTCGCCGAAGAAGAAGGGATATTTCCACCAAAGGGAGCCGAGAGAGGGATATTTCCGTTTCAGGAGGGATTTTTCCAGAGCCTAATGACATGTCATTTGTTCCCACTGCTCCCTTTTTCTCCCTCTCGCTTTTCCCTCCTCTCTCTTCCGCTGACGTGACGTTCTTCTGATTTCCCCAAAGAATTTCGCCGTTTTTAAAAACCCTAACAAGGAAGAAAGCACATCTCGCTTTATCATTTATCAAAAAACATCTTGCACGCTTGTTGTTGTTGTTGTTGTGTCTTTCTGTTTCTTGCACTCATTTTCTTCAGCTTGCTTTCCATTCTTTTGAATTTTCTACTTCCTCTATCTCCTCCTCTTTCTTTTTTATCTCAAATATCTATCCTTCTTATCCTAATAATATCTCCTATTCCTACTCTTATATCTCTTATTCCTAATCTTATATCTATTTTTCCTATTCTTATTTCTCTTATTACTACTCTTATATCTCTTATTCCTACTCCTACGAGTATATCTCTTCTTCCTACGAGTATATCTCTTCTTCCTACTCTTATATCTCCTATTCCTACTTTTATATCTCTTATTGCTACTCTTATATTTATTTTTCCTATTCTTATTTCTCTTCTTCCTAATTCCTCTTTTTTCTCATTCCCTTTACTTTCTTCTACTCTTCATCTTTTTTTCCCCCTCTTCCTTCTTTCTTCGACATTTCTCTCCTCTACCTCCATATACTTTTCTTCTCTTTCTCAGTCTCTTCTGTTCTTTCCATCAATATGGTTTCATCTTTTCCATTCTTCATATTTCCCTCTGTTCTTTTCCTCTTCCTTGGTTTCAACTTTCTGATATTTCTTTCCACATCTCCTCAACGTCTTTTATCCCTCTCTACCTTCTTTTCATTATCCTTCTCTTCCTCCCCCTTCTCTTTCTCCTCCTCCTTCTCTTCCCACTACCTCATCTCATTCTGGTGCGTACACTTTTTACATTTCCTTTAGAAGTTTCTTACTTTCTTCTCCCCGCACTCTTCTGTTTTACTTTCTCCCTTGGAAGTCTCGGAGATGGTGCATTTACTTTCTATTCCTTTTTTTCTTTTCCTTCATCTTGTTCTTCATTTTCTTTTTCTTTTTTTACAAGCGAAATATTTCTTTCTTTACAATTTTATTTACAAGTATCACAAAATGTGGAGCGAAAAAAATCTTCAGCCTTTATTCGTTTGATGAATGTTCTATTCTCATTGTGACCTTGTTTTCTTTTGAGCCAACTTGATTTTTGGGTCCGTACTGTTATAAGTTATAATTTTAATTTCCTTTTTGATAGTTCCTTACACGCACACTGACCTTGGTTCGATCGACAGCAGCGAATTTTTTTTTTTTTGATCTGTACTTTTATGTCTGGGGTCCGCTCATACCTCCTGTGAAAAATGAATAGTTGCTTGGATGTAAGCAGTAATCAGTGGCGGAGTTCTGATCAAATAGGATATTAGTTTAATTATAATGAGTCCTATGATAGCAGTGGCGGCTCCTGACTTCAAGACTAGGTGAAGACAAATTATACCCAGAAGTATTGAAAAAATAAAATTTATTAATTTATCAGATCTTAGTTCTTATGGTCTCATAAACACAGCCCATTGTAAGTTATGGCTGTTTCCCTGCAGAGCATGGTTTTCTCTCATACCAGTTTTGCATCATAGAAGTTTTTATAGGTACTTTTTTTGGAGAACACTTGGTACTTAATAAATAATCAAGGCCAGCAGAACAATTTGTCAACACTTGAGCTGGTACACAGCCATTCATTTTTCATAAGCCATTCAGGCTTGAACTGTATGGCTGTGGGGCAGGCATTTGCTTTACTTTTTTAGTGGTGGTTATAGTAATTGGAGAAATTGGATATCCAGTAATCATAATAATTATCTCTCTTATCCTCATTACTTCTTAATCTGAATGGGGTTACTTTTAATGTTTGAACCCCATGATTTTGTGGGAATCTCATTGTTTCTTTGAAATATTGTTATTAATTATTCATCTTAATAAAAAATATTTATTCATCTTAATAAAAAATATTAACTAAAAGTTGGTAAAAAGGAATTAAAATACAAATATTAGGATTATACCTCAGTAGATAGTAGGGTTGCCAGACGTCCCGTATTTCCCGGGACGTCCCGTATTTCGGGCACTTTTCAAAATGTCCCGTACGGGACACGCGTGTCCCGTATTTTCCCCAGTTTCACCGTATTTTCCCCGCATCCTTTCAATGTTATTGTTTATGAACCTAGATAAAGAAATTTGTTACTCTGAGTTAGTTGCGGCGGCGGAAGTTTTAAAAATCAACGTTGACGAAGATGTAATGTACAAAGAATTCCAAATATTAAAACCGAGTATTGAACAGATCTTTCCTAAAATAGACATTAATTCCCAAAATGAGTGGCAGTTGATTTTTAAAAATTTAAATTTACAAAATGTGCAAAATGTATTCAAAATTGTATCATTTGTAATGAGCATTCCTAGCTCGAACTGTTACGTAGAGAGAGTTTTCTCTCAAATGAACCTGAAATGGACAGACATCAGGAACAGGTGTTCGGCTGACATGATTTCAACTGAACTAAAAATAATGTTCAACTACAATATCACTTGTACCCAATTTTACCAATATCTCAATGGTAAAAAAGATTTTGTCAAAAAAATACAGTCTAATCAAAAATATGAGAAGTAATAAATAAATCTGAATAGTAAAAAGTTGTTTTTAAAAATAAAGCTTTTTTCTTTCTTCCGAACATTGCAGGATGTGGGGGGGGGGGGGGGGGGGGGGGTGTTAAAAAGGGCTTGTCCCGTATTTTCATCCAAAATCCCGTTTTTTGGACGTTTTAGGTCTCTTGTCCCGCTTTGGGCTGGAAATGATCTGGCAACCCTAGTAGATAGGTAGGTACAACATTTTAAAGAGGGGTTAGAACTGGGAAGGAAAGAAAGTTAGTTGAAGACTAAAAATTACAATCCAAAACTGGAAGAAAATTCACCACCACATTACAAAATAAATCTAAGAAAACATACTTACTACAAATATAAAATCAGCTTAAATTTGTGTTACCATTGATGTTTAAATGACTATTTATGAAAAACACAGATATTGCCTTATAATTTTAAGTAATTCACTGGAAGCTGTGTGCTTAGCTACCTGCAACCTGCATAATTATAATGTTATTTCTGACACTAAAAGAAGTACATAGCTACTTCATATTCAACTTATTATGAAAAGCACAGGTCAGATCAGGTAGGAATAATGTTTCTATCCTGTATCAAATACTGGGAAATAACTTTATTAACTAGTTACACCAATTAAAAGTCACTTGGTTACCGTTGAAAAGATTTGAAAATAATCTAATAAAATTTAAAAAATTTGTTTACATTCTAAAGATAAGAGATACAATGTTGCCAAGTTAATTTCATAGCTAAATTTCTACAAACTTCAAGAGCTATATTTTAAATTTAAAGAAATCCCTCAAATCATGTAAGACGTATTTATTTATTTTAAAACATAATACTACACCGCCTGAACAGAATTTTCTCTTGAGAATTTCATTTCAACACGTCTAATTTCATGATTTTTTTTTAAAGTGGTTCCATAGTCAGGATCTTAAACAGGACCACCATTGTCCCTATTTAAAAACTTCTTGGAACAACTAGATACCAGATTATCTTATTTGGCTCAATTTCGGTACCTACATTAAATAATTATATCTGAGATTTGACTTCAATCGAGATGTCCTTTTTAAGACTATAGTTGACAAGATACATAAATAGTTAAAATTTATTGGTATCGGCTATCGTTTAGGAACTATGTACAAAACTAGAACCCAAAAAATGAGAAATAATATACAAAATTCCTGACACAAAATCCTGCTTTCCTAACGCCTACGTTATTATAATTATTATTTTTATTTTTTTTAATATTACAAGATTGTGCTAGATATGGGAGGCGCTAAATCATTGACTGGTTTCCTAGGTCTGTCATAATGCTACTGGCAACAATGTTAATATCAAAAACACATGACATCTCACATGGTATGTGGCTTCGTGACATTTCGTATGAGGTCGTGTAGATATTGTAAACTGAATACAACTGAAGACTGTCCTCAGTAGCATATTACATAGATATAGTTTTTGCCTAATATTTCATGATACCTACTTGGAAATACTCAACTCTGATTGGTTGATTCAAGGACAACTGAAGACAATTTCGAATTGTCTTCACATTTGGTGTTCTCCTTGGAAAATAACATGAAATGTTAAGCAGCATTGATCTATTTTACACAAAGCTTACTCTTTTTTTTTTTTTTTTTTTTCTCTCTTTGAGTTGGATCAATTGTGCCATGTTCAAGGGATTATGATTAGTGTTTTCACTGTTCAAAATTAGGTGAAAATGTCTTCAGTGTCTTCACCCGACGAGCCGCCACTGTATGATAGCAACTAGAAGTGGCATTACAAAATGGAATATGGTATAATATGAACACTTTACAACTTATCTTTCAAACAGAACATTGAATTGTGTTTTTTTTTTTTTTTTCTTCAATGAAGAAGTCATAATCAGAAGAAAAAAAATTATAACAAGATTTTATTTATATACCTATGTATAATTGTATATATATATATATTTTTTTTCACTAAATATCTCAAATTTAATATCATTGTATTAAAAATGCAATCAGCAAATACTTACAAACAGGTCTCTGAATTTATTGGCAGAAATGATGTGAAATATAATCAATTATTACCATGTGTGGAATATTACCAAATGGGTACTCTGTCCAGTGGAAGATCATTAGAAGACATTTTTTATTGAATAAACTATGACTTAGATGTTTTGTACAATCCGGTTTGTCTGTCCCGGTAGCTCAGTGGTAAAGGCGGCATTGTGTGAATCCAGAGATACCAGAGGTCGCGGGTTCGAAACCCAGCCGGGACATGATAAATTATCCTCCCATTTGGGATTTTTACCACATAATAATATGTCTTGGGCTTACCGCTGGAATAATGGGACTTAATAGTCCTAATCGGGCAGTATAAATACGGCGATATTATTATTATAATGGTTTTACCACATAATAATATGTCTTGGGCTTACTGCTGGAATAATGGGACTTAATAGTCCTAATCGGGCTGTATAAATAAGGCGATATTATTATTATTATTATAATGGTAGGTTGCTGATTTATGTAGTTCCGGAAAACCGCTTCTGCGAGGTGTCTTAAAGAAAAAATAAACAAAAAAGGTTGCTGATTTGGGTGAGCTGTGGTTGCGAAACTTTTTTTATGACTTTCTATCTCTTTACTTACTTTCCGTGTCCAGCTAGGAGGGTTGTTATGGTGGTGGAACGATTGACGAGGTATTAACCCTTGTGGACGCCCAGAAGCAATTTTCTGGGCTCCTCCCGTGTCTTTGTGTACGGTGTGTTGTGTGTGTTTATGTAAATAAATTTCTCTATCTCTTTGATTTTTTTTTTTTTTTTTAACGTCTACACTGTTGCCCCATTCACATATAAGATTTGTGTGTCACTAAATAACAGCAATAAGTGACGTGAGAGAACAATCATTACTGATTTGCCTCATTCAATAAGGACATGGCTTTGATGATGGGGGATTTATGCATATATGTTTCTTTTTTATTATTGTTATGATAAAAACTTAAACTTGCATCCATTGGAAGCCTCATGCAACAAATCACAACACGGAACGCGTGAGTATGAGTATGCTATCCGCAGTGGAGGTCGTGGAGGTGGAGGATGGGGGGGGGAGGAGGAGGCAAGTCCAGAACAACTGGAGGATGGGGGCGGAGGAGGCAAGTCCAGCACAACTGGACTCGGAACAAAAAAACGATCCCTCAGGGGAGTCCAGAGAGAGAAAAAAATATCGGGATAGTGCCACCATACTCTCCCCCAAAGAGAAATTGGGGGGGGGGTCAAGTATTTGGAGAAAGAGAGGGAGGTGAAGGATGAGAAGAAGGCGGAGGAGAAAAAGAAGGAGGAGAAGGAGAAGTAGGAGGAGAAGGTGAAAAAGGAGAAGAAGGAAGAGAAGTAGAAGGAGAAAGAGAAGAAGGAGGAAGATTAGGAGGAGGAGGAGATGGAGAAGGATGAGAATAAAGAGCAGGAGAACGAGGAGAAGAAGGAAAAGGAGAAGAAGAAGTAGGAGAAGGAGGAGGAGAATGAGGAGAATAAGGAAGATGAGAAGGGGAAGGAAAAGAAAGAGGAGGAGAAGGAGAAGAAGAAGTAGGAGGAGAAGAAGTAGGAGGAGAAGGAGAAGAAGGGAGGAGGAGATAGAGAAGTGGAGGAGGAGAAGGAGGAGGAGAAATAGGATGTAGAGAGAGAGAAACGATCGGTGGAGGTGAGTGGAAAGAAATACACTAGATAAGGTAAGCGAGGGGTGATCGGACCAGGGGGAAAGTATGCACAAGGCTTGGGAGAGTAGGGAAAGGGTGGGTCAGTGGGTGCAGGGAGAAAGTACGAACCGGGAGGGAGATATTTTATTGTAATGTTTTATCTGTCAAATAATTTATACGCGTTTCCAGGAGGGACTTTGGGTGTATGTTTTTCTGGCCAAGGGTGTACTGTTCCGCTGCTGTCATGTATGTTATACATTTGTATATACTCACGTATGATGAATACCTATGTATTTCTCGTAATAGATATCTGTGTATGATCAATGTACGTACTATTATTTACAATGTACACTACATAGTACTGTCTCTGTACCACCTAATGTTTGTATGATAGATTCATTTTCTGGTTCATTCCTCCCCTATGTTTTTTGATCAATGAACTCCTTCTATTCATACAAATATTGTAATTTACAGCTATGTTATACTTTTGTTCATACTACGTAAAATACTTTTTTGACCTGACTGAAGTTTCTCCATAAGTAGGTAAGTATATTGAAACCAATTTTAAATAACAAAAGAACTGGGATTGGACCTGTGACCGCCATTTGTGAAACCAATTTGTGAAACCAAGTAAAAAGTTATCATATCTGTGTTAATCTTTTACGTGCTACCACAACGACTAAAGTCGCTTTACTAAATCTACGCTAAATTCGGGACTCGAACCACCGACCTCCAGGTATAGTCCGCCGCCTTATCGATCAAGCTACTGAGGTCGGTTTAGATGGAACTAAGAAGTAAATATATTAGATTGCTCTGGCATATATGTTTACAAAATTTATCGAAATTAATTTTCTATTAAATAGAAAGCTAAATATTTTCTATAAATTTAAATTTGCTAAAACACATCCGTTAGAGAAAATTGCATAGCCATGAAGTATCTACTTACTTAAATGTAGACAAGTATACCAACTTATCAAAATTAACCCCACATAATCTGGAGGTAAATTATATTGCTAATATCTCTAAAACGAGAAAACACACGTTCACAGAAGAAATATATTACTCCTTCCTCGTTGAACTCGGAAAACTCCATCTATACATACTTCATTATCATAAAAAGGTTCTTTCAATAAATAAACATAAAAAATATCTTCTTTTTTCAGCACACCATACCCTTCGAAATTTTTCGAATTAAAAATGTAAAAAGCAAGAAAGGGGTGAACAATGTTTATATTTTAAATTACACAAACTCCACACGCTTGTATTCGCATGTAAAACATTTTTATTCACATTATATAAAACATATTTATTCAATGAGAAGAAAATTTATTTTACAACCTTTTCCATGGTCAGAAACTTCAAGATAGCTGCGTACATTTAAATTTATTTTTTCAACCTTTTCTAATGGTCAAAAACTCCATTTTTTCCTTGCATTTATTCAACCCCAATGAAATTTTTGAAAGCTTAATTTATAGCTTGAAAGTTGCTAGAAGGTGTGTGCTTCTGTGTTTAATCTCTTTTCCAGTTTCCTTTTTCTGTATGAATATCAGCTTTTTATTTACAAATGCTATTCAGTACATGGTAACTAAATACAAATAACACCTGCATTTATTTTCTATCCCTACTTAATAAACGGGGACTATAAACGGGCAGTAGACCAGGAGTCTGGCTGGGGGACTATAAACAGAGAGTAGACCAGCAGTCTGGCTGGGGGACTATCAACAGGGAGCAGACCAGCATTGGCTTGGTTCTGGGGGTTTTGTCAATTATAAGCCTCCTTGTAAAGACAGTGGTAGAAGTGTTGAGTCATTCCTCCATTGTCTGGCTAACATCGTTCACGATGACACCACCCTACGAGGATGATGATTTAAGAAACACGAAATATGATGATGCCAAGTTTAGCAGCGGACACTTAAAACAAAAAGATATGTCTATACATTTAATATTTGATAATTCGCTCAGACTATATGTATAATATGTAAGCCTGAGGTTTACATCTGAACATGACAACACTGCTTCAAGAGCTTACAGAATACACCTCTTACGTATCTTGAATTCCATAGAAAAAGAGAGATTCAGAAAAAAGATAGTACTTACTTAGAAAGAGAGAGAACGTAAAAATATTTATTGAAAATACTTTACAACTGGTGCCACATGGGCACTTGCCTAAACGACACATTATATATTTTTTTCTTCTTCTTCTTCTTTTTTTTTCTCCTTCTACTTCCACGCTTATCTCAGTTCGTCTTCCCAAAACATCAGAATGACCTTGGTAAAAAAAATATTTTTTTCTATATAAAAAAGAACAAAAACAATTCTCCCGATTTCTAATATTAGAAACTTTTCGGAAGTAAAATAATAAATAAACAAATAAAATATTACACAGAAAATCCAGGAGAAGAGAGGGTGCTTGAAGTTTTTCCCGATCCCTCATCATCCCATTAATTTTTCTATAAGACTGCCCTACCCCCCCCCCCCACCCCCCCTGGTGCCCCTATATGTGAGGCACATTACACATCCATCACACATACATAACAACGCACGTGATCATCATAATCTATGCACTTGTCCAAGTCACGTGTCTCGCTAACGTTAATTGTTGGAAGCAAGTGCAACAATGTTTGGTTAACTCAATTATCGGAAAATTGTTTTCTTTTTTGACTTTGGTTTCGCCGTCGAAAGCCCCCGACAGGCTGCGCAGGGATTTGAGTGGTGATTAAAAATTAGAAAATGGTTGAACTCATAAAACGTAAAGTTCTGAGTTTTATGGACGAACAAGCGGGCTGTCGCCCGCTTTGCGAGCCGAGGCATGGCCGTGAAAGCAAAAAATCCTTTTTCGCAAATGGCAGGTGTTGTAGTGGGAATTTCGAAAAATCCCGTCTTATTGCACATCTAGACTATAAGACAAAGCTACCTACCAAATTTCAGCTTCCTAGGACTTACGGTTTGGGCTGTAGAGCGATGATCAGTGAGTGGTCAGTCAGTGACTTTGACATATTTTATATATTAAGATAATAATAATTCTCTTAGTAGTCACAGTTGCAGAGTGAGTTAGCGCGCTAGGCATTGCACGCATGTTGACCTGGGTTCGATTCCCAGCGGGGCAGGAATTTTTCTGCTCTGTACTTGGTAGTTCGGGGTCCACTCATACCTCGTGAGGAAAAATGAGTAGTTACCTGTATGAGTAACGACCAGTGGCGGCATTACCAGAGTAAAAAGAAATTAATGTAATAGTATTCGAAAAGTGAAGGAGGCTCTTAGTAATGCTGCGCTACCCACAAAAAATGTGAACAGGCCTTGTGCTTCACCACAACTAAAATCATACATACATAATCGTACATAATAATTCTCTTTAGTGGAAGGTAACCACCAGGCTCAAATCATTTGCTACCACCTAACCCTCAGAGTCTTATCATTATGTGGTCACAAACTCAAATTAAAGAGGAAAAATTCATGCACTGGGTGGGATTCAAACCAACGGATCCCTAACTGTATTACCAGATTAGCGCGAAAACCACTTGACTACCAGTGCACGTTGTATAACGTGCACATATAACGGTGGTGTGATATTATTTTTTTAAATTGAAGAACAATAGTTGATTTCATTGAAAATTAAATCAATAAATTGTTACACTACCTAAAGAGTATCTGAGCGCACGGCAGTGCGCCAGGCCAAGTTCCAGCAAGCACGGCAGTGTATCTTTACACGAACCGATTCACCCGGTTTTTCACACCCTCATATCTTTGGTTCAATTGATCATAGAGATATGAAATTTGGAACAGAGATTGTCCTAATATCATTAAAAAGACATTGAAAATTTAAAGACTCTATGCAAAAAACTTTCAGAGGAATGTAATTTTGAAATTTGCGATTTTGATACTGACTGACTGACTGACAGATCATCAAAATTATGAGGCACTTCCCGACTACCTAGAAAGCTGAAATTTTGCATGATTGTAGGGTTTATTGTAAAAGTACAGGGAAAAATCTGAAAACCGGAATTTTTTCATTTATCATGGTGTAAAACGGTGTCGTTTTAGGGAGAAAATATATAATCGATTATTGATCTAAATTATGAAGCACTTCCCGACTACCTAGAAAGCTGAAATTTTGCATGATGGTAGGGTTTATTGTAAAAGTACAGGGAAAAATCTGATAAAGTTCTAAAAACTGTTAAACGGTGTCGTTTTAGGGAGGAAGTATACTATATTATGTATATAAATTATGAGGCACTTCCCTACTACCTAAAAAGTTGAAATTTTGTACACTGGTAGGGTTTATTGTAAAAATACTGGGAAAAATCTGAAAACCGGAACTTTCGCACTTATCATGCTGTTAAACGGTGTCGTTTTACGGAGGATATATATAATCGGTTATGGATCTAAATTATGAGGCACTTCCCTACTACCTAGAAAACTGAAATTTTGCATGATGGTAGGGTTTATTGTAAAAGTACTGGGAAAAATCTGAAAACCGGAACTTTCGCACTTATCATGCTGTTAAACTGTGTTATTTTAGGGAGGATATATACTCGATTATGCATATAAATTATGAGGCACTTCCCTACTACCTACAAAGCTGAAATTTAGTATGGTGCTAGGGTTCATTGTAAAAGTATAGGGAAAAATCTGAAAACCGGCACTTTCGCACTATTTCTGATGTTAATCGGTGTCGTTTTAGGGAGCATATTAAAGTGAATAATCTTGAAATTTTTAATAAAAAATATTGAAACGTGCTGGGAAACGAACCATTTACAAAAAGTAATGATATCCCAAAAAAAAACTACCGTTAAAAAAAGGGCCAAGTTCCAGAACTCCTATCCAAAAAGGTTTCGCCAATGAATGCAGTGATATCTTGTTTGCGGCCAAGTTATCTTGGTACCAAACTATTTCTTTTATTAAACCCCGTTTTCTGAGTTCCTCATTTGGTATGTTTTTAACTGCAAACTATCCTCTAACTTGGCCAGTTTTATGCCATCGGTTGTATGGAATATTACGACTATATGCATAGGTACAGAAAAACAATATAACCATCCCAAGGAGCGACACTGGCCAAGTTAGAGGATAGTTTGCAGTTAAAAACATACCAAATGAGGAACTCAGAAAACGGGGTTTAATAAAAGAAATAGTTTGGTACCAAGATAACTTGGCCGCAAACAAGATATCACTGCATTCATTGGCGAAACCTTTTTGGATAGGAGTTCTGGAACTTGGCCCTTTTTTTAACGGTAGTTTTTTTTTGGGTTATTATTATTATAATTAAGATTCAGTCAAATTTTAGGATGGCTGCATGGAAATTCAAGAGTATCCCTGAAGGTCGAGAAGCGACAAAATACTTCCCATTTAGGTGCTGGGTCAGCACACCGGAATGTATCCTTTACACACAACTGTGGAAGAAAAGGATTCATGGAATAAATGCCGACCCCAAGTAGGTTTGGGAAAAGGGCAATGAAAAAGAAGAAGATAGAAGATGGTACTGAACCATAAAATGAATGCCTTTTTTTAAAGGAATTTGACAAAACATTAAATTGACTATACAAGCACATTACGTAAACGAGAAAATAGTTTGACATTGAAACGTAAAATCCTTAAGTGAATCAAAATGAGAACACTGTATTTAAACGTAGAGCTTGCGTTTCCACAACAGATGTGTGGTTTTTCACTAACCATAAGGGACCCGCAAAGGCTGGAGTGGGGGCGCTATGTTTATGTGTCTGAGAGCACTTGATATCACGCTTTCCCACCAAGTGTCAACATAGCTGAATCAATTATTCGAGTGATTATAGTTGAGGACTTTCTGCTGAAATCCCTGAGGACTATTTTCCACTGACCTCTGATGTTCTTTTATTTAGATGAGGTTTCACAGCCGTTTTTATTTCGTAACCATGAGACAGGAGCTACTGTAGATGATTGTGATCTGTGTTTGTGATTGTGATCTGTAGCCTGAGGTTTCACAGTCGTTTTTATTTCGTAACCATGAAACAGGAACTACTGTAGATGATTGTGGTCTATGTTGTATCCTGAGGTTTCTCAGCCGTTTTTATTTCGTAACCATGAAACAGGAGCTACTGTAGTTTGGAGTTACTGTAACAACTGTTCATGTCCAGGTATGTTCTGATACTCATGTACATCTAGTAAAACTTCTCACTTTTCTGTTTTATACTGATTGTGGTCTGTATTGTATGCTGACCATCCCATAGTATGTCTCCCCTCTGGTGGGCGAGAAGTGACACAAAACTTCTGATGTCCACTTCTGTGTGTCTCTTTGTGGGTGTTGAGAATATTACCTCTATTTACTCAAAGGCAGGAAAAAATCTTTTGAAGACAGACAACGCATTCTTGCCTAGAGTGTGGAACCGAACATTACAGAGAGAGTAAAACCGGAGAGGATTAATTACTTGATTTGCTGATAATAATAATAACACTCTTTAGTGGAAGGTAACTACCAGGCGAGGTTAGTGCTCAAAGCATTTACTACCACCTACCCCTCAGAGTCTTGTTATTTTGTGGTCTCAAACTGAAATATAATGAGGGAAAATTCATGCACTGGGTGGGATTCGATCCCTACGTTACTTGGATTACCAGACAAGCGCGTTAACCACTTGACAACGAGTGTAAATAAAATATTACACAGAATATCCGGGAGGGGGGTTGTTTGAACTTTTTCACGATCCCTCACCATCCCATTAATTTTTCTACAAGGCTTGTAAGTTGGGGTTCGAACTAACGGATCCATACGCTACCTGGATGGACAGACTACCGCGTTAACCAATTGACCACCAGTGCCGAGTGCTGATAGTGGTTTGAACAACATTAGAATTTTCTTACCCTACGAAGTATAATAATGATAAGCCCAAATAATTAAACGTGTCTGTGGTCAAAATGTAGGAGTATTTGCCTGAGGCCAGTGTGCCTTCAGCAGATTCTAAATTCAAGTTAACACACAGAGTAGATAACCAACTTTATACAATAGAAGGTAAGAAAGTATAAGTATAAGTAGTGTTTTATTTATACTGTCATTGAAAGACAAGTAGTCCCATTATGCCAACAGTTTAACAAAGCACCTCTTTATTTATTTGAGTATAGATACAATGTAAGGGTCTTTTAGTTTAAAAAGTTTTAAAGTAGTGCTATTACTTTTGTAGGTAGGAGTTTATGTTAAAATTAAACTAATAAAGTAAATAAATTATTTTTATAAAGTGATTAATTAGTAGTCACCGTGGTCGACGAGGCTTGCACGCACGGTGACCTGGGTTCAATCCATAGCAACGTAGAACTTTTTCTGCTTTGTGCTTGGATGTCCGGAGTCCACACATACCTTGTGAGGAAAAATGAGTAACTGCTTGAATGTAAGCAATAAACAGTTGCGGAATCCTGATCAAAATAGGATATTAGTATATAATAAGTCCTATGATTCTGCACTACCCACTTAATTGTGATATAATAACCAAAAGAATCACATTTTAATAGAGTGATTTTTTTGTTGAGAAAAACTAATCCACTTTACCAGGAATATTAGAAAATTTGACAAGACTTGAGTCATCAGACATTATAGTAAATGAATGGGTGAGTAGAAGAACCAGGAATGTCAAAAATCGATTTTTTTTTTCTTCGTAGAATAAGAAAGAATGTACTCTGTTCTATCATCTCTGTGAATATGAAGGAGAAATACCCCTTGAAAGTATAATTTTTTTCGATTTTAAAGTGGGGGAAGCGGAAAAAAAATCTGATGTAAAACAAGGAATGTAACAAAATAACGGACCACTTTTGCTAGCGGTATTAGTACCTAGTTGTGAGAATCTTGTCGAATAACAAGGAATGTAAAATTTAATTTTATTATACTCATTAGCATCAGGAAAGCAAAAATAAGACAAATCTTATTTCTGCTTTCCTGAAAAGTCGATTTTTGACATTCCTGGTTCTTCTACTCACCCATTCAAATGTCATTTCATTTTATTTCCAGAATAACAATTTCACCACTCAATACAACTATCGTAAAACTAAAACAATACTCAATCAATTGAAAACAAGAAATACTCCAGTAAAAAAAACTAGGCATGTCAGTTGAATCTGATAATCTGGATAAAACTCCATGCACTGCCATAATACAAATAATCGACAACATTGCCATCGTAAAGCTTGCAAGGAAGGCCCACAGCCACATCCTGATTCAACAAAAAACCATTCGAGATACGAAGATAAACAAGATTGTGAAGCAAAATGTGGAATGAGCAGGCCAAGTTCTTGTTCCGAAACTACATGTGGAACTGTCCAATCTGATAATTGTGGATACCAAGAGAACCAATACTTTAGAAGTTACGATGATCTTAAAGTAAAAGGAGAACAATGTGAAGATTGTAAAAAAAATAGTTATCCAAACGAAACAGGATTTGTAGACAACGAAAATTGCAGCAATGGTACTTCACAACAATCAAAATATGAAAGAAAGAAAAGAAAAAACAGAAGAACATTGTGTCCAAGTGGACATCGCCGAGAGAGTTGTTTAGGACATCTGGATTCACCTTACAAAACAATGGTTTGTTATAAGCGGCCTAAAAGTAATACAAATTGCTCTACCACGACTGGGAATACGGCAACAAAAAATATAATGAACATATTCAAAGGATTTGATTCAAGTAGAATTAAACAAGCAATCAAAAATGTCTTTGAGAACATCTGTATGGTATATCCAGACCCATGTGATAGCGATGAAGATATAAAAACTCCCAAATGTGAAACCAATGGTAAAAAAACAAAAACCTGCAATGTTTGTCAGAATGATTATGACAAATCAAACTGTCAAGAGGACTCTGACTATTCTTATGAACAGAATAAATGCATTACAAAAAATAAAAATGGCTCCTATCGAGATAAGCCAAGAACCATTCATTGCCATTCACCTCCTCGAAATGATTATTCTAAATCTAGACGTGCTTCAAATCATTGTAGTGATTCAAGTCATTCAAATGAATTAAATCATTCACAACCTCCAAAGTCTGAAAAAACAAGTTGCAATCCTCAATATGAACCAACTTCGAACGAAAAACAATACTTTGTACCAAATTACTATCAGAACCCTCAACAACAAGAAAATTGGTCAAATGCACCCGGATATAATAACATGATCAATAGCAATACTTGTGTGGATCATACTCAAGCTCATTCACCCCCGGATCAATATACTACACCAAATTATTATCAAGACCCGTCCTATCCCCTACAGCAACAAGAAAATTGGTCAGCTAACACCGGATATAATAATGCTATTCATAATGGTGTATATATTGATCATAATACACAGGTCAATTCACCCCCTCAACAAAATAATCCACCAAATGTCTTCACTGAGCCATCACAACCGGTACAAGATGGAAATTGGCCATGTAATACGGGATACAATATTCGTAGTACTACATGTGTGGACCATGCGCATGTCCATTTATCTCCACAACAATATGATACACCAAACCATTATAAAGACCCGTCATCTCCTACGCAACAACCAGAAAATTGGTCAGCCACACCTGGATATAGTAAAATGATACATAGCCATACATGTGCACATCATTCACATACTCATTCTCCCCCTCAACAATATAATCCACCAAATAACTATACAACCCCGTCACATCCCGTACAACAACACAAAAGTTGGGCAGGTAATACGGAATATAATAATAATATGTTCCATAGCGGTACAGGTAACGGATATACACAAACACCTGTCCACTTGCCTCAGTATAAAACAGCCGCTACAAATACAAGTGTCTATGGATCAGTAATGATCCCTCCTGGTGCGTATATAAACACAGCGCAATGTTACTGTCGTCAATGTCAAATGATGAATACAAACATGCCTTATGGAAATGTGATTTATATGGACCCCCAGCAACATCCAAATGGGTTAGATAATGCTGCCAATAGCGCAAACATGCCAAATAATGAAGGTAAGGAGAATATTGATAATGAAGGTAAGGAAAAAAGATATACTTGCTCTTGTAAAAAAGGTCCGGATGGACATTGTGAGTGCTGTTGTCTTCCAAAAAAGAAAGGACCCGGATGCGTCAAAGATATGGATGCTTATTTGAGAGAATCAATAAGTGATGAAGAAGGTGAAAATAAAGAAAATGACAAAAGTAAGCCTAAAAAAGAAAAGCCTCCAGAAAAAGACACAAAGAAAGAAGGTGAAGCAGAAAAGAAGGAAGAAGAGAAACCAGCAGAGGACAATGACAAGAAGAAAGACAAAAAAAAGGATAAAAAAGACAAGAAGGGTAAAGAAGATAAAAAGAAAAAAGAGAAAGAAGATAAGAAAGAAGGAACTGAAAAAGTTTTATCGCTCTATCGTTTAAAAACTGTTGACAACGATGGTCATGTGAAAGAAACAGTTGTTGAAATAATTCCATCTAATTCTACAGAGAAAACAAGAAATGTAGAAAAAAGATCAGAGGAAGTAAGAAATACAGAGGAAACAAAAAATGCTGAGGAAACAAGGAATATAGAGAAAATAAGAAATGTAGAGGAAGACATTGTATTCAAAAATATTCGAGACATTGCTCCAAAAATATTTGGAGATCAAATAGTGATAAAAAGTAAAAGAACACCCTTCAGACGTTTGGATAAACAACCTGCTAGACAATGGACTGCGCCGTTAGTGATCAATGGTAATCCATCAAAAGAATTGAAAGACTTGGAAAAAGCAAAACGTAATATAAGGGATAAAAACAAACTACCCACAAAATTGATTGATTTAGGAAAAATGAAACCAAATATAAAAGAGAAAAGTAAACCTCACAAAGAATCAATAGATTCAGAAAAAATAAAACCAAATATAAAGGATATAAGCAAACCACCCAAAGAATCGATTGATTTAAGAAAAATTAAACAAAATATAAGGGATAAAAGCAAACTACCCACAGAATCAAATGATTTAGAAAAAATGAAACCAAATATATTAAAGGATAAAAACAAAACAGCCAAAGAATCAATTGATTTAGAAAAAATAAAATCAAATATAAAGATTAAAAGCAAAATACCCAAAAAATTAATTAATGTCGAAAAACTAAATATAATGGATGAAATCAAACTAACTAAAGAATCGATTGAATTAGGAAAAACAAAATCAAGTATAAAAAATAAAAGCAAACCCCTTGTAGAGTCCATTTACTTGGAAAAATTAAAACCAAATATAAAGGATACAGACAAACCACCCAAAGGATCGGTTCATTTAGAAAAAATAAAACCAAATATAAAGGATGATCTCAAACTGCCCAAAGAATCGATTGAATTAGGAAAAACAAAATCAAATATAAAAAACAAAAGCAAACCCCCTATAGAGTCGATTTACTTGGAAAAAATTAAACCAAATATGAAGGATAAAGACAAACCACCCAAAGGATCGGTTGATTTAGAAAAAATAAAACCAAATATAAATGATAAAATTAATCTACCCAAAGAATCGAATGAAGAAGGAAAAACAAAATCAAATGAAAAAAATGAGAACAAACCAACTATAGAGTCGATTTACTTGGAAAAAATAAAACCAAATAAAACGGATATAAACAAAGCACCCAAAGAATCGGTTGATTTAGAAGAAATAAAATCAAATAAGGATAATGTCATAGCTACGAATGCCAATCAAACATTTTCTATACATTACCTTACAACAGAGAACAATCGTACAATAGTGAAGCCATATTCGACTCGAGAAATTAATTATAAAACTGAAAATAAAGCAGAAGACTTAAAAGGAAAATTGAATGGACTCTTACAACAGTTGCGGCAAGTAATGAAAGAAGACAGTCGAAAATTTGTAACCCGTAATAGTAGAGAACAGCTATACCAAAAAGAAGCAAGCTTCTCATATAAATCACGAAACAGCATTTATGATAACACTGGCAGTGAGCAATTTTTCGATACAAGCAGTCGCCTTATGTATGAAAGTGAACAAAGTATTGCAACAATATTACAGGATACCGAGCAGAATAATTTGACTACACAAACTGAACAAAGTTACATACAAAACATAATATTCCTATTGTTAGAATCCTACAGGGGTCTCATGGAAGCAGATGTTAGTGGAAAGAAATAAACCAATGAGATTGAACAATCCAAAAGTATCTAAATAATTCTTCATATAGGTACGCAAAAAAAAAAAAAAAAAATAGATTCCCATCAAAATCAGAGCGCGTATTTTTTTTTGCCTGTCTGTAAACCACTATCGTTGAAAAAGTATACAAATATGTATGAAATGTATTTTATTTACTGTTTGTAAACCACTATCGTTGAAAAAGTATACAAATAGGTATGAAATGTATTTTATTTACTATACATACCTATACAACATGTAACCGACCTCAGTAGCTTGATTGATAAAGCGGTGGACTTGTAACCTGGAGATCGGTGGTTCAAGTTCCGGTGTCAGCGTAGATTTAGTAAAGTGAGTATGAGTAGTTGTGTAAAAAAAGTACCTGTGTATATTAATCGGTTATATATGTGACATGCGCCAGTTTATACATAACTTGGGCGGTGCTATGAAAAAGCTCAATCAAAATTTATTTACTTTGAATTTTACCGATTATTTTTTCATGTCACTCGCTTTGCGAGGGATATCGAGTAACATCAATTTATGTAGCAAACAATATTTTTATAGGTAGCAGAAAAGTTAATTGAATTTGTATTGTAAAATGTCGCTGTCCAGTTATGATTGGTTACAGGGTGGGAACAGTAGTCACTTGGTAATAGATAAATATAGTTTTTTTTTTTTTTCATGTTACAACGGGTTGGCAGACATTTAATACAAAAATACAAAATTAACAATAATATCGTAAGACAAAAAATAAAATAAAGTAATAGTAGTAATAATAATAATAATGAACTGAACTGAAATAAATCTATAAAACAATGGGCTACACTAATTCCTTATCATTTAATAAGTTATCATATTTGTGTTGATCGCTTTCGTGATGTCACAACCACTCAAACTCGCTTTACTAAAACTACACTGAAACCGGTACCTGAACCACCGACCTCCAGGTTACAAGTCCACCGCTTTATCGATCAAGCTACTGAGGTCGGTTTATCATTTAGCACTTAGACGACCGGCATGGTTTTTCGTGAATTTTCTTGTGGGACCGGCGATAATACGGCTCTCCGACATTGTGTACCACCGGTGGTACACCCGGTCCATTCCGTACGAACGTGCGTGTACCACCGGTGGTACACCCGGTCGTCTAAGTGTTAATACCTAATGATACTACCATTTAAAAGTAACAATTTAACATTAAACAAGATCCGAGCCAGGTACAGACAAGAGATACAAGAAAAATCAACAAAACAAAAACTAGACAATGTGGCACTTATCAATTTTGATTATTACATTTTATTTGTTTCTTAAAAACGCCCTCATTTTCATAACCTCTAGCACATAATAGTATACATAGATAATAGTGTCCTTTGTTGTGTCCTGAAATATTTCATTTATAGAGCGGAATTAATTTCCAAGTTTGGATTTAAAAATCTGCTAGTGTGGACATTTAATAAAGATATGAGTGATATCTTCCTTCTCTTCTGGATTACAGTGGTCAGTTGTTGCAATCTTCCAGAGGGCGGGTATTCAAAACACATAATAATTTATTATTGTGATACATAATTATAATATAACAAAACACATTAACTTATCACTATTTCAAACTAAGTTAAGTTAAAAGTTATCATATCTGTGTTGATCACAATCGTGATATCACAACTACTCAAACTCGCATTTATACGCCGAATTTGGGACTTGAACCATCGACCTCCAGGTTACAAGTCGGCCGCCTTATCAATCAAGCTACTGAGGTCGGTACTATGTAATGATATTGTGAATTTTGTGGTATGAATTTATTTTCAGTATTTGTTCTCATGTATTTTAAATTTGTTATGAATAATAATAGCGATACCACCTTATAGATATAGTATATGAAAAAGAATAATAAGTCCCATTATTCTAGCATCAGTATGCGAGTATGACCCAAGACTCTAATATTACATCAATTTCCCAAAATGGGAGCATAACTTGTCATGTCCCAGAAGGGTTTCGAACCAGCAACCTCTGGATTACCAGACGCCAGGGCGATCCCTTGACCTCTGAGCTACCGGGTCCGCTAAGTACCTGTAAAAATTCTTAGCATTCTTAGCAATGTCTTGCTCAAAGATCGACCCTTCTACCCTGTAGAGTTTTTCACAGGAAGAAGAACGCAGAACAGGTCAAGTGAATAGGGTGGATTTGCCATGTTTGACTCCAGGCTTGCTTTGTCAAGTCTGATTGCTAATTGGTAATTTGTACTGTCTACTTGTCAATCAATCATTTTGGACATCGGATAGGTAGAACTGTCATACCCAAGGACATAATTGAACCGAGGATAGTTCAATTTTTTATGTTTGTTTTGCGAATGCATATTTATATGATACACATATTTTTACTACAAAAAATTGAACAAACTATTGAAAGATATAGGTACATAAATTGAAAAATGAATTTAAAGACAGGAAATTATTTTATTTACACTGTTCACTTTAATAGTAGTATCTAGTAGTAGCATCTCGATGTTTATCTCTTATTTACTGTAAACTATCCTCAATTTGAGTATATTATAATCTAACAAATAAATAAATTTACTTCCGATGAATTTCTAATATTAGAAATCGGAAGTATTGTGTTCGTTTTTGTAAAAAAAAAAAAATATATTTTTCTGCTCCGAATTCAATTTTTTTTGTATTGTTTTTATAGCTTTACTTGTTATAAAATATAGATAGATTGATAAAAAAAAATATTTATTTATTTCTACAATAAAATTGTTAATTCTTCAATACTAAAAAAATAAAAAATAAATAAAAAGTTTTTTTTTATATATGAAATTTGACTGTTTTCGAATTTAATTTATTATTTGAAAAGTGATGGACTCTCGCCACTCGTAAAATCCCCTAAAGCTTTGCAATTTTTTTTTACACATGAATTGACAGTCGCCATTATTTTGACTGTTTTATCAGCGCGGCGGGCGCTTGCAAAATATCCCCCTTCATAAAATATTTTGAATTGTTTGTGTGCCTTTTTACATCGCGATCGCAATAATGAAATTAGCACATCTTTCTATTTGTTTTGCACTTTTTCAATGCGAAGTTTTCGCGAGCAAAAAAATTTAGCAAAATTGATTTTGTCAATGTTGTTGTTTTTCGCTGTTGAAATTTTGCTGTTTGTTTATTTTCGATGTCCATTTCAAACTTTAATGGTTGAATAGTTCTCGAATAAAATGATTATTTTTGTATATTTATTTCAAAATAAATTTACAGTATTATCCACCTATTATAAACGAATGTGAGCATGTAATTATCTCGCCCTTTTGGAAGTTTAGTTAGGTATAGGTAATCTTCTTCTTCTTATTCTTCTTTTACTGTGTCTTATCTCGCTTAAGCAGGGTCGACGTTGTTTAACCTCATGGTTGAGATTGGTTGGTTTTGGCACATATTTTTTACGACTGGATGCCCTTCCTAACGCCAACGATTCTATTTGATTTAACCTCCTGCATTAGGACGGAGGTTTTACCCTCCATTCGCTGGGAATCGTACCAGCTACCCACATTAACCTGACCCAGCCTGGGTAGGGCCGGAAATGCCAGCCTCATATGTACGGAGGGAACAGAATTTTCTGTGTGAAAAGTCTGCTCTGACCGGGGATCAAAATCAAGATCTTTGGACTTCGGGCAGTAGTCATAACCGTTACGACACGGAGGCTGGCATAGGTAATATGTATGTATATTTTTGTTTGCCTTATTATGAAACAGTATTGACTATCTAGGATTTGTTAATCCAAGCCACTATAATAATAAATAATAATAACACACTTTAGTGAAGTTTAGTGGAAGGTAACCACCAGGCGAGGTTAATGCTCAAAGCATTTTCTACCACACCTAACCCTCAGAGTTTTATTATTATGTGGTCACAAAGGACGCTAACGAGTTCCTTCCGAACCTTTTTTTTACTCAGGTAGTGATACCGAGTTACTTCCCGTACACGAAAGGTAAATACACGTGTTGCTTCCCGATGCAAACACCAAGTACCTGAGACCTGGGTCATGAGTTACCATTTAATGACAAAATTATAGTATTTTTTTATAGTATTTTTTTCCTCATAGGCATGGCCTTCAATGTATTTTACCTAACCCTACTATAAAAGCGAGGCATGGCCTACATTGTATTTTACCTAACCCTACTATAAACCCAAGGCATGGCCTTCAATGTATTTTACCTAACCCTACTATAAAAGCGAGGCATGGCCTACATTGTATTTTACCTAACCCTACTATAAACCCAAGGCATGGCCTTCATTGTATTTTACCTAACCCTACTATAAACCCAAGGCATGGCCTTCATTTTATTTTTCTTTTAGACCAGGTAAACGGGAAGCAAGTCGTTATCGGGGAGGAACTCAACGGGAAGCAAGTCGGTAAGGTCAAAACTATGACCAGGAAGGAAGTCGGTAAAAAAAAGGTCGATGGGAAGGAACTCGGTTCCTCCCGGTCACAAACTCAAATTAATTAGGAAAAATTCATGCACTGGGTGGGATTCGAACCAACGGATCCCTACGCTACCTGGATTACTAGACTAGCGCGCTAACCACTTGACTACCAGTGCACTATCACTCGACAGCTGATATCAATGCGCTGTGATTGGTTGAAATTTCCACCAGAGGGCGTGTTAAGGGATAGTGGGTTTAGTTAATTTAATCCTACTTTTTTTCTTCTACAAAAAACTGTTCTTCTTTTTACATAACATTATTGAGGTTCTTGTCATAATAAAAATTAATAACAATTTACTCATTTGTTTAAAATAACTTGACCTATCGCCCCTGGTTGTCCCAAAGAAATCACCCCTGGTTGTCCCACTGTTTTGCTTCAATCATCGTGTCACAAATACCGGGGTGGATGAATCTTCACATCTGTTTATAACTCTGACGACCTCGCCTGTATGAATGTGTTTCAGAAATTCATTCGGGATGAATCAGAGTGTAAACTATTTTCTTAGGGCTTGGAATGTCAAAAAAAAAAAAAAAAATTCTTTCGCCCTACCCCTTTTTTTTTTTTTAAATACTTTTTCATCATAAATTAAATAAAATAATATTATATACTTAGATAAAAGCTTAAAATTGTTTTTTGTTAGTCAAATTGCAGTAGAATGAGACCCGAAGTGCTCTAATATATATATTTTAAGATGGCTTGTTTTCGTATGCAACTATGCACAGATGACGGTATTTTGTTTCTTGGGTCCAAATAATAAAATAATGTAAAATAATTAAATTTTTGATGATTTCTTGCTGGTCTAAGTTAGTTTCTCTTGAGCAGACTGTCTGGAGACAACTGGTAAGAAATGTCGACCCCGCTTGAGCGGGATTAAAGACTAAGTAAAAGAAGAAAAAGTAAGCTGGTTATTCTTGAGGTTTTGATGGTTTCTATAGCAATTCTAGCTGGTGTAAGCCAGATGGTCGATGGCACGTTGATTACGCCAGACCTCTTTTTGTCACTGAAGTTAAGCAACGTCCAGCGAGTTCAGAACTACAAGAATTGACCACTCAAAAGCCTCGTGATGCTAGCTTTTGACGGCCCAACCCTCGCTGGGTGAGGTTAATGTGGGTAGCTGGTTTGTGAGTCTCCAGTAGATGGCATTTTTGTTTTTTGGGTCCAAATTATAAAATAATATATGAAAGAATGGATAGTAAAACCCGGTAGGGAATGATGTAGGGCCGAATTATGAAAAACGGACTCTAAAGAACGTTTTCTCAAGACTTCATTATTTTTTTAATGCAAAAAATAAAAATATGTATATAATTTTATTTAACTTGAAAATGGGAGAGTTCCCATCACACTCGCGCTATCGGCACTATTACCCCGTTGAATTGGAAGAGATATACATTCAACGAGATATAAAACGTTTCATTTATTAATAATTTTTTTTTTTTTTTTTTTTTCTTTATTTGTTACATTACTACATACATTCACAAATATAATTATGGCAAAAAATGTATTTTTAAACAAAATATATAAAAAGAAATATATTGGTTTCTTTGAAAACTAAAAAAGGAGGGGAAAGAGGAAAGAAATATTATAATACATATAAAAAAAAAACGAGAAAATAGAGAAAAAGAGGTAAAGATGTAAAGTCCAATAAAACGTAAATGGAAGAAAAAGAAATATCTCGTTATGGTAAAGAAGTGTGGAAAAAAGGAAGAAGAAAGAAGAAATGAAGGAGAAAAGAAAAAAGAAAGAAAAAAAAATAGTGTTTCTATTTTATATTGATCATAGTAGATATTCGTAATTATGAAATATTAAATAGGTGCATCTCATCATAATTAATAATTAAATATATACAAGTTATACATCTCTTGTATAAATAATAATTAAAATTATACAAGTCTCATGGAAAAAAAAGGTTTATATTCAGGTTATTGGCAATAGATCATTAATATTTATATTTCTATGTTTTAAATATTCTTTTATTTTAATTTTAAGTGATATATTAAAGTTTTTCAAATTTTTTATCTCTGTTGGTATTATATTTAATATTTTTTGTCCGAGGTAATAAAAGTGACGTTTGGTAAGTGATTTATGTATTAGTCGAGTTTCTGTCTGTCCGTGTTGTCTTGTTCGGTACATGTTAGTGTTGGTTGTCCAGTAATGTTCATATTTTAGAGAGTAGATTATTAATTTGTACAGGTATAGGTCTTTTAAAGGAAGTACGTCTAGGTGTGTGTAAAGGTCATTGGAGTTGTGTTGTCTGTCTTTTCTTAAAATTATTCTCAGTATTATATTTTGTGCTCTTTTAAGTGGTTCAATAACATTATTATATGCACCTCCCCAGGATGAAATACAATATTGAATTAGGGATTGCACAAAAGCAAAATATATAAGCCTGAGAATATTTTCATTACAAGTTTTAGTAAAATTATTAAAAATGTACATTAGATGTCTAAGTTTAGTTTTAATGTTGTTAGTGTGGTATGTCCATTTTAAGTGTTGATCTAGTTCTATTCCCAAGTATCTAACGGTAGATTGTTTTTGTAGTTGTGTTAGTTGATTTTGTTCTGTTTGTAAGTTAAGTGTTTTTTGTGGTGGAGGTTGTCCTGTTGATGTTATTGAGAAGGTCATGTAATTTGTTTTTTGTAAATTCAGTTGTAATGACATAGATGAATACCAGTTGTTAATGTGCGTTAAGTCTTGTCTAGCAATATTGAAAGTTGAGTCCCAGTCTGTTCCTTCATAGCATATGCATGTGTCATCAGCGTAACAAAATACTTTTCCTTTACTTATTTTAGGGATGTTATTTATATAAATGTTGAATAGGATACTTCCTAAAACAGATCCTTGAGGGATTGAAAATTCGTTACATGTAATTGTGTCAGACAAGTGGTTATATAATTTAACTTTTTGTTTTCTATTTTTAAGATATGATTGAAACCATTGTAGAGCTTTTTCTTTGATTCCTATATTTATTAGTTCTTTGATGAGAATTGTATGGTCAACGCTATCATAAGCTTTTTTCAAGTCTAAAAATGTGGCAATTATTTTTTTATTGTTATCTATTTGTTTGTGTAAATACGTTGTTAATTGCAATAAAGCATCTTCTGTTCCTGTATTTTTTTTGAACCCGAATTGTTGGTCATTTATAATATTATTTTTTTCTAGATAGTGGTCAAGTCGTTTTTGTACAATTTTTTCTAATATTTTGCCCACATTTGACAAAACAGCAATGGGACGATAATTTTGTAGGTCTGATTTATTACCTTTTTTGTGTATTGGAGTTACAATAGCTGTTTTATATATTTCTGGAAAAACTCCTTGTTCAAGACTTAAATTGAAAATATAAATAAGGGGTTCAATTATGTGTGGAAAGATTCTTTTTAAAGTGGTAACAGATATTCCATCATAGCCTGAAGCACAATTGTTTCTTAATTTCATCAAAATTTTGTGAATCTCATTTCCATTTGTGTTAGTGAAAATATTTAAACTATCATTTGTATTGGTAATTAAGTTTTGATTTGTTAAAATGTTAGTTGTGTAGTCTCTTGTTTTTTCTTTAATTTCATTTGATAGATTTAAACCTACATTGCAGAAATAATTATTGATATGGTTTGCTGCTATGACTTTATGTTCTTTGCAATCAATGGTCTTATCGTTAATTATAATATTTCTTATATTTGGTGCTTTATTTTTTTTGGTATGGTTAATATTATGAATAGTTTGCCACAATTTTCTAGGGTCATGTATATTTTGATTAATTTCAAGTTTAATGTGTTCTTCTTTAGCTTTTCTAGTACATGATGTAATTATATTTTTAACTTTTTTATAATAGTTTTTCAATGTTTCATTGTCTGGGTATTTTTTTACTTGACTACCAAGTTTATCACGAGTTCTAATTGATTTGATTAAACCAGGTGTCATCCATGATTTTAGAGGTCTATTTTTAGAGTTATATTTGATAGTTTCAAAGCAAGAATTCACTATTGATAATAGTTTTGAAGAAAAAATGTCAGCACTTTTATTTACATCACTTAAATTTGTTACTTGTTGCCAGTTGAAATTGCATAGTTTAGAATTTAATAAGTCATAGTTTAATATTTGTTTTAAAATTTCATTATCATCATTAATATTTTTTGTTATATTTGTGTTGTTTTCGATATTAATATTTGCTAGCGTTGAATAATGATCTGTGATAGTTGTGTGTATGATAGTAGTTTTTAGGTTTTCAATGTCTGATGTACGTAAAGGTTTAAACATAATATGATCAATGCATGTTTTTGTTCCATAAGTAATATCTAATCTTGTTGGTTCAGTTATGCAAGGTATGAAATTCTGTTGTATTAAGGTATCTAATTATACAATGATCAGTTTTTATTATTTTAATTCTATACTAACGATGTTTATATCTAGTAGATAATTCATTGGCACGGACGGTATCAAAGACGAACTTTAAACAAGAAACAATGAAACTCAAAATAGTTAAGATAACTATGAATACGTAATTGTTATTTATTTAAGTTCTGCTTAATTAATTATTTCAACTTGAAAGCTTGGATCTTCGCCAGAAAAAAAAAGAGTTAAGTAGTTGAAGTCAAGCTAAATGGTAATGTACAAAGTACATTGTACGAGTATATGATTTTATTCTAATATGAGAGAAAATAATAGCTGGATTATTTTTTCTCCTTCTTTATAAGATTTTTTAGCTAATTCTAGGATTTGACCGTAGACGGACACAGCGGAAGCTCTGAACTTTTTTCAAAGGTAGTTGTGCCCCGTATTTACCCTTTCGCATTACTTCAGGGCACCATATCTTTACATCCATGCCATTCGATCAGAATTTTCCGCTCTTTACGGGATTTGAACCTTCAATCTCCTCTGACCTGGAGGTCGGATAAGCTCTGCCTCTATTTTTGCTGTAATGTTACTGTAAAAAATTGCCATATGATGATCTCATTGATAATAATATTAGAACTGACTTACATGACAACAGACGGCAATTAGCATAGATTTTCAGAATTTCAACGCAGATTTACTCAAAATTAACCTCATCCAGCCTGCGTAGGGCGAGCAGAACATAATAATTAATAGTGCTGGGTAATAATTCATAATTTCCAACGTCAAAGATAATTTCGAAGTGAAATATGAGGTGCTTCTATGTGAGTTGAAATCGAGGTGCGTGAAGATAGCACCCGACATTGAAGCTAGAATTTTGTACCACCTACCATAATAATGTACTAATTATGTACTGTTAGGAACAACAAACCCCGAATTTTGTACTCCAACCGTAACCCCAGGAGAGCGGTTGAAACATGTCGGGTGCTAACTTCACGCTAGCACCCGACATTAAAGCTAGAATTTTGTACCACCTACCATAATAATGTACTAATTATGTACTGTTAGGAACAACAAACCCCGAATTTTGTACTCCAACCGTAACCCCAGGAGAGAGGTTGGAACATGTCGGGTGCTAACTTCACGATTTTAACCGATGGAGCTAGAATATTGTACCGCATACCAAAATAATCTTTGAATTATGTACTCCCAGGAACAACAAACCCCGAATTTTGTACTCCAACCGTAACGCCAGGAGAGAGGTTTTAACATCGAAAAACCCACCCCCCGCCTCGCCTATTGAAACGCAAATCAGATGCAGAACTGTATGGAACCCCGTGCCTGACGTGCCTCTCTCATTGCAACGAAGCGATGGGAGCAGAGGTGCGGGGGGACTCCACGTTGTTCTCATGAATTAAACCATAGGTTCTCAAACGGTGGTACTCGGGGCAGTTTCAGATGGTACGGGAAGCCATTTTCAGTTGTACACAAAATATGATAAAATTTTGACCGTACACAAAGACCGTGAAAGATAATATATGTTTAACACTAGTAGTTAAGTTGATTTTTTGATGAAAATCAATATCAAGTCTCCACAAAAAAATAATAATTTAAAGCCCTTCTACCCTTTGTTACCACATAATTATATGAGCAGCCTCCGTGGCGTAATGGTTGTGACTACTGCCCGTAGTCCAGAGTTCCCGAGTTCAACTCCCGGCTGGGGCAGACTTTTCGAAGAAAATTCTGTTCCATCCAAACACGTGAGGCTGCCATTTCCGGCCCTACCCAGGCTGGGTGAGGTTAATGTGGGTAACTGGTACGATTCCCAGCGAATGGAGGGTAAAAGCCCCGTCCTAATCCAGGACGTCAAATCAAATAGAATCGTTGGCGTTAGGAAGGGCATCCAGCCGTAAAAAAAATGTGCCAAAACCAATCAACCTCAACCATGAGGTTGAACAACGTCGACCCTGCTTGAGCGGGATAAGACAGAGTAAAAGAAGAAGAAGAAGAAGAAGAAGAATTATATGTGCGAATCTGGCTTTTCATGTTGTATTTGTAAAACACAAATATAGGAGTAAGTTAGAAGTGTCCTCTGACATTCGCGTTAAAATGAGTAACATTCAACCTGATTAGACCGACCTCAGTAGTTTAATCGATAGGGCGCGCGGCGGACTTGTTACCTGGAGGTCGGTGGTTCAAGTCCCGGTTTCAGCGTAGATTTAGTAAAGCGAGTTTGAGTAGTTATGACATCACGAAAGTGATTAACACAAGTATGATAGCTAATAAAGTAACATTCAGCCTGATATTGATGCAATTGTTTCTGAGAAGAGTTGATATATAATAAATGTAATCTCACAGAATTTAGATAGGTAGACCTTTCCATTTTTTTTCGTCGCAGATAATTCAGATGCAGGCGTTGCTGACGAAGATAAACAATCGTTTATTGATGTGACGTTTATATTACGCTCACATTTCTTTGGTAGGTATGTACCTACCTTATTTTTTACCTTCAGTTTCTTTGTGGAACTGTGTTAAGTACGATATTATGTAATAAGTTATCATATTTGTGCTATTCACTTTCGTGATGTCACAACTACTCAAACTCGCTTTACTCAATCTATGCTGAAACCGGGACTTGAACCACCGACCTCCGGGTTACAAGTCCGCCGCCTTATCGGTAATAACATAATGTCATACTCCGTATACCTATTACTGTTTACTTTTATAATAAATCATAAATCGCTTCTGAAATTTTCAATTTTATATTTTCCTTTTTCCTAACAAACGGAACACTGTGAACTCAGATTTTCCAAACGTCGTGGGTTCGAATCCAAGTGAGGACATGACAAATTCTTATCACATGATCTTGGCTTGCTGCTGGGAAAATGAGACTTTAATAGTTCTAATTCGGCAGTATAAACAAGCCGATATTATTATTATTATTATTTATATAATTACATGCTATGATTAAGTAGTAGTCAAGGTGGCAGAGTGAGTTAGCGCGCTAGGCCAATACGCACGGTGACCTGGGTTCGATGCCCAGCGAGGTAGGATTTTTTCTGCTCTGTACTTAGATGTTCGGGGTCCACTCATATATATTACCTCGTGAGGAAAAATGTGTAGCTCTTTTGATGTGAAACAGCGACTGGTGGCGTAATTATAGGCAAAAAAATCGTACAAGATATTGTATATTAAAGTGGTAAAGTCCTCTGTAGCAAATAATAATAATTGCAACTTTACGGTTGCTAGATAAGGTTTATCTAGCTTTATTTGGGGGAGCGGTTCCTGTTTTTGACTTATCCGCCTCCCTGTTTTTGACTTTTTTTTGTTATCATCCTGTGTGTTTTCTGTGATCATGTTGTTATCTTCCTGCTAATTTAACCACAGGAAGATACATTTAATTTGTATTCGTGTCTTTGTTTGTTGGGCAGTTTGAGTTAAGTCATTGTCTAGTCAGTGTTGTATATTGTATCCCCCAAAAATACACTTCGTGTGCAAAAAACACCAAGAAAATTAGAATCCTTCAAAAACAATTACCTTAAAACAATTGTCTAAAAAGGAACGCCAAGTTCTTATAAACTGGAAATCATTTGCCAGGAAAGGAGTCTCAAGCACAGAAATCAAACTGAGGATTGGACATGACATTTCCCATTATTCTGCAATTTATTAACGCTAAAAGTTAACATTAAAAAACTTAAAAAAACTGCAGAATCTGAGTGAATCTGCCTATCTCTCTCTCTCTTCTCTCTTTCTATCTCTCTTTCTCTCTTCTCTCTTTCTATCTCTCTTTCTCTCTATCTCTCTCTTTCTATCTGTTTCTATTTCTATTTCTCTCTCTCTTCTCTCTTTCTATCTCTCTTTCTCTCTATCCCTCTCTTCTCACTTTCGATCTCTATTTCTCTTTCTCTCTCTCTCTCTCTTCTCTCTTTCTTTCTCTCTCTCTTCTATCTCTCTATCTCTCTTTCTCTCTATCCCTCTCTTTTCTCTTTCTATCTCTATTTCTCTTTCTCTCTCTTTCTATCTCTCTTTCTCTCTCTCTCTTCTATCTTTCTATCTCTCTTTCTCTCTCTGATTACTTCCCTCTCACTACAAAGAAAAGCATCTATTTTTCCCTGATAGATTCCATACTCAGGTACGGAGTAACGCTATACACGAATGCCCCACAGTATGCAATGAATCCGTTAAATAGCCTACAAAGGAAAATTAAAAATTTCCTGTAAAAATATCTTTCTATCTCTCTTTCTCTCTCTGATTACTTCCCTCTCACTACAAAGAAAAGCATCTATTTTTCCCTGATAGATTCCATACTCAGGTACGGAGTAACGCTATACACGAATGCCCCACAGTATGCAATGAATCCGTTAAATAGCCTACAAAGGAAAATTAAAAATTTCCTGTAAAAATATCTTTCTATCTCTCTTTCTCTCTCTGATTACTTCCCTCTCACTACAAAGAAAAGCATCTATTTTTCCCTGATAGATTCCATACTCAGGTACGGTGTAACGCTATACACGAATGCCCCACAGTATGCAATGAATCCGTTAAATAGCCTACAAAGGAAAATTAAAAATTTCCTGTAAAAATATCTTTCTATCTCTCTTTCTCTCTCTGATTACTTCCCTCTCACTACAAAGAAAAGCATCTATTTTTCCCTGATAGATTCCATACTCAGGTACGGAGTAACGCTATACACGAATGCCCCACAGTATGCAATGAATCCGTTAAATAGCCTACAAAGGAAAATTAAAAATTTCCTGTAAAAATATCTTTCTATCTCTCTTTCTCTCTCTGATTACTTCCCTCTCACTACAAAGAAAAGCATCTATTTTTCCCTGATAGATTCCATACTCAGGTACGGAGTAACGCTATACACGAATGCCCCACAGTATGCAATGAATCCGTTAAATAGCCTACAAAGGAAAATTAAAAATTTCCTGTAAAAATATCTTTCTATCTCTCTTTCTCTCTCTGATTACTTCCCTCTCACTACAAAGAAAAGCATCTATTTTTCCCTGATAGATTCCATACTCAGGTACGGAGTAACGCTATACACGAATGCCCCACAGTATGCAATGAATCCGTTAAATAGCCTACAAACGAAAATTAAAAATTTCCTGTTCAGTCATCATAACATCCAAATTTTAACGCCCCAACAACTATCGAAATATGTCCTACTCCTAATTAATTTTTTTGACCAGAAGTATCGTCAGCTCACTGATCAACCCTATGCACTAAGACTACAGAAATACAGACGTCCGAATGTTAATACCGTACAGTATGGACAAAAACGATTAGAGTATGTAATACCCTCACTACTAAATAGATATTGCCAGGATTTTCTCTCTGAGGAAAACAAACATCTTGTGAAACAAAAAATCAAAGAAAGTATTCTTGGAATACCATAGATAGAATTTAAGTAACTCCCGTCTAAACGTAAGATCTTTAAGCTGTTCATGAATAAGATATTAAACAAATTTGTACCCGCTCGGAATTCGAACCCATATGCTGAGGCAAGGAACATTGTAATTTTTCATTGTAATTTTGCTGTCTTTTGTATTACTCCATTTTACTACAATCGTCACTGCTACTTTGCCATTGTAATACTGTGTTGTATGGATAATTATAATATTAGTTTTAGTTTTTAAGTATGAGAGCGATCTCTCAAAAAGTTAGTCTTAGCTTAGGAGATCACATTTAACTGTGAATAATTAAAAATAAATATAAATGATATTTCAATCAATCAATCTCTCTTCTCTCTTTTTATCTCTATTTCTCTGTCTCTCTCTTCTCTCTTTCTATCTCTATTTCTCTTTCTCTCTCTCTTCTCTCTTTCTATCTCTCTTCTCTCTTTCTATCTCTCTCTACTCTCTTTCTATCTCTATTTCTCTCTCTTCTCTCTTTCTCTCTCTCTCTCTTCTCTCTTACTATCTCTATTTCTCTTTCTCTCTCTATTTCTCTTTCTCTCTCTCTTCTCTCTTTCTTTCTCTCTCTCTTTCTCTCTCTCTCTTTCTATATATCTTTCTCTCTCTCATTCTCTTCTCTCTTTCTATCTCTATTTCACTTTCTCTCTCTCTCTCTCTTCTCTCTTTCTATCTCTCTCTCCTCTCTTTCTATCTCTATTTCTCTTTCTCTCTCTATTTCTCTTTCTCTCTCTCTTCTCTCTTTCTCTCTCTTCTCTCTTTCTATCTCTCTTTCTCTCTCTCTCTCTTCTCTCTTTCTATCTCTATTTCTCTTTCTCTCTCTATTTCTTTTTTTTTTTTATTTTTCACCATTTTTATTACTTACCTATTTTATAAATTTTACATAACCATACATTATCACTTGTTATTTTTACTAATATTATTGATTTAAAGAGTTTATTTATTTAATAACAAATACTTATGAGATAATGAAATGAGAGCAAGAGGAAGAAACAATCTCCTCAGAAGTTATCCTTTAGCTTAGGAGTGTTATTATTAATTTGTACAAAATAAAGTAACCAATATTCAATTCAAAAAAATTCAATTCAATTCTCTTTCTCTCTCTCTTCTCTCTTTCTCTCTTTCTATCTCTCTCTTTCTCTCTCTATTTCTCTTTCTCTTATCTCTTTCTCTCTCTCTCTCTTTCTATCTCTATTTCTCTTTCTGTCTCTATTTCTCTTTCTCTCTCTTCTCTCTTTCTCTCTCTTCTCTCTTTCTATCTCTCTTTCTCTCTCTCTCTCTTCTCTCTTTCTATCTCTATTTCTCTTTCTCTCTCTCTTCTCTCTTTCTCTCTCTTTCTATCTCTCTCTTTCTATATCTCTTTCTCTCTCTCACTCTCTTCTCTCTTTCTATCTCTATTTCTCTTTCTCTCTCTCTTCTCTCTTTCTATCTCTCTTTCTGTCTCTGTCTCTCTTTCTATCTTTCTTTCTCTCTCTCTCTCTCTTCTCTCTTTCTATCTCTATTTCTCTCTCTCTCTTCTCTCTTTCTATCTCTATTTCTCTTTCTCTCTCTCTTCTTTCTTTCTTTCTCACTCTCTCTTTCTTTCTTTCTCTCTCTCTCTCTCTCTGTGTCTCTCTATGACTCTCTATCGGGTGCCAACTTCACGCCGGACCAACATGTACAAAGGTCCAAGTATTTTTTGAACTTGCCCTACAACTGCATTGCATGGTCATATCACGACGGGGGTGTTACCCTCCATTCGTAGGAAACTCACAAACCTGCTACCCACATTAACCTCACCCAGCCTGGGTTGGGTGAGATTAATGTGTTAAGCAACGTTAAACAACGTTTACCTCGCTAAACGTTGCTTAACCTGGGTGATCCTGAGAGAACTGGTGCATTCAACGCCCCAGCGACGCCACGCTGGCAATTTGGAGATTAATGTTCCTGAAATATATTAAACCGTCACAACTTGGTGGGTAGCTCTGAATTATAGGACTATACCACCTTAATATACAATATCTTGTACAATTTTTGCCTATAATTCCGCCACTGGTCGCTGTTTCACATCAAAAGAGCTACTCATTTTTCCTCACGAGGTATATATATTATGAGTGGACCCCGAACATCTAAGTACAGAGCAGAAAAATCCTACCTCGCTGGGGATCGAACCCAGGTTACCGTGCGTGCAATGCCTAGCGCGCCAACTCACTCTGCCACTTTGACTACTACTAAATCATAGCATGTAATTATATAAATAATAATGATAATATCGGGTTGTTTTTACTGCCGAATTAGGACTATTAAAGTCTCATTTTCCCAGCAGCAAGCAGCAAGTCACGATCATGTAATAAGAATTCCAAACAGTAGGTATCTTGTCATGTCCTCACTTGGATTCGAACCCACGACGTTTGGAAGATCTGTGTTCACAGTGTTCCGTTTGTTAGGAAAAAGGAAAATATAAAATTGAAAATTTCAGAAGCGATTTATGATTTATTATAAAAGTAAACAGTAATAGGTACACAGAGTATGACATTATGTTATTACCGATAAGGCGGCGGACTTGTAACCTGGAGGTCGGTGGTTCAAGTCCCGGTTTCAGCATAGATTGAGTAAAGCGAGTTTGAGTAGTTGTGACATCACGAAAGTGAATAGCACAAATATGATAACTTATTACTTATTACATAATAATATATCATACTTAACACAATTCCACAAAGAAGCTGACGTTAAAAAATAAGGTAGGTACATACCTACCAAAGTATGTATGTACGAATTTCTTTGTGGTGAAGCACAAGGCCTCTTCACAATTTTTGTGGGTAGCGCAGCATTACTAAGAGCCTCCTTTACATTTCGAATTATTCTATTACATTAATTTCTTTTTACTCTGGTAATGCCGCCACTGGTCGTTACTCATACAAGTAACTACTCATTTTTCCTCACGAGGTATGAGTGGACCCCGAACATCCAAGTACAGAGCAGAAAAAATCCTCCCCCGCTGGGAATCGAACCCAGGTCACCATGTGTGCAATGCCTAGCGCGCTAACTCGCTCTGCCTACCAAAGTAATGTGAGGTTATAAACGTCACATCAATAAACGATTGTTTATCTTCGTCAGCAACGCCTGCATCTGAGGATCTGAGTTATCTGCGACGAAAAAAAATGGAAAGGTCTACCCTATCTAAATTCTGTGAGATTACCTACTCTTCTCCGAAACAATTGCATCAATATCAGGCTAAATGTTACTTATTTTAACGCGAATGTCAGAGGACACATCTAACTTACTCCTATACTTGTTTTTCAAATACATCATTTGAGAAAAGCCAAATTCGCACATGTACCTAAATGGTAATAAAGGGTAGTAGGTACAATTTTGTGCACCTGAAATTGTCCCGAGTACCACTGTTTGAGAACCTATGGTTTAATACGTGCACCGACAACGTGAAGTCCCCCCACACTTCTGCTCCCATCGCTGCGTTGCAATGGAAGAGGTGAGGCGCGGGGTTCCATGTAGTTCTGTATGTGATTTGCGTTTCAATAGGCGAGGCGGGGGGTGGGTTTTTCGATGTTAAAACCTCTCTCCTGGCGTTACGGTTGGAGTACAAAATTCGGGGTTTGTTGTTCCTGGGAGTACATAATTCAGAGATTATTTTGGTATGCGGTACAATATTCTAGCTCCATCGGTTAAAATCGTGAAGTTAGCACCCGACATGTTCCAACCCCTCTCCTGGGGTTACGGTTGGAGTACAAAATTCGGGGTTTGTTGTTCCTAACAGTACATAATTAGTACATTATTATGGTAGGTGGTACAAAATTCTAGCTTCAATGTTGGGTGCTAGCGTGAAGTTAGCACCCGACATGTTTCAACCGCTCTCCTGGGGTTACGGTTGGAGTACAAAATTCGGGGTTTGTTGTTCCTAACAGTACATAATTAGTACATTATTATGGTAGGTGGTACAAAATTCTAGCTTCAATGTCGGGTGCTATCTTCACGCACCTTTGAAATCGGGCAACACACATGTTTTTGAATCGAGCAACATATTTTGTTCGAACTTCTTTTCTCGTGAGCTCAGCACTTTTTAACTTTCTCCCCGAGCTAGGAGGAAAACAAGATAAATAAAAAGTTGAACGTTTCCCAGAGAAGAGGAAGAGGGGGGAGGGATTGGAGAGGTGGGGGGGGGATGAGGATTAGGGAGGGACAAGGGGGAGTAGAAGTAGAGGAAATAGGGGAAGAGGGACGAGTGAGGGAGAAAGGAGAGGGAGGAGGAGATAAGGAGATAAGTAAGAGATAAGAAGATAAGGAGGAGATAATAGGCTATGAGGGATATAGGAAAATACGTAGGAGAAAGGAGAATTAGGAGGATTAGTAGGATTTAGGAGGATACGGAGGTGATAATAGGATATGGGGGACATACGAGTAGGAGAATACGTAGGAGAAAGGAGAATAAGGAAGATTAGTAGGATATAGGAGGATAAGGAGGAGATAGGAAGATAAGGGAAAATGGGAGGATAAAAAGGAAAAAATAGGATAATAGAGATAAGACTTGTAAGTAGGATAAAGGTAGATATGGAAGAGATAGAAGGATAACTTAGGGGGATACTTTGATTTCATTTGCTCAGAAGTTTACTTTTAATGATAATAATTTAATAATAATAATAAAACTAAGAAGTTAAATATTTTTTTTCAGAAGAATTTTCTGATGATGATAAACTTAGAAATCGTGGTCTCATTCGAATCCCACCCGGTGCGCCAATTTTTCTTCATTAATTTGAGTTTGTGGAAATATAATAATAAGACTCTGAGGGTTAGGTGGTAGAGAATGCTTTAAACATTAACCTCGCCTGGTGGTTATCTTCCACTAAAGAGTGTTATTATTATTATAATGAGGAGGATAAACATCCAAAGAAGAGGAGATATGGAGAGAGAAAAGGTGTAGGGAGAGAAGAGGGGAGAGGGGAGGAGACAGTAAGGAAGAAGGTAGAGGAGGAGAAAGGGGAGATGAGGAAAAGAAGGGAAAGAGAAGGGAGAGGAAGAGAGAGGAGAAGGGGGCATATGAAGAGAGGAGAAGAAGTAGGGAAAGAGAGAGGAGAAGGGGGAGATATGAAGAGATGAGGAAAAGAAGGGAGAAGATAGGGGCAGGAATAGTAGGGGTGATAGAGAAAGGGGAGGTTTTGGGATTTTAATTTTAATTACTCTTCCGTTGCCAAAGTTGTGCAGAAAAAAGTTCAACTTTATGTCAACTTTTTGAAGCTTCTGAATTCCCCCTCCACCCCTTGAATTTTGAACCCTGTAGACAGCCCCCCGTCCATCCAGTGGCGGATCTAGATTTGGGGCGACCCCGAAATTTACTTGTGGCATCTTAATTAGGTAATTATGATCCGATTATGGATCCATGCACTGATCAGACCCCACCCATCGCATAGATTTTTCTCAATTAAAAAAAATGAGTGTTCACAGTCTTTTTTGTGAGTTGAGTTCACTGTCTTTTTTATTTGGTAGCCATGAAACAGGAGCTACTGTAGACGCTTTTGGTCTGTATTGTAGCCTGCCCATAGTGCCCATCCCCTAATAGTATGCCTCCCCTCTGATGGGCAAGAAGTGACACAATTCTTCCCATTTAGGTGCATTTACTTGCTGAGTCAATACGAGCGCACCGGAAGGTATCCCTTATAAACAACTACTGTAACCAAATTTGAATAAAAAAAATTGTCGGCACAGGGGTATGAACCCGGGACCTTCCGCATGGCAAGCAAGTGCTTAACCACTGAGCTATTCGTGCGCTCATTTATTTGCACACATTAATAGTGTCACTATGTGTGTCCAAAGGTAACAGAAAATGCTTTATACATTTTTTTTTTTTAATTTGGGGTTTACCCTCATTTCGCTGGAAACTCACAAACCAACCACTCAAATCAACCTCACCGAGCCTGAGTGGGGCTTGCTATAGCCACAGTTCGAAGTCTAATGGTCACCCATCCAAGTCCTAGCCTCGCTGGACATTTCTTAACTTCAGTGACTGAATGAGAACTGATGTATCCAAGCCACTATCACTTCACAGCTGATATAAATGCGCTGTGATTGGTTGAAATTCTCACCAGAGGACGTGTTAAGGGATAGTGTAGGATTAGTTCATCTATTTCTGTTTCATAATTTGGACCTAAGAAATAAATTTATGTTTGTTATTTAAATTATATTTGTTATGTTAATGAGTCCTGTATTATTATATTAAATTTATTCTTTACAAGTTGATCCGTCACTGTTGTCCCCCCCTCCCTCTAACAGAACCAGCGTGCTAGGAAAATTAATTTCTCAGCTTTTTCTTAAACTTTCACTTATTTTATCTTCTTCATTTCTTGAACTTTTTTGTTGAAGTTTTATTTTCCCAACTCCCGAGTAATCTGAAGAGTCGGTCAGAGGACGCCAAGAACATAGATGAGGCGGAGGATATGAGGAGGAAATTATTTGAACGTCAAATTCGTTTTGTAGGAACGATATGAAATGAGCAAGAGTCGATTGGCACGATTCATACAGTAACATCTTCCAATGAAACCGCCAATAATAGTAGTCTGGTAAACGTCATGAATGGGGTCTTCTCCCTGTTTGTCTAGATATAAGTGCACTGGTAGTCAAGTGGTTAGGGCGCTGGTCTGGTAATCCAGGTAGCGTAGGGATCCGTTGGTTCGAATCCCACCCAGTGCATGAATTTTTCCTCATTAATTTGAGTTTGTCATGACCACATAAAAATAAGAGTCTGAGGAGTCTGAGGGTTAGGTGCTAGAAAATGCTTTGACAATTAACCTCGCCTGGTGGTGGTTACCTTCCAATAAAGAGTGTTATTATTATTCATTTCAATTTAATATCGGATTCAATACTTTTTGACATTGATTGATAATCGACAACCTCATAGTCCTCATTAAATTTCTTTGGAAATGTGACCACATAATAACAGCACTCCAACCACCAGGGGTGTAGTCCGCAACGGATTTTTATAATTAAAAACTTAATTGGCAATTAGCATTTAATTGAACGTAGTGTTGACCATTAAGTTATTGATTAAATTCCTCAATTAGGGACTGGTTTTTTTTTTTTTTTTTTTTTTTTTTTTTTTTTTTTTTAAGGAGAGGTGGTAAAATCTGTAGACGAACACTAGATTTTACCCTAGTGAACAGTGTGAGTACTGAGATGCGGACAACAGTGCATCATCCTCACTAAAAACCACCTCTCCCCCTAAACATATGATCCCGGAACCGTTCAAAACATTACATCGGGTATCATATGCTTTTAGGTCTCCCATTATGTGTTTTGGGGGTTTCTCTCGTTCTTTTCTTTCTCATTTATAATTTTTCTGATCATTTCTTCGATGTTTTTCCAGCTTTCAGGTGAACTTAGCATTTTTTCAATTATATTTTCCTCGCTCAATTGTCCTTCTATTCTGAGACATTTTACTCTTAGATAATTGAACCTCTCGCAGAAGAAGACAGTATGCGCTGGATTATCTTTGATATGTGGACAGTATCTGCACTTTTCGTCCTTTGACTTTTTAATTTTGAATTGGAAGGTTCCAAAATGACCATGACCAGTCAAAAACTGGCATAGTTCATAGGAAACATCTCCATGTTTGCGATTTATCCAATCTTCCAAATTTTTAATCAGTGTTTTCGTCCATTTACCTTTATCACTATTTTGCCATTTGGTTTTCCACTTCTCTAAGAGTTCTTCATGTAAGTCTTTCTCTTTGCTCTCCCTTAGGGACTGGTGATATTGTCTCGCGGGGGACGTTAAAAGAGATACGGTACTAGTAAGTACTCTGCAAGTCCAAAAGACAGTAACATAATGAAGCCTTAAACTTTGTTTTTGGGTTAAACGTCGCTTTCAACTGCATGGTCATATTACGACGGGAGTGTTACCCTCCATTCGCGGAAACTCATAAGCTTACTTCATGTGGGTAGCAACCCACATTAACCTCACCTAGCCTGGGTCAAAAGTACTGAAACTAGCTTTACTACATATATTTCTTATTTCATATTTAAATTTAAAGAATCCTAGTTTTATATAAAATATTATATACCTATGTATACCTAACCGGGACTTGAACCACCGGCCTAAACATAGAATGGATGTTAAGTCCATTATTAGGTGTTTCGTTTTCAAGAGGAAACTTGACGATATGTTCAACACAAGAAAAACACTTTGGTGTTTTCATCTCAACACCAAAGGTTTTCAGAAACACACACAAACATGAACCCACACCATCTTCTGAACGCACGTATGCACGTACCTATATTTTACGGTTTATTTTCAGTTATTACTTCCGATAAATTTCTAATATTAGAAATCAGAAGTAATGTGTTTTTTTTTTTTTTTTTTTTTTTTTTTTTAATGTGAAAAACTGGGTAGGTCAAATTTTCGCCGAATACAATACTTTCCTTATTATAGAATAAGGAAAGTAAAAATTATAGAATGAAAATGAGAGCGCACGATTTGCTCAGTGGTAAGGTGAAAGAGATTGCCCCAGGAAATAAACCCGCCCGTTTTATAATGGATGGTCCCATCAAATAAGAGATGGTCCCATTTTGAAATTCATCAACTTCGCACTAGCGGTTCTTGGAGATAGAGACCATACGCCTGACCTCTAACTTTTTTCTTATACGCTAATATCTCGTACGGTACACCCGACTTTGATGAATTTTTGTATGTATATGCGTATAAGTGTTTTACGTAGTGCATTTGTAATTCTTTTTTTAATAAAATATGATTGAGCTCTGATCTTTAAGAAAATCCGGAATTTTGGACAAAACATTGCAAAAATAAGGACTTAAACTTACCGATACAGATTTTTTTGTTGAGTTTAGAATGTTGAAAAAACGGTATTCTACCATGAAAAAGAGATTCGGTTAAGAGTTTTTGGAGATACAAGTGATTTAGTATCTCAGAATTTCCAAGTGTATACAATAATATGAACCAATCACGAGGAAGTATGGTGTCCATAATTTGCCGTGTGTCTTCTAATGACATTTGATTTACAAGTACCTAGGTAACGTGTATATTTTACTTCTACATCAGAACTTTTTCATGAGACAGTTTCGTTATTTTCCCGGCAATCCTACATTTCCCGTATAATAATAATAATAATAGCGAGGTTAATGCGTAAAGCATTTTCTACCACCTAACTCTCAGAGTCTTATGATTATGTGGTCACAAATGCAAATTAATGAGGAAAAACTCATGCACTGGGTATGGTATTCGAACCAACGGATCCCTACGCTACCTGGATTACCAGACTACCGGTGCTTGTTATTATGTCGAGGACATACTGTCTTACCGTAACAGTAGTTGATGTATCCCTGATCTACCAGCCTGTATGGGACCGGAGTATCACGTGTTTTTTCTTGCTAAGTAGCAGAATTTTTGGCACAAAAAAACTGCCAAAACCAAGGATCGATCTTAAGATCTCTGGACCACGGGCAGTTGTCGCAAACGTTATACTATCGAAATGTGATAAATATCCTGAAATCCTGAAACTATGTATCCATACTTATTGGATTTCTTCAGTAGTCACCGTTTCTTCAGAAGTATTCAAGGTAAAAGTCCTATAATTCTGCGATACCCAATAAAATTATGATATAATAACACAGATAAATATATTTTTTATATCTTTTTAAAACTATTTCTCCTTCTTCTTCTTCTCTCACTTTGCTTATGATATTCCATCTGCATCATTGAAAAAAAAACAACTGTCTTTGCAATTATACATATATTCATAATCTGAGACTAGGAGTCATTGTCACCTGGACTAATTCATAGCCATAAGATTAAAAGATTGACTTGTCTATATCATAAACATATCCAGATGACCCTGAATCCTAGTCTCATATTAAGAACAAATAATTTTTTTTATGTAAAAAAAGTTGAATTTATTCTATTTTTTTTTGCCCCCAAGGGAGCCTCACAAAATTTCCAGCCGACTGAGAGACGAAATATTGTTGATACTAATAGAAGATGACCCTCACACAGTTTTACGAGAGTGGACAAAAATACGCACTTACACACTACTCATGTGAACGATGGGAGATACAGAAGACAGAATATGATGTTTTTAAAAATTGTGTGTTTTCTCATCAGCGGATTTGCTCAGTTAAGCTGGGAGAAAGAACCCACTGAGTGAATCATTTTGTGTAGAATTTCGAATTATTTTTTCCTTTTCTAATTTAGGTTTAACGTCGCTTTCAACTGCTCGGTCAGGTCTCAACGGGGGTTTTACCCTCCTCCATTCACTGGAAACACACAAATCAGCTACTCAAATTAATCTCATTTAGTCTGAGTGGGGCCGGGAATAGCTAGCATTGGATGTTTTGAATTTAAATGGTCACTTATCAAAGTCCTTGCCTCAGTGGACGTTGCTTAACTTCAGTGATAGCTATCTTCGTACCAATCCAGACTTTGTGAGGTTAATGTTGGTAGGTGGAGTTTAGTCATTTTCCAGTGTCCTGTAAATGGAACGTTGAGAAAGACGTTAAATTACAGAACATAAGAAAAATTATTTAAAAAAGTATTTATTAAAAAGAATTTAGAGAGAAAAAGTATTTTATAAACACCAAAAAAATTTAAACAATCAATAATAATAAAAAAGAGTTCATAAAAAATACTTCTACAACCCAAGTGTGATGAAAAGCAGATTCGCTTTAAATAAGAAAATCTATTTTAAGAGAAAAATACAACGCAATTTTCGAATGTATTTTTTTTTTTTTTTTTCCACTTGACATTGTTTGCCAAAGACGGGTATCGAAGCCGCGCCCTCTGGCTAAACAGACACGCGCGTTAACTCTGTCACAGCAGCATGTCCATACATGTCCATAGAAAACGAAAACTGTTGAAAGTGTAGAATTTACAATACCTATGTATATGTACCTTGTACAAAATTGTACTTTTACCAACTGTTCATACAGAATAACCTCTTTCTTTTTTTCATTTTTATAATTTGGGTTTAACGTCGTTTTCAACTGCATAGTCATAATACGACGTGAGTTTTAGCTTCTATTCGGTGGAAACTCACAAACAAGCTACTCAAATTAGAAATTAATCTCACCCAGCCTGAGTGGGGCCGGGAATAGCCAAAATCACGAGGATTCGATTTCGAATGGTCACCCATCCAAGTCTTAACTTCGCTGGACGTTTCTTAGCTTCAGAACGAGAACTTTTGTGTTCAACATTCCATCGAAGCTGGCTAAACTCCCTTGTAAGCCAGGTTCACTGCAGATATGAAAAGCAATTCTAAAATGATGGAGTTATTTAATTTAAAATTATTATTTATTTAATATTAGAGTTTCAGAGCATTTCTTAGTTCTTAATCATGAATTGCTTTTCTACTTTCAATATTCTACTATTTCTATTGCTTCTTCTATGTTATGTTTATCCTGTAATAAATATTATTATCAAACCTATGTAAACTATCTCAATTATGGGATTTTAAATAAATAAATAAATAAATAGAAATAACAGCTACTGAAAACGCTTGTGGTCATTGTCTTTTCTTTTTTTAAATAAATTCTAATCATCATAAGAGCCATCACGATTACTGAAACCCTTTCATACTAGAATTTGCCATTTGCCAAGAACTAAATATAATTGCCGCATAGAGTCGAACTAACGACCTCCAAGCTACGAGCCCGCCGTCTCACTGACAATACTATGAAGCACCTCATATCCATGTGTCGATGTCAGACTAAATTATAGTTACATATAATATAAATGCCATTATCAAATAAACATAAGTTATCATAATAAATTGTGTTATCACTTTCGTGATATCACAACTACTCAAACTCGCTTTGCTAAGTCTACGCTGAAACCAGGACTTTTTTTTTTTTTTTTTTTTTTTTTTTCAACAAATAACTTTTATTTATTTACATTTTTTGTTATTTACAATGGATGAAAAGAATATAAATATCCAAAAATACAAAGACAAAATTTTAAATCATAAGTATCCCATAGCCTAATGTACTTATTAAGTATGTGCTAGGCTATGGTTATGTGATATAAATTTTTAATAATTGATGAAAAAAAATAAAAGGTGTTTTTCTCTCTCCTATAGTTATTATAATTAAAATGTTATTGTTAATAAGTAATTGTAAAAATTGAAATTCTAATTTAGGGGAAAATAATTATGAATAGATTTTTTACTGTCATTATTTTAAAAGATTGCGTATAGTTTCCTTGTTTTGGTCCTCAATTAACCATTGTTGGACAAATTTCTTTGTTAATTTGTTGTTGAAAATTTGTGTTTGAATTGTTAACGACTGTGGTAGTAAATTGTATATTCGTCTGCCTAGGTAAGTAAAATGTCGCATTGTCAGTGTTTTATGTATTCTGTTAGTTTGTACTTGATTTGGTCTTCTTGTGTTATAAATGTTCGTCTTCAAAGTCCAGTTTTTAGATTGTTTAAGTGTAAAGTATGTAAGTTTTTGTATGTATATGTCTTGTATTGTAGGAACATTGTATATGTCGTAAAGGGATTGGGTGTGAAAATGTCTATGTTTATTTAGTATGATTCGTAATAGTATATTCTGAGTACGTTGTAATGGAGTTATAACATTTGCATATGCTCCACCCCAAGCAACCAGACAGTATTGTAAGAGGGACTGAGCCAGAGCATAATACATCTGTTTTAAGAAAGATTTGGATAGTATGGGTCTGAGATTGTTGAAAATGTACATTAAATGTCTGAGTTTGTTCTTTATTATTTTAGTATGGTCTGTCCATTTCAGATGTTCGTCAAGTTGTACTCCTAAGTGTCTTATTGTTCTTGTGTGAGTAATTTTAATAATGGTATTGTTAAGTCTGTCAGGTATAGTCAAAGTCGTGTATTCAGGTTGTCCATGTTTAGTAAGTGAGAATGTCATGTAGTTTGATTTGTTAAAATTTAATTTCAGAGATTTGGAATAGTACCAATCCTGAACGTAAGTTAAGTCTTGTTGAGCTATATTGTGAGTCGTTGTCCAGTCATCAGTCGCGTATAGTATTACTGTGTCGTCTGCATATGAAAATAGTTTACCAGATGTCACTGTCGGAAGTAAGTTAGTGTATATGTTAAAAAGGCTAGGTCCCAAAATGGTACCTTGTGGAATGGAATAAGGGTAACAGGTAATAGTCTTGGTTAGAAAATTATTAAGTTTCAAGTTTTGTTCCCTGTCTGTTAAGTAAGATTTAAACCAATTCAATGTTTTGTCAGTCAGTCCAACAGTAAAAAGCTGATCCAAAAGTTCTCGGTGATTTACTGAATCATATGCTTTACTGATGTCAAGAAATACACCAAGAACTTTTTTACCAGCATTTAACTGTTCATGTAGGTATGTAGTAATGTCTAGTAACGCATCTTCAGTCCCCACACCTCTTCTAAATCCGTATTGTTGAGTATTTAGTATATTGTTAGTTGTCAAGTAATGGTCGAGTCTGGTGTGAACACATTTTTCCATGATTTTACTAAATCCAGTACACATAGCAATTGGTCGGTAGTTGGTCATGTCAGTACGATCACCTTTTTTAAATATTGGTAACACAGTGGCTCTTTTATAAATTTTAGGAACAGTACAAGTGTCAAAACTTAAATTTATTATATATACAAGAGGTTTACAAATATTTTCCGCGATTTGTTTTATTGTTTTATTTTGAATTTGATCAAATCCTGGTGATGAATTGTTTTTCAATGTTTGGATGTGTTTCAAGACTTCAGCTTCAGTTACTCTAGTGAATGATGAAAGTTGTTGATATGCAATAAGGGAAGTATGTGAATGCGAAGTATGTGTGTTTGTATTAGAATTAGTATGTGAATGAGACGAATAAATAGAATGAGCCAGAGGAACAGTTGGAGTGCAAGGAGTAGTATGGGAAGTAGAGGAAATTAGAGAAGATGGTTGAGTATTATGAGAAATACAGGGTGCGGCGCGGTAATGTCCCATTTTGAATCGCCCAGTGTGAAGCCGCACTTCTAAGTAGCCAAGTTCAAACAAAGTTAGAAGATGCACAAACTACTAATTTTTTCGATTCAATTTAGCTCTATTGTCAAAATGATTTTATCAAAGCAACAGAAAGCTTATTGCGTGGAGAGTTATTTTTCGAAAAATAAGTGTATCGTAGCAGTACAGCGGGAGTTTGACATTGCACACCAAACTGTAACTCGATCTGCATGGAGGGGGTTTTCATGAAGTTTCCTAGGGTTGTTGTCACTCCAATAACGCATATTTTGTTTATTAACACAGCCTGAAATGTGAAAATGGGCTTCATCACTAAAGAAAACTATAGCATCTGGAAGTAAGGAGTCAATCAGGGTTTCACATGCATTTTGTCGTTGAATAAAGTCTCGCTCGAACAATTCCTGCACCACTACCATTTTGTAGGGATGAAAATGCAGTTCTTTATGAAGTATCCTCCGCAATGAACGGTCTGATATGCCAAGAGCAGCAGCATGTTTGCGAGCTGAGCGCCTAGGTCACTGCATTATCGCCTCACGTACTCGTTCAAGGTGTTGGGGGGTTGACACAGGCTGTGTTAATAAACAAAATATGCGTTATTGGAGTGACAACAACCCTAGGGAACTTCATGAAAACCCCCTCCATGCAGATCGAGTTTCAGTTTGGTGTGCAAATTCCCGCTGTACTGCTACGATACACTTATTTTTCGAAAAATAACTCTCCATGCAAAAAGCTTTCTGTTGCTTTGATAAAATTATTTTGACAACTGAGCTAAATTGAATCGAAAAAATTAGTAGTTTGTGCATCTTCTAACTTTGTTCGAACTTGTCTAATTAGAAGTGCGGCTTCACACTGGGCGATTCAAAATGGGACATTGCCGCGCCGCACCCTGTATTATGATAAGGAGAGGTTGTATGAGAATGGGATGAAGAAAATATGGATTCTGATACTTTTTTTCCTATTTCAGAAAAATATGTATTAAAAACGTTTCCTGCTCTTTCTTTATTTTTTTGACAGTCAATTAAAAGTCCATTGTCTTTAATTGATTTAATGTGACAGTCAGTTTTAGAGTGCATGCCTATGAATTCTTTTGTTTTCTTCCATAGACTTGAACCACCGACCTACAGATAACAAGTCCGCCGCCTTAACGATCAAGCTACTGAGGTCGGTTCATAAAAAAAAATACAATTGCATAAGCAAGTACATTGGAGGTGTGAAATACAACTTTCTGAATGATAATAATATCGCCTTATTTATATTGCTCAATTAGGACTAATGAATCCCATTATTCCAGCAGTAAACCCAAGACATATTATTATGTGGTCAAAATCCCAAATGGGAAGGTAACTTGTCATGTCCTGGCTGGGTTTCGAACCCGCGACCTCTGGATTACCAGTCAGACGCCTTGACAACTGAGCTGCGCCGACAAGCTTTGTGCTGAAAAATTAGAATTTCATTTTTATTAATTTATTTTTTCACGCAAAAATCTTCTTTTCCCTCCCAAGATTTCAGAACGGTAGCGACATTCACCTGTCACCTGTGAAGATTAATGGCCAGAAATTCAGAGGTCAGGTTTCGATCGCCTTGATGTGTTTTTTGGCAACCTCACCTGTTTTCACGTCAACAGAAATTGAGTTAACCTCCGCCACGCCTGAGTGGGGCTTATGCTGGGGAGTCTGTTATAAAATTATGAAGAGTTGATTCCCTTGACTATGGTTTGAATCCCGGCGCAGTCGATTTTTGTAAGCTGTACTTCGTATTTTAATTGACGTCGCGCGTCGTAAGATTGGTCATGCTTTGATGTAAGTAGCTACCTGTTGCGGAATTTGGATTGGGGCTATGTAGAAGATTATTATCATCTTTATATACAGGGTGTTTCAGAAAAGTGTGCATTAATTTTAACCACGTATTTTATGTACCATTTTAGGGGGGGTCAACTCTATAACAAAATGGGCGAAAGTGCTTCATAAGGGAGTTTCAGTTAACCCCCCTGTGGCCGTCCCTGAAAGTGCAATGACCTCAATTCTCACATCAAAATAACGGCGTCATCTTGTATTGGGAGTCAATTTTTTTCCGCGTTTCAATAACTCTAACAGGTAAGGCGTAATTCAAAATCTAAGATTTTTTTAAAGAACCTTTAGAGATGTGTATCTCCCTTATGAAGCACTTTCGCCCATTTTGTTATAGAGTTGACCCCCCCTAAAATGGTACATAAAATACGTGGTTAAAATTAATGCACACTTTTCTGAAACACCTGTATAAATGTCAAAGTCACTGACTGACCACTGACTGATCATCGCTCTAACAGCCCAAACCGTAATACCTAGGAAGCTGAAATTTGGTAGGTAGCTTTGTCTTATAGTCTAGATGTGCAATAAGACGGGATTTTTCGAAATTCCCACTAAAACACCTGCCACTGGCGAAAAAGGATTTTTTGCTTTCACGGCCATGCCTCGGCCCGCAAAGCTGGCGACAGCCGGCTTGTAATACATAAAAGCGCACGAATAGTTCAGTGGTTAAGCACTCGCTTGCCATGCGGAAGGTCCCGGGTTCGATCCCCCGTGCCGACAAAAATTTGTTTTCTTAATTTGGTTACAATTGTTTGTAGGGGATACCTTCCGGTGCGCTCGTGTTGACCCAGCACCTAAATGGAAAGTATTACGGGATGGGTAAGCTACAACACAGACCACAAGCGTCTACAGTAGCTCCTTTTTCATGGCTACGAAATGTAAAAGGCTGTGAAACACTCATCTTTAAAAAAAAAAAAAAAAAATAAGTAATAGAAAGTAAAAGAAAATGTGTATTATACAAATCAGATTAATATAATACAATTATAACATAGAGGTTAGATTTATACTTGCTGGTTGTCGAGTAAATATTATGAGGTCTTGTTTTTTTTTTTTTTTTTAGATACAAAATCATTACTTAGGCAATAGTTATGTACATATTGCGAACTACTGTAGACTTCATGACTTGCGTTTTCCTGACGGAACATACATACCTATGTATAAATATTGTATATACATATATCTTAGCTTAGAAAATATGTCACCAAAACAAAAAACAGTGAATAATAATTATTGCGAAAAGAGTATGTAGCTACCTATCTCTGAGAAAAGATGCTACCCAAACAAAAAGATGGAGAGTATTTCAATGTTGTATCTCTAAGAAAAGATGTCACCGACACATGTGGATATTAAATTCTGTGTTTTATGACTTTGCTTAGAAGGTACTTGAAATTAAATTGTTTTCAGAAACAAGTTTTGTCAATTATATCTGTGGCACGAATTTAAATGAGTTTGTTACTCTTTTAATAATTATATAATATCTACACATAGGTTAGCATTATAACTATATAAGCTATGTACTTGTATCAATGTATTATGGATATGTATGCAGTTTATTTGTGCTACTTTATCACATCATTATTGGGTTAGCACAGTATTACGATCGAAAAAATTCACCCCTAAAAGTACAAAAGATATTGTACTTCAAGGGGATTGTAATGAAAAAACTGTAGAATGAAAATAAATCAACTTATTATTATTATTTGCTTCAGTAACTCAATACTTGGAGTCCATTTCGCCAACACCACCACCTTTGAAATGTAATGTCTTTTTTTTTTGGAGAATTTTGTGCTAATTTTTTGCTATTCTGTGCAGCAAACCCGAATTTTGTGTTCAAACAACAAGGGCGCTACGCTCATTTCAATTTGGTGGTGCTAGGGAAACGGTAGCACCACCACCTTCGAAATGTAATATTTTTTTTTACATAAGAATTTTGTGCTTATTTTGTGCAGCAAACCCCGAACTTTGTGCTCAAACACCAAGGGCGCTACATACTTTGTCGTATTGCCGCCTCACTATCCTTGAAAATAGCCAAAATAGTCGCAGGGCGGCAAATATTGTCCGCAAGCGCCGCTTTTTGAATAAGGAAAGTCGTGTGATGTTTACACCAGATTTTTATTCATGGTGTATACAAAATATATGTAGGCTCGTTTTGTTTTCTTGGCGTTACAAAAGCAGCGTTTTGCTTGATGTAGATCTCACAGCGCTGCTACACTGGAGGTCGGTGGTTCGAACTCCAAGACAAGTAAATGTTTAGTAAAGCTAGTTTGAATAATTGTGATATCACGATTGTTTTATTGACACAAATACAGGGTGATCGAAACCACCCAGCCACTATCTTTTTCTCAGAACGGTTTGAGTTAGGATCTTGAAACAAAAAATTAGTCCCCAATATGGAGTCTGAAGTTTCATGGAAAAATATTTTGAACCTCCGCCCACCGCCCCTAAGGGCGTTTTCGGGGGGGTACATGTCCTTTCTCTCGAATTTTAAATGGAATGCATATTTTTTTATTTTACATTCAAAACATGCAAAGCTAGTTAGTAACACTAGAAAAAAGAAAAAAAATATTCCTTGGTTCGAGTTCCGAAAAGACACAGGTTTTAGAAGAAAATAGACCCAGGTTCCGGAAGTCATTATGGGCACCCGGTAAACGTTGTAAAAAAACTAAAAATGTTAAAAAATAGGTACAGTTCTCCTCTTTAATTAAATGTACTTACTTTTATTCTTCAAGTAAGTCATAGGTCCTTAAATTGGCCATAAACTTTTTTCAGGTTCAAAAGACCAAAAGTCCAGAAATTTAAATTCGACCCCCTATTTTTTTTCCTTCAACATAAAAGTAGAAAATACTCGTAAGTAGCATACAATGCAAAAAAAATTAACTCTCTGCGATTTTTTTCCTCAAAATGGCAGACGAATAACCTCTGAAAAGCGTTCATTTCCGTGCGCGTGAGTCATGACACAAGTCCGTACCTGAAGTTTGTATGTACGATGTAGATAACTTACCTCTACAGATGTTCAAAAACACCACCCTCTGCTGCAATACATTTCCTGAGTCTGCCAGGATAGGTGGCATGAACTCTCTCTAGCTCCTCAGGTGTGATGTTCCGGCAGATCTCAATGATGCGCAGCTTCATATTTTCCACATCTGTTGGACTGGTTCGGTATGCTAGATCTTTCATCTTTCCCCACAGGTGAAAATCGGTTAGGTCCAGGGTGCGGGTAGACCAAAAAAACGAACTTTCTGCGATAACCTCTGAAATGTGTTCACTTCCATGCGCGTGAGTCATGACACGAGTCCATGCCTGAAGTTTGTATGTACGATGTAGGTAACTCACCTCTACAAAATTAAAAAAAAGAACGACAACTGATGATAATATTATTAATGTTCGTTCTGCGGTTACTGTAAACCATGAAGTCAGCATGCGAGATAGGTATAGCGAGAGATTCGGCCATTCCTTACAAGTGCGTTGAGCAAATTCTAAAGAAGAGTAATTTTCATTATTTTCTCTGCATCAACAGCTATCTGCTAAGGATCAAGTGAATAGGTTAAATTAAACCTCATTTTTATCTGAGGGTGCGAGAACAACTTGATCGCTTGTTCCCTCAAAGATGGATCGGCAAAGGAGTACCAAACCCATATCCCCCCCGCACCCTGGACCTCACCGTTATGGGTTTTTACCTGTGGGGAAAGGTGAAAGATCTAGCATACCGAACCAGGCCAACAGATGTGGAAAATATGAAGCTGCGTATCATTGAGATCTGCCGCAACATCACACCTGAGGAGCGCTAGAGAGAGTTCATGCCACCTATCCTGGCAGACTCAGGAAATGTATTGCAGCGGAGGGTGGTGTTTTTTAACATCTGTAGAGGTGAGTTATCTACATCGTACATACAAACTTCAGGCACGGACTCGTGTCATGACTCACGCGCACGGAAATGAACGCTTTTCAGAGGTTATTCGTCTGCCATTTTGAGGAAAAAAATCGCAGAAAGTTAATTTTTTTTGCATTGTATGCTACTTACGAGTATTTTCTACTTTTATGTTGAAGGAAAAAAAATAGGGGGTCGAATTTAAATTTCTGGACTTTTGGTCTTTTGAACCTGAAAAAAGTTTATGGCCAATTTAAGGACCTATGACTTACTTGAAGAATAAAAGTAAGTACATTTAATTAAAGAGGAGAACTGTACCTATTTTTTAACATTTTTAGTTTTTTTACAACGTTTACCGGGTGCCCATAATGACTTCCGGAACCTGGGTCTATTTTCTTCTAAAACCTGTGTCTTTTCGGAACTCGAACCAAGGAATATTTTTTTTCTTTTTACTAGTGTTACTAACTTGCTTTGCATGTTTTGAATGTAAAATAAAAAAATATGCATTCCATTTTAAATTCGAGAGAAAGGACATGTGCCCCCCTGAAAACGCCCTTAGGGGCGGTGGGCGGAGGTTCAAAATATTTTCCCATGAAACTTCAGACTCCATATTGGGGACTAATTTTTTGTTTCAAGATCCTAACTCAAACCGTTCTCGAGAAAAAGATAGTGGCTGGGTGGTTTCGATCACCCTGTATAATTATAAGTAGTATTTTATTTAGACCAGTGGTCCGCAATCTTTTCTCCATCACGGCACCCTTTCTTAGCTCAGCGGCACCCCAGGAGGGAAAAAAAAGTCAGATTGAGAGTATTCAGATGATGTTAAACGTCAGCTAAGTAGGGCAATTTAGTTCTCCACCCAACCCTTTGTCAAAAGATCACAAAAACTTTCATTCTTTCCTTGCATGAAAAACACCAAAATTTAAATGATGATTTCCAAATCTCGCGGCACCCCTAAAGGTGGCTCACGGCACCCCAGGGTACCGCGGCACACCGGTTGCGGACCACTGATTTAAACTGTCAGTGCAAGACAGGTAGTCCCATTATGCCAACAGTTTAACAAAGCACCTCTTTATATACTGACTTTTTTTCTTTTTTCATCGATCTCAATTATGGCGCAAAAAATATAGTAAGATCAGTTCCGCTATTTTTGATACATCACAACACAAATATTACAACTTTAATGCATGAGAATTCGGACCGAACTCTATAGCTTGATCGATAAGACGGTCGGTAGTTCAAGTCCCGGTTGAGGCGTGGATTTATTAAAGATTTATTATTTATTTATATATATATATAAAAAAAAAACAGTGTAAAAGTGCATTATGTATGGAGTAAGGACAGAACTCAAAATTTTGTGTCGCATAATAAATTGGTTTTTGAAAATTTCCGCTAATAAAAATTCTTGGAAGAAAATCACGCACTGTGAAAATATGCAGAAATGAAATGAATATTGTGGCAAATTGATGATTTCAACCAAGTGTGAAATTGCAATTCTAGTTTCTTGAATCGTGTTCCAGAATTTGCAGAATGCAAAATGTAATGATTTGATGACATCGGACATTTTTGCTTTTGTTTGTATGAACAAAAATAATTTCTACTCCGAATTATTTGAATAGTCCGGTTAATAGTTTTCATTCTAATGTCGCAAGAGTTGGGCATTTATGTGGGTTGCTAATATTATTACCTCGAGGGTAATAATACCTAAATAGAAAACCTTATTTAAACTTCTCGAAGGACTGAAGGACATAATAATAACACTCTTTTGTGGAAGGTAACCACCAGGTGAGGTTAATGTTCAAAGCATTTTCTACCACCTAAACTTCAGAGTCTTATTATGTGGTCACAAACTTAGAAAAAAAAATTAAAAAAAAACGAACACAGTACTTTCGATTTCTAATATTAGAAATTTCTCGGAAGTAAAACACTCAAATAGGAGTACAATCTAATACAATGTAGATTCTACATATATTATAAAGATTCTACATAATATTATGTCATGTACTGTTTAGTAGATACTAATATACCTACAAATAATTGTTACATGTTTCATTTTGCCATTCAATGTAGAACTGTGAAAATACATTTCCATGCGGACGTATTTCATTATTCTTTCTTCTTATATTACAAAAACATAAAAACATTGTATGTAGGTACATAATTATGTACCTACTCAGTATCTACTCTGTATTATGTATTTTGGCGTCTTAGTAAAGTATTTTTTGATTTTAAAAACTAACCATTGTTTAAAACATCAATAAAGATCAAAATTTTCAACAACAAAAAAAGTATTTTTACTATGCAGTTTTTTTGCGTCCCAATAGATTGACATGTCCACAAGAAGCATGGATGAGGCCAAAAATAACCAAAATTAGCGCACGATGAGCTCAGTGGTCCTTGCTTACAAAAAATTGTATTCAGTATTTGACTACAGTTGTTCGTAGGAGAAACCTTCCGGTGCCCTCGTGTTGTTCCCGCACCTAAATGGGAAGTATTGTGTCACTTCTCGCTTCTCGCCCATCAGAGGGGAGGCATACTACGGGATGGGCAAGCTACAACAAAGACCACAAGCGTCTACCACATTAGCTACTTATGCCAGTATCAGCGTTGATGGCACGTTGAATGCACCGGTTCTGCTAGGATCACCGATGTTAAGCAACGTCCAGCGTGTTGAAGACTGGTGGTATTCCGGCCCCAAGGCTGTATGAGGTTAATGTGGGAAGCAGGTTTGTGAGTTTCCAGCGAATGGAGGGTAACAGCCCCGTCTTGATATGACCATGCAGTTGAAAGCGACGTTAAACCCAAATCGCAAAAAGTTGCTTATAACTTTATGAAATTGAAAAGTAAAAGTATGCCCTGTTATTTTTCTTCTTTTTTTTACAATATTAAAACCTATCATCTTGTAAAAAAAAGTATGCCGCTGTAGTATTATCTCTTTTAGTGTTTTTTTTTATATCTAAACGAACATTAGTATTGTTGTTTTCAATTATTCTTGATGATTGTAAACAATGTTATGTTCTAGAAAAAAAATAATAATAAGTATATATCTATTGTTGATTTCTTGAAAGTCTTGTATTTTATTTTGTTGTTTTTTATCTTTCACGTCCAAATCCGTGCTAATAAATGTATCCCAGAATCTTCAGATTATGATGAAAAACAAAAGGTGGGCGTTTCGAAAACTATTTTCGTCATACACGGACCATTCGCGATTCTGGAGTTGGATTTCCAACATAATACACTTTCTTCTGTGTCACCGAAGAGAAAAGAGAAGAAGCTGCCAAAAACATAGGCACGTTCGAAACAAATTTTATTAGAATGTCTTATTATTAAATATTATAATTAATTTATGAATACGTGGAATATTAATTAATACGTGGAACAAAAGATTGGCCCGTTTATTTTATTTTGTTGCACGAGAAAGATCTTGAGTCATGGATTTCAAAATAAAAACCAAATAATTCAGATCTGTCACCACTCACCCATGTATTAATTATTTGGACATTTTAAATTTGGTGTAATTAATCATTAGATATTACATTAGGTCTTTATAATACCGAAGAATCTATTAATCTTTCATAAAAAATAAAATAATAATGTTCAAACGCAATGTGTTTCACTGCAATTACATGAACTAAATACTTAACCTAGGTAGGATTAATATTTTCTAATCCTAGTTGTCGCTTACATTCTTTCAAGATATTTACATTTTTTGAATGTCCAATTTAGAGGAGTGTTGATTGTATAGTAACATGGCAGATATAAAATTAAGACCCTCTGGTGCACAGAGCTGGTTACGAATATAGAAAAAAACCAGGATTTTCTCTAGTTCTTCAATTTTAAAAATTATCTTATGTACCTTTAGTCTTCCTTTTTTCATACTAGAAAACAATGTCGGGTAGGGACGGACCACATAATAATAAGACTCTGAGGGTTAGGTGGTTTGTGTATTTCTATTACCTACAGATGATAAGAGAATGTTTTTTGTGGAGAGGATGTAAAATTCTTCCAACTCATTCAAAACAGGGAGTGGGCTTCCAATGCTGAGACCTATGCACTCTTCTTCTTCTTTCACTCTGTCTTATCCCGCTTGAGCAGGGTCGACGTTGTTCAACATCATGGTTGAGGTTGGTTGGTTTTGGCACATTTTTTTACGGCTGGATGCCCTTCCTAATGCAAACGATTCTATTTGATTTAACATCTTGGATTAGGACGGGGGTTTTACCCTCAATTCACTGGGTATGCAAGTCTAGGAATAGGGAAACTCTATGCAAATTTAACACTCTACATCCTATTCACTAAAAAATTCTCCACTCTAGAATAACAGATGGAACTTTTGTTATTTTGTACATTTTGTGCATACATATGATTTATGTGCTAAAGGCACAGGTCACTTATACCTAGCTTTCAAAAGGAATTAACAATGACTCGATAAATATGATATATGTTTATAATTCATGTGGGTGAAAGACAAATAAATTAATGTCCGTGAGTCATGTGCTATCTTTAGCACATGACTCTTGGTAAAACACAACGATTTGGTCGGAGATGATTGAATTTGTTTGAATTCAAAACTAGGGGACCAGCAACGTTGATCGACTGTGGGTGGAAATTAAGTTTAATGAAAAGTCCTCATAAAAATCATACAGAGAGTTTGGGATTTTGGACCAGGGCCCTGGGACCTTTCAATAGGTGTGCATCTGTCTGACGAACAAATAATGAATGAATGTGTTTCTTTGTGTAATTATATATCCCAATTGCAGTGGGTAGCGCAGAATTACAGGACTTTTCCGTATCATTTTTATAATAATATCTTATTTTTTGCCTATAATTCCGCGAGTGGTCGCTGCTCACATTAAAGCAGTTACTCATTTTTCCTCACGAGGTATGAGTGGACCCCGGACACCCAAGTACAGAGCAGAAAAAATCCTGCCCCGCCGGGGATCGAACCCAGGTCACCGTGTGTGCAATGCCTAGCGCGCTAACTCACTCCGCCACGGTGACTACGAATAAATAATATTAAATGTATTTTCATCGCAGTTGAAAGGCATGGTTTGTGAAGGCATACAGAACAATAAAACAGGGACTCACAGACATTTTTTTTATTACTTCCGAGAAATTTCTAATATTAGAAATCAGAAGTATTGTTTTTTTTTTAAAGATGAGTGTTTCACAGCCTTTTTTATTTCGTAGCCATGGCCATGAAACAGGAGCTTCTGTAGACGCTTGTGGTCTCTGTTGTAGACTGCTCTTGTAAAAAGGTTTAAAATTAAATTATTGGTTTAAAGAGACTTCTAATAGATACAATTTGACGTAGCTTACATCACTACAACAACAACAACAGGGATTTCTATGTTCAGTTTGGACACTATACGTTAATAAAGTTAGAAAAGAAGAAATGAGTAGACTTGGACATATCGTTTATCACATTTCTGTGTCGAAATAAATGTAAGAAATTTATTACAAAAATATAATTAGAATTATACACGTAATAGAAAGTTTTACATCTACATAAAAAAAATAGTTTTGAAGGTATAAAAAATAAAATAAAAACACACTATTATAAAACTCCAGAGTTTTATAACAACACCTAACACATCGTTTTTTTTTACTCAACTCTAAAAATATTAATAATTAATAGTGTTTTTTTTTATGAAGAGTCAGTTGAATAAAGCGCCTTTTTTGGGGGGGAGGGTTACAATTCGGGATTTTTTTTACTAAACTTTCATTAATTTATAGGTTAATCTTGGGAAATAATATACTTGCAAGTAATGATGTCAAAGAAGAAGGACAAATAAAAGATTTTTCATTAATTTCAAAAGGGACGGACGGCTTCATATTTTTTGTTACCCCGAAAATAACCAACACGACCTGGGTACATAGTTTGGTGGGTACCATTTTGATCCAAACTATGCACGGCTGAATGACGATTCAAAAAGAAATATGTACACATGACATTGAGTTGTAAAAGGTGAAATTTCGGAAGGTAACGGTAGATCAAGATAACAAAATTAATAATTTAAAAATACCTAGTAATTTTTTTTTTTTTTTTGTGGGGGGTTAACGTCGCTTTCAACTGCATGGTTTTTGGTCATATCACGACGAGTTGATTGTTAAGAACAGCAAAAAATGAATATTTTTCAGGCCCTAATTTGTTGATCTACGAAATACAACTCTGTTTTTGGAATAAAAGACAACTTAAAACATAGGGTGCGAGAGGAATTTGCGCCGAAAGTGATTTACTTCCCCAGGATGATCTTTCGTCCGGCCCCAATGTTTTGTCCGGCCTGTGTGGCCCCCTTGTTGGATCCGGCCTGCAGACCAATGATGGTCTTGCCGGCCTGGAGAGTTTCCTCGGAGAAGTCTCTCTTGGCCTCGTCGGATGGTTTGGGCCCCAGGTAGGGTCCCTTGAATTCGGGATGTCTGTAAGTCTGTAACAGAATAAGTTATAGTAAGTAATAGGGTCACTTTAATATACTATTCACTTTAGGGTCACTACTAATAAAAATAATAGCATCGCCTTATTATTATTTTTTTTTTTACATATTAACATATTTTCTATTTTTTTACTCTTGTTCTATGCCTAGCCCTTTTTCTTTTTTTTCTTCTTCTTCTTTTTTTCTGTCAACATTTCCATTTTGATTTTTATATTCACTTATGTACATTATTTAGTAGTGAAGTAGAATAAGAATCATTGTAAACACCGAAAGGTAAAAATACAATAAAAACATTATTATTACTATTGCCCGACTAGGACTTGTAAGTCCCATTATTTCAGCAGTAAGCCCAAGTTAATGCTATCAACTCTTTTCCAGCTGGGTCCAGTGGAGGATTAGACGGTGTGTCTCCACAGCACATGAAAGATTTGGTATCTTACTCGGCTGCTGAAGCTGGTAATAAGTTGCTTACCTCACTTACTAATCTGTGCAACTTTCTACTAGCTGGTAAGCTGAATGAATCTCTCTGTCCTTTATTTTATGGCGCCTCTCTCTGCGCACTACAAAAGAAAGATGGTGGACTCAGACCTATTGCTATTGGCTCTGTATTTCGAAGAATTACAGCAAAAGTTGCTTGTTTTGCAGTAAAAGATGAACTGTCTGGTTATCTTCTCCCCAAACAACTTGGATTTGGAACGAAGCTTGGATGTGAAGCCGCAATTCACAGTGTTAGATCTTCTCTAATGAATCCCTCGAACAAAGGAAAAGTATTACTGAAAATCGATTTTTCCAATGCGTTCAATTCCTGTGAAAGAGACACCATGCTCTTGAATGTAAGAGAAAAGGCTCCAAAGCTTTATAATTTTTTATGGCAGTGCTATCGTCATCCATCCAACTTGATGTTTGGAGATGAGCCTATCCTTTCACAAGTAGGCCCTCAACAAGGTGATCCTTGTGGACCCTTGTGCTTCAGTCTGGCCATTCATCCCATTATTGAATCTTTGAAGGCATGTCTGAATATTTGGTATCTTGATGACGGTTCTTTGTTTGACACTCCAGATATTGTGCTTGAAGATTTTGAAAAGATTGTAAGACAGGCCGAAGCCATTGGTTTGAAAGTAAATCCTGCCAAATGTGAACTCTTCTTCTATGATGATCTTTATGACGATGACCAGTTCAAGAGATTTCAACTTTTAGCTCCTGGTATCCAGTTGAAACACAAATCTAACCTAGAACTTTTAGGTTCTCCAATCTATGATGCAGCAGTGGAAGATTTTGCAAAAGAGAAATTTGTAAAAATAAGTACCATGATGGATAGACTCAAAGACGTTCAGGCTCACTATGCATATTTTCTATTAAAGAATTGCCTCTCTATTCCGAAGTTGAATTATATGCTTCGCACATCATGTATTTGGAAGTTTCCCCACTTGTTACAACATATGGATGATGAAATAAAAAAAGCCCTGGAAGAAACACTGAATGTTGCTCTAGATGATACTCAATGGACACAATCCAGTTTACCAATCAAAAGAGGTGGCCTTGGTATAAGAAAAATCTGTGATGTCGCCCTCCCAGCTTTTTTGTCTTCTGCTTATGGGGTGAGGGAGCTCGTATCTACTATAATAACTATCCAGGATTACGAGTTAAACTTACCCTATTTGAAAGATGCTCTGGAAGCCTGGCAACCTCAAGAAGTACCTGCAATCACTTCACTCCAAAAGAACTGGGACGAGATTCATGTAGAGACCATCGTTTCAAATCTGCTTTTCCCATCTGATACAGATAGATATCGATTTCAACTACTACAAAATCCTTGGTCTGGAGCATGGCTGAACTCCATTCCCTGTCCAAACTTGGGCACACTGTTGGATAACAACACAATGAAGATCTGTGTTGGCCTCCGTCTTGGCTGCACTCTATGTAGAACTCACCAGTGTCAATGTGGAGAAGAGGCTGATTCCTTAGGACATCATGGCTTGAGGTGCAAGAAAAATCCAGGAAGATATTCTCGCCATTCAGAAATAAATTTTATAATCAAGCGAGCTCTTCAATCCATAAACATAAGCTCTCAGTTGGAACCTGCTGGACTGATGCGAGAAGATGGGAAGAGGCCGGATGGTGTAACAAATGTTGCTTGGGAGAGGGGACGTGCGCTGGTGTGGGATGCGACCTGTTCTGATTCGTTAGCGAGAACTAACAGAAACGATGCTGAAGGACCTGGATTTTCCTCTGAGAACGCTGCACGCAAAAAGCACTTGAAATACTCAAGGATAAAAGACAACTATAGCTTTCTTGCGTTCTCAGTTGAAACGTTGGGTCCTTGGGCAGCTGAGTCGATATCTTTTCTAAAAAAGATTGGCTCTGCCCTTCGGCGCGTTTCTGGTGATTCTCGCTCGCATCAGTTCCTGATACAAAAGATATCACAGGCCATCCAAAGGGGCAATAGCTCGAGCATCAGAGGCACGCTTCCTCTGGGTAATGAGACGGAAGAAATATTTTACCTTTGAAATATAACACTACATGTAGGTACGCACATCGCACTAGCATTGATTGAGCCCAAGACGAATTATTAAGTTGTTAAAACCCCAAATGAAAGAATAACTTGTCAAGTTCTCCGACTGGGTTTCGAATAGCCAACCTCTAGATTACCAGACCGACGCGACGCATCGACCGACCATTTTATTTATTTCGTGGCCGTAAACAGTGACTGGTATCAAAACTATTTCAAAAGTGAACCACTTTTAAACCAGTATAAATGCATGCTTGAATTTCATTCCTTCAGTTTGAAATTTCATTTCCCAGCTGTCTTGAAAACTCCAAATTTAATTTTCCATTTTAAATCCAACTTTTAAATCCGTTGAAACTTGATCAACTATCATTCAGAAGATCATGGCATCCAACATGAACCAGTTGTGTTGCGGGACGGGAGGTTGCAGCAGCGGCTGTTGCGGCGAGTGCTGCCGCCCCAGACTTAGCGTCGGCGTTGTCTACCCCAGTGGCGTCATGGAACTGGCGGACCAGTCCACCTTGGGCAGCCTGCTTGGCACCAGCCTGTGCGGCTCATGTTGCGGGTCGGACTGCTGTCGGCCCCGCCTCAGTGTGGGCGTAGTGTACCCCAGTGACGCCACAACACAGCTGGCCGGAGGAAACCTCAACGCTCTGTGTGGGTCGTGTTGCGGAACGGACTGCTGTCGACCCCGCTTGAGTGTGGGCGTGGTGTATGATGGAAGTTCGGTGGCGAGGCAGTGAGAGAGAGGTTTTGAGTTTTTGATTTCGTAAATTTTTGGTAAATAAATGTGAAATCGACTTTTAATTTCTTGTTCTTGTTTCATTTCGCATTTTTCCAAGCCTACTTGGGGTTGGCATTGGTCAACCTCTTTCCCTCGGTGAGGTTGGTTGGTTCTGGCACTCCTACTTCCACTTTTACGTTTAGATGTCCCTCCTAGCCCCAACCAAAGTTATGTAAAAGCTAAATTTATTTCATTTCAGAAAAAGTCAAAGCTCTTTACAGTCCTTACACCGACCTTAAAAGTAATAATAATATCCCCTTATTTATACTACCCGATAAAGACTATTAAAGTTCCATTATTCCAGCAGTAAGCCCAAGACATATTATTATATTGTAAAAATCCCAAATGGGAGGATATCTGGATAACTTGTCATGTCCCGGCTGGGTTTAGAACCCACGACCTCTGGTACCTCTGGATTCACAGAGTGCCGCCTTTACCACTGAGCTAGCGGGACAAACATAACGGATGTCTAATTTTGTTTCATATAAAGGTGGGTAAATGAAACTTGCACCCACCTCGCGTCCCAGGGCGAAGATAGTGTTGGTGACGGTGGCAATGTCTTTCTTCTCATACAGGTCAACTGTCTGGAATACATCTATGTCGGCCACTCCGTAGTCTTTGATGGCCTTCTGGAAGCTGTAAGTGGAAAATAAATACAATTAAATACAATACAATTAAAAACAATCTAATACAATACAATATACAGTCGTTTATAACGAACTTCAAGGGACCGGATTAAATGGCTGTATGGGTTGTTTTTGCCCAATGCCAAAAAAAAAGAAAAGAAAAAAAAGGGAACCGGACAGATTTGGGCTCCATCGTGATCTTTGTTCTTTATAGCCGATTTGTTTGACCCTAGATTTGTTCTTTATAGCAGATTTAGTCAGCGTACAAAAATTTTGCTCCTACTCGTTTTTATTTGTCTTTTTTCGTCAAAACAGAGCATTTGGGTGCTGCATTAATGGTATTACTAAAAATACCCTACTGAAAAGTGCCCAAAAACACATAGGTGGTTCTTCTAGACAACTATTCACATAATAATAAGACTCTGAGGATTAGGTGGTAGAAAATGCTTTGAGCATGAACCTCGCCTGGTGGTTACCTTCCATTAAAGAGTATTATTATTGTTATTATTATAAATCGGAGCAAAGAAATATTATTTTTTTACAAAAACGAACAAAATACTTCCGATTTCTAATATTAGAAATTTCTCGGAAGTAAAATAATTTCGATTGACCTAGATGTTAAAGACATGAAAAAATACTCACTTGTTGATGTTCTCCATAAACTTGAACTGTCCTCCGGAGGAGTTGATCTTGTTGACGGATCCGGGTTTGAGTTTGTTGATCAGCTGGCACAGGACCTGCCCATCTCTGATGTGGTCCTCATAGGCCACGCCCCCCGGGAACTTCTGTCCCAGGATGGTCTCTATCCACTCCTGAGCCTCAGCGTCCTGGTGGGGGTTCCTCTTGGAGGCGATCTGGGCGTGGAGGGAGGTGGGAAAGTAATAATAATAAGAATAATATCCACAAAACAATGTCCAAAATTTACAAAAGCTCCAAACTGAAAATCCGAATGCTGTGATAAGGAAATGCCAGAAGTCCGTGATTCTATCTACCACTAACATCATAGGAAAAATCTTGTCAGAAGAAATATAACCAACGATTCTTACCAAGCCTTTATTACTGTCATCTATGTTGCTTTGAAGCCCATAGACTGTGACGTATTACCTTTATTTTACATGTATTATAATGTATGTATCAATAAAGTGAAATCTCTTATAAGAATAATAATGTGTTTCTTTGTGTTATTATATCACAATTTTTAGTGGGTAGCGCAGAATTATAGGACTTTTTCCTCATCTTTTAATATCCTAATATCTTATTTTTGCCTATAATTCCGCCACTGGTCGCTGCTCACATTAAAGCAGCTACTCATATTTCCTCACGAGGTATGACTGTATGAGTGAACCCCGAACACCCAAGAACAGAGCAGAAAAAATCCTGCCCCGCTGGGGATCGAACCCAGGTCACCGTGCGTGCAATGCCTAGCGCGCTAACTCTCTCGGCCACGGTGACTTTAATAGTAATAATTATATCTCCTTATTCATAATGCCCAATTAGGACTATTAATGTCCCATTATTCCAGCAGTAAGCCGAAGATATATTATTATGTGGTAAAAATCCCAAATGGGAGGATAACTTGTCATGTCCCTGCTGGATTTCGAACCCACGAACTCTCGAATCTTTGAATTACAGAGTGATGTCTTTACCACTGAGCTACCGGGACAGACAATAATCATCATCATAGGGTGGCGTCATCGTAAACGATGGTAGCCAGACAGTGGAGGAATGACTCAGCACTTCTACCACTGTCTTTACAAGGAGGCTAATAATTGACAAGGGCCCCCAGAACCTGGGTTCGAATCCCGGCGGGGTTGGAATTCTTTTGGACTCTGTACTTTGGATGTCGGGGCCTACCCTAGCCTCGTGAGGACAATTGGGGTAGTTGTAGAGTGGGCAACGACCAGTGGCGCCATTACGAGATTTATATTGGAATATGATGGTTGGTTGGAGATATGATGCATAAGCATTAGTTCTCGTAATGTTGATGCTACCCACTAAAAATTGTGACTTAAACACGAACATTGTATCTCTGAGTAGGGAAAGCTCAATTCAAATTGTTAGATATTGTTATGGAAACTAAAAGAAAAACTTTTCACAAAATAGCTGGCAGTTTGGTTTTTATTTTAATTTGAAATTCGTTTGTAATGTAGATTATTAAAATTGTTAATTAATGTTTAAAAAAAATCACATGAACATGCAAATGAAAGTGCCTTTAAACTCCCAAATTAAAAATAAATATGTTAATACATAATTTCGTTAATAAAATAATCATTGTAAAAAGAGGTTTTCACTTTTTAAAAAACACCTGTTGATTTGCTAAACTAGACGTTAAGGAAATTTCTTTATTACAATCTGCTTCACTATTAAGTTATCATGACTGTTGTGCATATATCTTGTTTTTCGACCTACATAATATAGCTACAAATTCAGGGCCCGAAATAATATATGGCAATGCCTCATTGTGTAGAGTAGGGTTAGGAAAAATAAATATAGGGCCATGCCTCGGGCCGTAAGTCTGGTGCATCCATATCGTCAGCATTTTTTTTTTAAATTTATTTATTTATTTAATAACAGGACAACATATACAAAGGTATTTTTCCTAAGCTAAAGCTTCTAAGAAATTAAAAAGGGCGTTCTATAAAAAAAAAACATTATCTTTTTTTTCCAATACCGACTAAATTAATGGAATCTTGGGCACAGGATCGTGCACTGTGTTTATCTCAATCTTATTTTCAAGTTATATTTTTGAAAAATTTGTTAAATTTTTTAACATTTAGGCGAATACCAATTAGGTATTTGTTTATGAATTGTTCCCTACAATTTATTAAAAATACAAATATTAATCTTTAAATTATAACCTACAAATTATTAAGATCACAAATAGTAATCTTTGACTTTTAGATACCTAGTTGACATTTATCCTAAATTATTTGAGCATATAACCAAATATATAATGAGACTCTGAGAGTTGGGTGGTAGAAAGAGCAAACGACCTCAGTAGCTTGATCGAGAAGGCGGTGGACTTGTAACCTGGAGGTCGCTGGTTCAAGTCCCAGTTTTAGCGTGGATTTATTCAAGCGAGTTTTAGTAGTTGTGACTAAGTTAACTTAACTTAGTTGACAGTTCGTCACTGTATTATTATTATGAACTAACAGCAACCACATTTTGTAAAACCCTGTGTTGATTAATAGTGCTTCTACACTTTCAATTTTTTTTATGTCGCTTTAGACTACATGATTATCAGGACGGAGGTTTTACCCTCCATTCGCTGGAAATTCACAAACCAGCGACTCAAATAAACCTTACCCCGTCTGAATGGGACCGAGAATAGCCAGCATCACGAGGGTTCGAATCTGCATGGTCACCCATCCAAGTCCTAACCTCGCTGGACGTTTGATTTCAGTGACAGAACGAGACCTACAAATAACTTAGCATTGTGGCATTCGATTACTCTACTGGTAATGCTCCACTGGTAACATGAAATTAATCGCCCCGGGTTGCTCTTCTTGTATTAATTACTATGACAATAATTGCGTGAGTAGTTTTTTTTCTCTGTTATCCTGTACTTGAATCTCAGTAACTTATAAACGTAAGACCCTAATAGGGTAGCTCTTTATCCTAGACCCTAGGGTAGCTCTTTATCGTAGAACCTAGGGTAACGACGCCCCCGGTACCACGTAAAATTATCTAACCATGTTATTAAAATGTAAGCGCGAAGTTAAGAAAATTCCAGCGAGGTGAAGACTTCGTGATGCTGGTATTTCCGCCCAACCCAGGCTGGGTGAGGTTTATGTGAGTAGCAGGTTTGTGAGTTTCCTGCGAATGGAGGGTAACACCCCCGTCGTGATATGACCATGCAGTTGAGAGCGACGTTAAACCCAAATTAAAAAAAAATGAAGCGACCACAACCGAGTCCCGAAATTTGTTTATAACACGTTGTAGGTACCAGGGTCTAGGGTCTAGGTTCTAGGGACTCTAGGGTCTAGGGACTCTAGGGTCTAGGGACTCTAGGGTCTAGGGACTCTAGGGTCTAGGGTCTAGGGCGCGGGGCTCCGTTGTGGCTACACACTAATAGTGAATAAAAACACTTGGAAAAATGTCTTATGCATGATTTCTTCCTTTTTAATATTCCGAAAAAATAATGACAAAAAACAATGTTTTGTAACAAAAAAAACAAGCACACACAGATTTCAGAGTGAACTATTCCATAATCAAATTTGTTAAACCCAATTTCAGCTTACTTTGGCAGCGACTTGTCTTTGCAGAGACATATTTGTGTGGGGTTAGAACAAAAAAACACGAAAAACAACACAAGGAATATTTATTCAAATCACAAATTTACTCCGTTTCTTAACCGCGAATGTTGGAAAAAATAAACTGTCAGATTTCTGGAACGTTTACCTATATTTATACACTTCGGACGTGTGTCGAAAATAACTTTCTTACACATAGAAATATGGAAATAAACCAGTGACTTCATATTTCGCGGTCACTTTGTGACGAAAGTGTGTTTTTGAGAAGTCCTCAAGAATTTGACACCATTCGAAGTCTATTGCTTGGTCTCATTTGGGTCAGTGCTAGAAAGGTCACATGAACTGAATAATTATAATTGTCTCTCTACCTAACATACAAAATTTCGTATTGAACGGGGGTAAAAATTGCTCAATATTGTTTTAAGTAAATACCGTATCATCATTATCATAGGGTGGTGTTTATACTCACTCATTAATTCAAGAATCTATCACTATACAAATTCAATATTCGTCTTCGAAGCAAAAATACCTGTCTAAATAATAATAATAACACTCTTTCTTAAGTGGAAGGTAACCACCAGGCGAGGTTAATGCTCAAAGCATTTTCTACCACCTAACCCTCAGAGTCTTATTATTATGTGGTCACAAACACAAATTAATGAGGAAAAATTCATGCACTTCGTGGGATTCGAACAAACGGATCCCTACGCTACCTAGATTACCAGGGTAGCGCATTAACCACTGGACTACCAGTGTCATGTCCGTGGACCAAAATAATGTAGAACCAATATTTTCTGAGTCCGGGAAACTTCAATAATCTCTTGCGTATTGCATACTCACTTAGTTTCTAGGCGCTCATACAAATTTACTTGCTACATTCTTCCTGTGATGAATACCTTATTTCGTGTTCCACAGAAATAGTGAAAAGTAGGTAAATTAAAACTCTTTGTAGCTTTGACCATCACAACAAATTTCAAGATTGTAATACAGATTGTTTTTGTAATACAGAATCTTGCTACGAATTATTTCTTATCTTATAGACATTTGTATGAATGTAGTACATGCTGAATTTGAGGAGCTCAGTTTTGAATTAATATTCATATTTATGTTAAAGAAGGCAACCTCCGTGGCGTAACGGTTCAGACTACTGCCCGTAGTCCAGAGATCCCGAGTTCGATCCCCCGTTAGAGCACACTTTTCGAAGAAAATTCTGTTCCCTCCAAATACGTTCGGCTGGCATTTCCGTTCCTACCCAGGCTGGGTGAGGTTAATGTGGGTAGCTGGTACGATTCCTAGCGAACGGAGGGTAACACCCCCGTCCTGATCAGGACGTTAAAACCAAATAGAATCAACTGGTCACAATAGATCTAATTAGGTCGCAGTGTTAATTGCAAGGGTTTCACTGAAAACCCTGCAACCAGGTCAAATAATAATAATACCTAGTCGCATAAAAATATTATACATTATAATTATTTGAAAGATACCTTTAATAATAATAAATACCTATTTTTTTTAATAATGCATTTGAAAAAGTTCTTTTTTTCTGAGGATCATACCACCAGTGCCATCTACAGGATTATTTGGAAACTGTTACTAAAAGTTTCCAGTAAATTAGAGATTTTCCAGAACAAAATAATTTCCGTATCCTAACTTTTGCAGAGATGAAGGAACCGAACATCCAATCCATGGTTTACAGCGCTGCGGTTGACTGCGGACCAGGAATAATAATAATATCGCCTTATTTCTACGGCCCGATTAGGACTCTTACCCTGTTATCTTCAGAAAAATTGCGTTTTGATTAAATTTATTATGTGGTAAAACCTCTGGATTCACAGAGTGCTGCCTTTATCACTGAGCTACCAGGACAAACTGTAGGACAACTTTGTGTTTAACGACACTTTCACCTGCAAGGTCATATCACGACAGGGGTTGTTACCCTCCATTTGTAGGAAACTCACAAAACCTGCTACCCACATTAACCTCACCCAGCCTGGGTTGGGCCGGAATGCCAGCATCACGAAGTCTTCACCTCACTGGACGTTGCTTAACTTTCAACGCGCCATCAACGCTACCTTCTCCATTACTAAAATTATTTCTCTATGACTTTTTCAAGTTTTCATATCTACAGCGCTCTCTATGGGTCTACATTGGAACTAGTAATTCAACTCCTGTTTGTGGGGTCAAGGACGTACGAATAAGTATACTTATGTACGAGTATATACCTACCCTATGTACGAGTATACACCTCCCTATGTATTTACTTACCTATGTATAAAAAAAATCTTATCCGCACCACTTCCTCAAGAGTGACAGATGACAAGAAGTCCTTGGTTCATTTCCTTTTTTTTCCTCCAAACCAGGGGGTCTACAAACCCGTAGTTGGTATACACTCAGATAAGAAATTCTGAGCTAGGTACACTTATTGTGATTGTGAATGTATCCATGTATTGTAGGTATCTTATATCCCGACCTCAGTAGCTTGATCGATAAGGCGGCGGACTTGTGACCTGGAGCTCGGTGGTTCAATTCCCGGTTTCAGCGTAGATTTAGTAGAGCGAGTTTGAATAGTTGTGATATCACGGAAGTGATTAACACAATAATGATAACTTTATCTCATATTTTAAATATATTGAGTCAGAAGATTTAAAAAAGAAGATGAGTGTTTCACAGCCTTTTATTTCGTTGCCATGAAACAGGAGCTACTGCAGACGCTTCTGGTCTGTGTTGTAGCCTACCCATCCCGTAGTATGCCTCCCATCTGATGGGCGAGAAGTGACACAATACTTCCCAATTTTCCCATTTTGGTGCTGGGTCAACACGAGCGCACCTGAAGGTATCCCTTACGAACAAAAATGTAACTAAATTTTGAAAACAACTTTTTTGTTGGCCTCCTCTTCAGATTAATATCCTTTCCGTACCCCGTATAAATAATTCTGGCCTGCTGGCAATACTGGAGCTTGTGAGAGAAAGCAATAGATTAGCTCTGTGAAAATTTCATGATGGAAGAAGAAGAGTTAGAAGCGCAAGATCGTCAGTTCGAGGCCCGTCCATGAAACTATTTCTGTCGTTTTCTTGGCAGAGTTACTTTTGGTGAATGTCAATGCAGCGGATACCCAATATGGTCATGCAATGGTTATAAGATTTTGCATGAAAATCTAACAGGATTGGATATAATCCATGTAGACATAACTCAACTCGGGCTTTATTGCGCTGTAAATGGTTGAAACTCCGATTTGAATGCATGTTTGGCTTAGCTCAATATTACTTTAATTTTGTTTCATAATGTAGCCCTTAGTTATCATATTTGTGTTAATCACAATCGTGCTGTCACATCAGTTGCTCAAACTCACGCTGCTTAATTTTTACCGAGCTTGGAACTCGAAAGTGTTGGGTGGAAGAGGGATTATTGCGGGATTGGCAATAATCCCGCCCTTTAGTTAGGACATAATACATGTTTATATATATTTTGCTATTCTTTTTATTGTATACGAGGTGTGGCTATTAAATTCGTAGACGCGAGCCGCTACGCAAAAGCTGTCCATGCTAGGAAGATATGACAAACATATTTAGACAGCTTCAAGTCTTGTGTTTTGATTCATAGCTGACACATGCCTGTACTGTAATTAGTTCTGTTGTGATAGCCCGACGCGCAAGACACCTTTTTTAATTTTGCCGAAATTATGATTGATACAAACGTTGAGCAACGAGTGATTATTGAATTTTACGTAAAACTTGCTGGTGAAACTTTTTCTTTGTTAAAGACAGTGTACCAGGAGTCATGTTTGAAAAGATCAACGCTTTATAAGTGGTTTAAACGGTTTCAAGATGGTCAGGAAGATGTTGAGGACGATCCACGTCCTGGTCGCCCCCAAACCTCAAAAATTGACGAAAACATTGAAAAAAATTGTGTTATGATTCGTCCTGACCATAGGTTACCTCTTACACTAATGGCTGATACACTTAAAATTGATAAAGAATGTGTGAGACAAATTTTGCACGAAAATTTCAACATGACAAAAGTTTGCGCAAAAATGGTGCCATGCGCCAGCCCACAGTGCCTTCTCCGTGAAGACGTTCCTGGCCAAGTACAACATCCCAGTGTTGGAACACCCTCCTTACTCACCCGACCTGGCCCCGTGCGACTTTTACTTATTCCCAAAAATCAAATCTGCCCTGAAAGATACCAGATTTGACAGCGTAGATGCCGTTAAGAAAAAACCGGCAAAAGTCTTGGAAGGCCTCACCCAAAATGACATCCACCACTGTTTCGATCAATGGAAAATTTCCTTAGAACGTTATAGGGATAGAGAAGGGGAGTACATTGAAGGGGATAACTACTAAAGTTGGGTAAGTTAAACAAACGTCGTTTTATGGGAAGAGTCTACGAACTTAATAGCCAAACCTCGTATATATTGTTTCAATTTTTTTTATTGTTATAACTATATGTACTGTACCTACAATCTGTACATAATTATGTCTTTTAAATACTTTATAACTAATAAAGTATTTAATAATAATAAGGGTCGGTGGTTAACAAGTCCGCCGCCTCATCGATCAAGCTACTAAAGGTAATTCAAAATATAATATGTCAAGACTATTCGTCAAATAGTCAGCTACCGATCTGTAAAGCGGCGGACTTGTAACCTGAAGTCGGTGGTTCAAATCCGGTTTCAGCTTGGATTTTGTATAGCGAGTTTGGGTTATTGTGATATCACTAAAATGATTAACACAAAATATGAGAATTATTCGTCAAAAATGAAGAAGTCGATTACCTATAGTATCTAGGGGTATTTTAGGATCTGTTTTAATCACATTTGCGTGATGTCTCAACAACCCCAAACTCTGGTTACTCAAAAGAAGTACCAAACTTGGGACTCGAACCAGCGACCTTGCGAAGATGAGTCCGCTGTCATACATCTGAGTCACTTTGGGTCACTTCTTCACCTTGCACGCTTTCAGTCGGGTTAAGTTATTAGAATTATTACGTATGTCTGAATATTGTGCGTATTGTTTTATATGGGGAAATTGATGTCCGAATTTGTGATCTCGATTTTGATTTAAATTTCGCCCATAGACTTAAGTATACAGAATTATCGCAAAAATGTCTATTAATGCCGTCCTAAATGTCCTGTAAATCCATATAAAATGTACATTGTACATTTAAAAAAAAAAAAATTGTAGCTATTCCATCAATTTCACAAAAGCCTAAATTCACTGAGATCATAATATAACATAGAGGGAACCTTACCTATCTCGAGTTGAACAAATTTATGCGTCCAACTTTGAACAGCTGATGGTCCCTCTTTCAACAAATCCCAGCTTCTGATTGGTTCAATTTATTTGAATTTTTTGTTTACCTCATGCAGTGGCAGATACCTAAACATCCTTAATTTTCACATCAGATACCAAATCTTATATTACTACATAATAAGTAGAAAATAAGGAAAGTAAAAGAGGAAGCAAAGACAAAAATAACTAATTATGTAAGTATGAAAAAAGTAAAAATATTATTTTAGAAGAATCTGGTAGTTTAGGTACCCACTCTTTCGCGAGAGAAAATGCCGGAGTGGCACTGATTTTGAAATCAGCTGATGGTCCCTCTTGGACGCAAATCTTGATACATCGGGTTCCCTCTATGTTATAATATGATCTCAGTGCTAAATTACACACGCATAGCTATAGCTTCTCTAGAATTTTTTATGTACCTAGTTGTATTAATTCACAGATATCTGCATCTGATTGAAGAGCACACGTGATCATATTCACAGATATCTCCAGAGATAATAGAAAAACCTGTGTACTGTGGATTGTTGCACATTGCATACCTATTAAGTTTTCAGGCATCATTCTAACTAACAAACTAAGGGCGAAATTAAGGGTGGAATTAATAGACGTTTTTGTAATACCTCTGTGGCGCTAAGTCACGGATTGAGTACTGTGTAAGATAGGAAAAACCGACGATTAGCAATAACTTGTGATATAGAATTGGTCTATTAATTTCTCCCTAATAGACGTTTTTGTAATACTTCTGTGCCACTAAGTCATGGATTCCGTACTGTGTAAGATAAGGAATACCGACGCTAAGCAATGAATTCAACAATCGATATTGTCTATAAAAGTCTGACTTGGGGACTATAAAGTATAAACAGGGAGTAGACCAGTAGTCTGGCTGGGGGACTATAAAGTTAAAACCAAATTAAAAAAAAACACCTACCTATTTGAGTGAACTACTTTTAACTAGATAGTTGGGTATGTATGTAATGGTAAAATTCTGAAATGTGTGAACTGTAACTAACTTCACTCTGATTACGATATGTTTTAGAAATTAAAATCGAACCTGGATATGGAGAGCTCAAGAGATCAGATTTTTTTTCTTATATATCTTATAAAGAGGTTAAATACCTAATAGAAAGGTAAATGTGCCCCGGAAAGAAAGAGTGGACTGCTGGTCTACTCTCTAGTCTTTTTTCAGATTGCTCCTATCTGACTACTAGACTCGTACTCATGCAAAGTGCTGCATGGTCTACTCCTGTATTACTGGTCTACTCTCTGTTTTTTTATTATTATTAGGTCAATAGTCGCTTCCAACTGCATGGTCAATTGGTAATAATATCAGGAGGGGGGTGTTTTACCATCCATTTGCTGGAAACTCTCAAACCAGAAACCCACATTAACCTCAACCAGCCTGATTTAGACCGGGAATTCCCAGAATCACGAGGACTTGAATTTAAGTGGTCACCCAACCAAGTCCTAACCTCGCTGGACGTCGCTTATATCCGTGACAAAACCAGAAGTGGTGTTGTCAACGTGCCATCGACGCTGGTTCACAAAATATTTTTTTGTCCCTTCGTATAGACCGAAGGTGGTGAGTGGAATAAAATGACGTAGGCATTTGCACCGCCCTTGATCAAGTTTTCTTTTATAATGTCTACCATATAGTTGTATGAATGTATATAACTTTTGTAAATAAAACTTATTAGTAAATCAGTCTTCCCTATCTGCCAAAAGTACTCTTTGAATCACACCATCTACCGCGTTTGCACTCATTTTGTTAATACTCAATGGAAACCATGAGACCACTTTGTCAAGAAACAAAAAGAGTGTTTACGAAAATAAATTATTTCTTGTCTTCGTGAACAAAAAAGTTCTTCTTCAACCAGGTCTTGTTCAAAACGTTCATGTCCCCGTATTGCGTCTTATCTAGCCCGCATTGGTTCAACGATGTTCAAATTGAGGCATTCCATTATTGTGTTCCAAATTAGAAGAAGCCTTCATACCTGCCTTTCTTATTGCTCCGTTCATTCACACACTTCATTTCTCCTGAGAAATATTATTCTAAGGAGACAGACAGGCGCGGCCGGTGCTAAGGAGCTGCGGAACTGCAGCACCCCCAGACGAAAAACATAAGGAGAGGATTTTCTCAACTCCTAACTTTTTTGTTGTTGAGAATAGTATAGTTATATTTTTACAATATATAAAAGACTTCTCCAAGGACATCCTCCCGAGGCAGTGTGCTCAGCACTGAGGCAACATTACCTCTCTGAACAGCGAAACTAAGCCGTTGCCTGAAATATTCCCCGGCGCGTCTGTCCTTCGTCTCAAGGACCAAGGTTTTGGATATGCTATTAAACATTTCCAAAGCACTTGGCCCAAAACAGCCAAAGGTTTCGACAACGAAGGGAATGAAATCATAGAGATTTTGTAGGTCTTTATATTTCAGGCACTTTTTTAGTTCCGCTTGTTTGGCTGTTTTACTCCTAACTTGTACATAATGAAAATCATCACACACTTCTAGAATAAGCATAATTATTATGATTGTTTGATTGTTTCTGGTCTGGAATTGTTAGTTATTTGTTGAATCGGATAGACGAGGCCCTTGCTATACAGACGCGGCCGGTGCTAAGGAGCTGCGGAACTGCAGCACCCCCAGACGAAAAAAATACAGGATTTTCTCAAGTCCTAGCTCTTACACAATGAAAATCATCACATAGTTCTAGAATAATGCATAATATTATTATGATCAGCATGGTGTAAACAAACCCAAACTCTTCAGATACTGAAAGAGTCACTCTGCTTCTTCTTTTACTCTGTCCTATCCCGCTGCAGGGTTGACGTTGTTTAACCTCATGGTTGAAGTTGATTGGTTTTGAAACATTTTTTCGGCCCGATGCCCTTCCTAACACCAACCATTCTATTTGATTTAACGTCCTGGATTAGGACGGGGCTTTTACCCTCCATTCGCTGCGAATCGAACCAGCTACCCACATTAACATCACCCAGCCTGGGTAGGGCCGGAAATGCCAGCCTCACATGTACGGAGAGAACAGAATTTTCTTCGAAAAGTCTGCTCCAACCGGGAGTCAAACTCGAGACCTCTGGACTACGGGCAGTAGTCACAACCATTACGCCACGGAGGCTTTCTTTGTGAAAGAGTCACTCTATAAATCTCATTTTAGTCCGATTTATGTGGCAGCACCCCCAAAACATTTTCCCACCGGCCGCGCCTGCAAGAGAAGGGGGTTTGAGTGATGGCTGGATATTGTGCAATGTAAGATATCTTCCATGTGAATAGCGTTCCGACTTCATTGTAGGTCGTCTCCAATTCTGGGAAATTGCCAAGAATGTACTGTACATAAAATGGTCTTTAATTATCAGTATAATATGTACACATGTATATTGTGGTCCCATATGGGTTCAACGTGTGATGGTCTTGCGACAACAGCTTAATATGCAGATTATGATACTTGGAGGCACCCTGTCGTTCGAACCTGGATATAAGAGAATTCAAGGGATCGGAGATTTTTCTCTCTTATATCCAGTTTTCTCTTAGTATGAGGTTAATGTGCACTGGTAAGCAAGTGGTTAACGCGCTAGTCTGGTAATCCAGGTAGTGTATGGATGGATCCGTTGGTTCGAATCCCACCCAGTGCACGAATTTTTCCTCATTAATTTGAGTTTGTGACCACATAATAATAAAAGACTCTGAGGGTTAGGTGGTAGAAAATGCTTTGAGCATTACCTCGCCTGGTGGTAATGAAGAGTATTATTATTATTTTCCTCTAAAGAGAGATGAATTTGCCCTGGAATTTTTTGTCTTGTACATGTAGCCAGCGTAGATGGCTGAAAGACGAACTAGCTGTTGAAATGTACGAAAAATCCACAAAACACGCACCTTTGATTTTTTAAGATCCTAAGCCGGTATTCCACCGAGTGCAACATTTTCTTTTGAAATGCTTCACAGCGTTAGAATGGTCTAGTCTAGGACTACTAACTTAAAAGGAATAGACATTCATTTATATGCCCTTTCTCCAAACAGTCCAGTTTTAGGATAGATAGAATACATTGACAATCAGGGCTCTTGGTCAGGATAGAATACATTGACAATCAGGGCTCTTTGATAAATCAAGAAAATGTAATTAATTCTATTAAATAGGTATAAATTTAATTTAATAACTCGTAGAACTACTTTTGAAACATAGGCCCTTTTTCAAACACAGATCATCGAAAGATCCTACTTTTATTTTTCATGCAACAGACCCTTCATTTTTTCACATGAGTTATCAGTTCACATATTCACTGCTAGTGTAGTTACGAGCGCTAGTGTAGTCTAGACAGTAAACACATGTTTGTTGCCATTCATTTATTTATTTTTGTTTAAAAAAATATTCACCGATAACTCTCGTAGAAGGTGAGGTGCACGTAAAATTTTCATTAAATTTATTTTGCAAAAAAAATTACGATAATTTTTTTACAAGTTTATTTACTAAATTTTATTATTCAATTACTTTTCTTCATTAATTAAAAGACCTGTGTTTTTAATTAATTAAATAATTAGAACGAAGTGTTTTTAACTAAAGTGTAAAGGAATGTACCTTATTTGAAAACCTTTTTATTTGTGTGTGTGTGAATTTGATTTTCTTTTTTGGACTCGAAATTTTTACACATCTTTTTCGACCAGACTGAATTTCGAATTCAACAGGTTCTCCGTTTTTTTTACTTTTTCCCCGTCAAAATGGAATTGTTTTGTGCGGAAAATCTGAATACAGACCGGTGTACGGCGGGAAGGGACGCCACCATGTACAGTGATTCGCGGGTTTTGGCCAATTTAATCGCCAGCGAAGAGCGGAATGGGGTCCCCCCTGTGGACTATTTTGTGTCAGTGCAGAGTGAAATCAAGCCCTACATGCGAAAAATCGTCAACTCCTGGATGCAAGATGTAAGTAACTCTCTTTTTCTATTTACAACTTTTACTTAACTGAACAACAGTGGTGTTTTAGGGCGGAATTAAGTGACGTTTTTGTAATAACTCTGTGGCGCTAAATCACGGATTGCGTACCTACTGTGTAAGATAGGGAAAACCGACGCTTAGCAATGACTTGTGATATAGAATTTGTCTATTAATTTCGCCCTTAATGTAACTTACTTTGTTTTTAATTGAAAGTAATAAGTTTAAAATCATATTCATATTAATCAGCTGGTTTGTCTTTGTCTACGATTTCCTGCCAAATTTCGCAGAACGTTTTTAGGTTCATGAGTCAGGAAGGAATTTATTCAAGTTCATTTTACAGTTTTTTCATTAAATATCCCCTTGAAGTAGGTACAATATCTGTTGTACTTTTAAGGGGTTGTGAGGTTAATGAGAAGTTAATCAGTTTACAATCACGGTCCAATTTTTTCTATTTGTCCTCTAAGTACCTATCTTATTAAAAATCTCGTAGTGTATTGTTTTTTGCTTTCCTTGCTAACCAATTTACTTACTTGTATGAATGCATGAGCTTTGAATAATAGGGAACCATAATTAGAGGAGGTCATTGCTAAATGCAAATTCATTCTGTCTTTACTAAGATTATTAAATTGATAGCAAGTTACCACCTTTTAGCTTGAAGTACGTACTCAGATGAAGAAATTTAAAATAATCTTTAATTATAGGTAGTAACAGGTGATTGCTGAAAGAAACTTCATTTAAGCTTGAGATAGGTCTTTCATTAATCAAGAACCACAATTAAGAATAATTTATAAGGAATTAACAATACCAAAAAAGAAGATGTACTTATTTTAAGTAATTTGAATTGACTAGTTTCCTAACTATGTGTTGTATTGGTAAGTGAGGAACCAATGCAACATTATTTTTAAAATATCCATTTCTACAATTAACAAGTGATAAACTGATATATTTTAAATAATAAATTTGTATAATCTTTTTAATAGTACTAATCCTGTCTCTTCTGATTTAACTGATCTTTTTATCTACTGATTAATTATAAAATTATTTGGTATATCAACTTACAAAAAATTTAGTATATCTCAATCAATTTATGCCAGATCTTGCATTTTTATTCTTTAAAAAATCATATAGCCAGATACTCATCTTATACTTGAACAATAAATTTACTTAAATAATATATGTACCTAGCTATAGTTTATTAATTTTTATTTATTCAGTAAAGCAGTTGGAATACACATTCAATATTCACTTGTGTATTTTTAAACATTCATGTCTACAGTCATATTTATGAATAGAAAACGCCGTCTGAGCAATGTCTCAAGCGTGGTATTCCTTAATATTTATTGGCCAATTTTGATACCTTGCTCAGACAAATTTCTCTGTTTATAAATACGGCTGTTAAATTCAGACCTCAGAGAATAGAGGAATTCAAACATGAACTTGAGAACAGATGGCTTCAAAGTTGAAACAGACTTTGTTTCCTGTCATATAAATAGTGTAGGTACAGATAGTCCGCATACCTGCCTACCCATATTGGAGCAATTAGATGATAAGCTCCTGAAGGTCTCTTCCTCAGGTGTCCCATTGGAATTGGACCACTTAGAAGAAATTTGGGGCTCAAATATGAAGGTTTTCAGGTGTTTAATTTGAAGGTTTTGTTTAGTTTAATTGAAAAGTGTTCGAAACACGCCTAAGAATTTGACAACACAATCTTATATTTAGATTTGTGTGGTACATTCTATTTGTACTTTTGTACAACATGTTAACTATACCTTTTCAAATAAATGTACCTACATCCTAGGTCTATGCCTATTGTTTAGCTTAGGGTATTCCTATGTACGTTGTAACCAATACATTTTTAATGGTTAGTACATAATAGATTTAGCACGGGGCATAGTTTTAGCACTTGGGTCTTCCTTTTTCAACCATTTAAAGTGAAGTTGTATCTTTTTAAATCAGCTAGAGTATGTCGTCCACACAACACGTTTGAAGTACAGAAAAATACTTGAGCCCAAAAAAATAGTTCTTGATTACCCATGATTTTCATCTCTTGTTTATTTTAAAATAACTGCATTGTAAAACTTGTAATTTAAGATATTTAATATCCTTTTACTTTGTAATTGCCCTCTTTGTTGGGTCGTTAAGTAATCTTATTATTATTATTTTTTAATGTTATGTAACAGATTTTATTAATGGACTTAACTAACAACTTCAGTCACAATGAAATTGCTAATAGTCTGTTACTTTTAGGATGGATAGTCCATTCTTAACAATCCATATTAGATGTACTGTGGACTGTACACATGAAGCTTGGGATTATGACACATGGAACAGCTCAAGGTGCCCCTTACCTTCTACCTACCTCTGAAACCAACACCTTGGGTGGCACCAAGATAACTTATTAGCAGATTTTGCATACAATCAGAAAGAAATTAAGTGATAAAGATAGGAATCTGAGAAGCATAATGGCTAAAGATTCCAACAAAGAAATAATCAGCTGAGGAATGAAACAATCAATGCTCAGTATTATGAGCAATACGTATTTCCTTTCTAAGAACGATTTTATTTTTTGATATTAAATTAATTAATAGTATCAAAAAAAGATTGATATACCCAAAAAATAAAATTGATATTATTTATATTATTTATATAATCATACCTAAATAGCCTAAGAAAAATAATTAATTACCTATCTAAAAATAAAAAAACGAACACAATAGGTACTTCTAATACCTATCAGAAATTTTCGGAAGTAAAATAAAACTAATGTATCATAATGAAGTGAGATTCAGAACGGCATGAATTTCGCCATATTGTTAATCCCTAAGTTTTAATTGTGTTATTTGCGAATTAAATTTTCAAGTTTTGATGGACATTATGTTTTAACACTTGAACAATTATAATTTCTTCTTGACCCCATCACTTGCAAAACTAAATCCGTCAAGGTCTATTAACTCTTGAAGAGTTGGCAAAAAATAACTGTCTGGTTTATTAATGTTGTTGTATTATTATTTATTTATTTCCAAAAGTTAACAACAGCCCATTTAATAATTATAGTAAAGCAAAGTAGTAGCAACTACCTAAGAAATAGTAAATATATTTTACTACAGACTGACATCAGTTCTGAGTTCTGACGGATCCTAAAGTTTCGCCGAGGTGACTTTAAACTAAACCAGACAAATTAGGTTTTAGATACGTACTCGTATTTTAAAGATTGGAGATTTTTGCACGGTCTACATTTTTTTAACCATAGATGTACGAAGCTTTCAGAAGTTGTAATTATGTGCGGTGCTTCGTCTATTTGATTAAGTAAATAGTGGATGATCTTGCTTGACGTTAGATGTTCTGATATAGGTTAGATGTTCTGATATAACCAAATGAGAAGTACTTACTTGCTATCATGAGTACTAACTACTTGCTACTTACATTAATTATAATAAATAGGTATGTATTATAATATAAATGAATACTAATTTATTTATAATAAACAAAATAGAAGTTCAATATCACTAGAATTTTACAGAGGTTTTGAACAAAATCTTCCTTGAATTTTTTCTAATTACTTTTCTTTCTTTAGGACTTTTGGATTAGGAAAGTAAAAAATCGTATTCCCAGGAAACCCTGCGTTATCTATAAAATCAATAACTTTTTTGAAACGCGCTCCCAGCCTTGAGATCAAAGGGGTGGTTTTTTATTCTTAAATAGGTAAACGCCTCATAATTCACGAACCAAAATACCAGCTTTCTCACATTTTTTTTTTCGATAAAAAAAAGGTTTCCTGACGAGGTGAACATTTTTTTAGCTGCATTCCATTGGGTAGGGCTACATAATAATAAATAAACTACCTATATAAATAGTTTATAATAAATAGTTTACTGTTTTGGAACAATGCAAGGTCAATCACTAATCACATCTCTGCTTAACAGAATTTTAATATGTAGTTGAATATCTGGTGACATAATTTATCTACTCATTTTAATAAAAATTAAAAAAAAAACAACACCTCCTTTTTAATTTGGATTCATGATCGGGGCAAATATTTTTGACAGTTTTTTTCAAATATTTATTTAATTTTTTTTTTTTTAAGTGGGGTTTAACGTCGCTTTCAACTGCCATGGTCATATCACGACGGGGGTTTTACCCTCCATTCGCAGGAAACTCACAAACCTGCTACTCACATTGACCTCACCCAGCCTGAGTGGGGCCGGGAAAAGCCAGCGTCACGAGAATTAGAATTTGAATGGTCACCCATCCAAGTCTTAACCTCGCTGGATGTCGCTTAACTTCGGTGTTCTGAAGGGAACCGTGTATTCAACATGCCATCGACGCTGGCTCATATTTATTTAATTCATAAATATTTGTTCCTGGATTGGCTGTTTTTTTTGCTGTCTTTTACAATTTTGTAGTGATGTTTGACTTACATATTTGTTATGATGTTTGATTTCATTTTATTTTATGTAGTACATGGAACATCACGAACATACTACATATGTATAATTGTTTACATAACTCAGTTTTCATACAAAAAAAAGTTAACAACTTATTAAAAAAAGTGCCTGAAACAACGGCTCTCCCTTTCAACGAGGGAATGCTAAAACAATTTAGGGTAGGCTCGGCCCAGTGGAAGATCATTGGAAGATTTTTTTTTTTAATAAAGAAAATATTTTAAATAAAATAATTTATTAGTGTTGGTTAAAGAACTGATTTTCATTGATTTCTATGAATACCTAATTCTTGGAACAGCTTTCAAAGTTCCTACGCGACTTTTTGCTTGTTTTCTAAATTTAATATGAAAATAAATATGGAATATTTTTTCCTCAAGAAGTAAGTCCTCTGTAATAAACAACCGGGGCCTTTGAAGGAACCTTTTCATGTGTTCCATACAGGAAGTATCGCACGGAGTTGTATTGTACACTTCCAAGAAGAGCCTTATAATTTTAGATTCAAATGAATGATTTTAAAATCGAACCCATGGTTTCTGCTTTTACACGTTGGTGTTTTTCCATCACGATTTTGTATCCGATGGGGACCTATGACATGATTTTTAAACTTACCAAGTCGACTTGGTGTGCCTTTATTTCTCTGAATGCCACTAGTAGCCAATACATCGATGTCAAAGTACAGCGACCACCTAGCATTGGTGTGGTTAAGTAATTTAAATAAGCTAGCGCATGGATCCATAGATTGGTGGATCATATCCCACCCAAGGCTTGAAATTTTTCCTCATGATCGAGTATTTCACCACATAAGACTCTGATGGTTAGGTGGTAAAAAATACTTTGAGCAATTACCTCGCCTGGTGGTTACCTTCCACTAAAGCGTATTATTTTAATGTTTACTTTCCTTATCTAGTTATCTTGTAGAAAGGAAAGCAATGGACTCATTATTGTTATCAAATAAGTAGCTACTTTTTGGTTAAAAGAATACCTTTTCACAGCCTTTTCTCTGTCTCTCTTTCTTCTTTGTCTCTCTCTCTCTCTCTCTGTCCCTCTTTCTTCTTTGTCTCTTGAGTAGATAGCGGTGTTGATTTTCTGTCTTCTTCTTCTTCTCTTCTTCCAATGGCCTTTTTTTAAAAGAAGATAGAGGAATATTATTCTTGTGAAGAGAGAAGAACTCTCAATTCCTGGAATCAGAAGAGCGTCCAAGGTCCTCGATACTCCGGTTGAAAAGATTTCGTTGCTCTCTGTTCGCCTTTTTAACATCTACACCAGTGATTCTCAACGTGGGCGATATCGCCCCCTGGGGGGCGCTGGGGGGGCAAAGAGTACAGTTTGGGCAGTCGGGGGGCGATGAAATTATTTTGGGCAATAAGGGGGCGATGGAACTGGCTTGACAAGCTCATCATCCTATAATCCAAAAATAACCAACTCCTCTGTCTTTTTAGTATTTTTCTTTACCCTAACTTTTTAGTATTTTTTTGGTACCCAAAAGTAGGTAATAAATATGTTGTTCTTGGAAGACCAATATATTCTTGACATCAATTAGTTTCTACTTTCTAAGTGGTTTGAATTTACTATGGATATTGGATACTAATTTTAACCTACTTACTGATTGGGGGGTTTGGGGGGGGGGGGGGGCGATGAAAGGGATAATTTTCGCAGAGGGGGCAATATGCTACAAAAGGTTGAGAACCACTGATCTACACTCTCGAAGAACATGTATTTTTATACACTTTTTATAATTAAGAATCACTTTCGAAATACATCAGGTAGACCCTTTACCTGTCGAGCCGAGTGTGTTCCTTCATCATATATATCAGCTGTCTTTTGGGTCCTAATGGTTTTCGGATTCTTGGCTCTCCGTTTTGGTTGGGCGGAACACTGTTAAATTTTTTCGAAGCATAGTTACTGTTGTTTTGGCTCGTGGTTCAGCCTGGGCTAAAGTACTGACAATTCTGGCGATCAGACAATTACTGCCATCAGCTTTCCTGATCAAATTTATTACTCACTTTGAGATGTGTAATAAAGCCATACGATAAATAAGTTTGGCTTTCTGAGGAGTTCCGATTGCTGATCAGGAAAAAAGCTGTGGCCAACGTTGCCGTCGATGGCGCGTTCAATGTACATTGGCATCATGGGACTACCTGTCTTGCGCTGACGGTCTGAATAAAGCACTAATTATACTTATACCACTTCTCGTAGGATCACCGAAGTTAAGCGACGTCCAGCGAGGTGAAGACTTCGTGATGCTGGCACACAACCGAGACTCGAACTCCGTTCTCCTGTTTCGGAGTCCGCTGCGCTAACGGATAGTCAAGTGGTTAACGCGCTAGTCTCGTACGGTGTTTTCGTAAAGTCTGCGATGTACGGCAATGCCTCGAGTAGTAGGGTTAGGAAAATATTGGGCATTAACCTCGTCCGGTGGTTACCTTCCACTAAATAGTGTTATTATTATCATTATTATGGTTCTTCACTTACTACGCCTTTATTATTGGTTTATTTCTTATATCAGTTTATTTATTTACACTTTATTTTTTATACAAAACAATCAACAATATTAACAGAGATAAAAAAATTAACAGTATTTACAAAATAAAATATAGAAAAAAAATATTTCAATTCAAATGTACAATTGTCTTGTAATCCGGGGCGAAGCAGAGACTGCCTTAGGCATTCTCTGCCACTTAACATTCTCTGCCATTTTTTTTATTTCGTCTTGAAATAAAAAAAATAAAACAGACTAACCCGTCTTATCCTGTACCTACTTCAGGACCATGAATTTCCTGTTCAGCGTTATTTCAGGATACTTCTGATCCTTTCTGAGCTTCCTCTGTCAAAGACAGAATTTGCTGACACCACACATAGTTTTGTTGTTGTTGTTGTACCCAGCTTAATAGCTACAGCTGGAGGGGGGGAACAATGGTCTCAAGCCAATTTTATTTCAAAGTTGGCTTGTAATGAACCTCATATTTCTATGTGTGATCAACCATCGTGAGGACTTGGACTTTTTCCTTATAAGCCATATTAAGCGTTTAGGAAACTGCAAGCTAGCCTGGCTTGTAAGGGGTGGCTAGTCTGTTCTCTGATGTAGTTCTCTAGCGAGACAACAAATATATGTCTCAATAATTTCTATCATTTGGCTGTATGGAAATGGCCATGCCTGCCAATGCATAAAAAAAGTTTTCTATCATTATCAGAATCAGAGGAACAAATAGTGAAGAAGTCTCAATAATTTCAATCACAATCACCCGAAACAGAAAAGTGAGAAGTTCTAGAATAATAATAATAGTCAGCTGATGTTTTCATTGAGCTGCCTGATAAGGCGTTATCAGTGTCTCTCTCAGCTGATGCGAAAATTCTTATCAGAGGAAATGACGTCACACAATTTTGCTCTAACCATTCCAACGAGTTTGGCGAGCTCTATTTATTTACGGTAGCGTTTTGTCGCCGTTGAATTGAACGGAGGCGTTCAGCGGCACCGTTTGCGAGTTATGTGCGTTGAAAAATGTATATTTTCGAGTCAAGCGTTCTGTGGTCAAGACATTAACAGCCGTATTTGTGAACAAAAAAACGCCGTCTGAGCATGGTCTGCAGCATGAATTCCTTTAATATTATTGGCCAAATACCTTGCTTGAGACAGTGCTCAGACAAAATTTGCTGTTCATAAATACGGGTGTAAGAATTTTTTATTTTTTTTATTGGTTTATATCAAATTTACCATTTGTTTACACAAGTCAAATACAGAAATGGGGTAGAGGAAAGAAAAGATATAATTGAACTTCAGAAGTAACAAGCTAAGTAAATTGTAAGTTAGACCATATCACTCAAGCCACAGCTGAAGAGGTCGCGAGTAATCCAGAGGTCGCGGGTTCGAAACCCAACCGAGACATGACAAGTTATCCTCCCATTTGGGATTTTGACCACATTGTAATACGTCTTGGACTAGCGGAACAGTGGGACTTATTAGTCCTGGTCGGGATAGTAAATAATTCGATAACAATTCGCAATTTTGCTGCGTTTATTTTTTTTTTTGCCACTTTTTACCGGGAACGTAATTCGAACTCGAGACTCTCGCTATGTTGCCGGCCGCAATTCACACGATGCGTTCTGGCTCACAAGCACTGGAATGCGCTTTTGTTTATGTTTTCGGTGCATCGGTTTTCTATAATGATGTCTGCATGCAGTTTCGATAGAAATTCGCCAGTTTTGATTGGTCGTCTGGTGTGCCGATTGTTTTGCCAACTTCTTCTTAGTAAGGTCTTTGAGAATGTAAACAGTGGGGCCGAGCGATGCACTTGGCAGCAAGACTTTATACCACAGTAAATTTCCATCGGTTAAAAAAATTGTGTTCGGTAAAGACAGAATTTTATTAAAAATAAAAAATTATTTTTAAATGGACAATTTTTGTACATTATCCATTGTCACCTCAATTGACCCATAAAACATGATTTGCCCTATAACAATAAGTTCATTCGTTCTAAAGAATCTAAAGTCATTGAACTTGTTTTCTAACTTAACTTGTAGAACTTCAGCGCCGAAAATTGGCTCCTTTCTACAAATTTTCAGGCGAAATCGAACTTATAAATTATTCAAGAAATGATTTACCTAGTCGAGCCTAAACTTCACGTCCTAGAAAGAAGTTAGAGGTTCTATGTAAAATTTGTGAGCTATTCTTTGTCTAAGATCAGCAACCGACGATTGATTGATCCAAAAATCCTCCGGGTATGTTGAATCGGTGCGTGTTCCATTTAAAATTGTTTTGTTTAAAATCATGAAGGTTTTTTCCTCATAGAAGAGATTACGCAAGATTTAGGCTGAAAATTTTCGATTGCGTCTTCGTTTGGCTGGTGTTCTTGGAATCACTTATGCAGAGCAAAACTATTTAGGTATATAGATATGATAATAATTACCGAGCTTGATCGATAAGGGTTGGGTAGAAGAGATTGCCATAGGCAATAACCCCGCCCTTTAGTGAGGACATAAGTTTTTCATTTATTTTACATTTTTATTGTATAATTATAGTCAGCCAACTAGGCGCCGGTACGGCTGCGAAATCTTCCTCCAATAAATATTTTAAATTTAAATAATTTCAATGTTAAAGTACGAAAGAAGTCTTTTAAAATCTCTTAATCCCAATGGACATTTTAATGCAAGTACCTCTCTACGACACATTTTACAAGAAGCCGGAATTTATGAAGAAAAAGTAAAAGATTATCACCGTCGTTTTTCTCGAGGAGGAAAATCCCAAATCATCCGAAGAAATGCAAAAGTTTGTAATTTGATGCTATGGAACATAGAAGGCTTTCAAGGTGCATGTAAACTCTCACCTGATAAGGAAATGTTCAAAAAGTTTGATATTGTTGTCTTGACTGAAACATTCATCACGTCTGATGTACCCGATATTCCTGGATTTTATACTTTTTTGAACTATGCAAAGAAACCTGAATCTCGTGGGAGACCATCTGGAGGTGTACTAATTGCTACAAAACCAGAAATGAATGCAGAATTAATACATTCTTGTGAAGATTTTTTGATAGTAAAAACTATAATTGGTTATTTAATTGGCACCTATGTCCCACCAAATACCTCTGTTGATGACATCTGTGCAATTACTGCAGACATCTCAAATTTTATTCCTGATGATGAGATAATATACTTTTGTGGCGATCTGAATGTCAGGATGGATATTGACAATACAAGAAAGGAAGACCTACTAGATTTCTTTCATGCACTTGGTCTTGAACTTTTAAATGATGAAAATGTTTCTACCTATTCGAGTATTCAAGGTTCGAGCACGATTGACCTCATATTCTCAAATAATGTGAGGAGAAAAAAGAATATGAAAATTGTTCCTTCCCTGATTAGGAAACATGATTGGGTTTGTTTGAATTTATACTATGATAAATATGATTATCATTCCAAAAGTCTTTACTCTAAAAAAACTGGTATTTTCAAGCGAAAGTTACAAGAAAATAAAATTGTACATCAGTTAAAAAAAATACTGTTTTTGAATTACCTCAGGAAGTAAACAATGGGAAAGAAATGATGAAGCATATATACAATGATTTATGTTCGATTATCCTGAATTCAAGGTCACAGATAACAGTGAAGGACACTAAAGCATGGTTTGATGAAGAATGCTATCAAGGTAGAATAAACTGTAAAACATTGAACAACATTCGATCAGATGACTATGAAAATGCAAAAAGAAATTATAAAATTTTGTTAAAAAAGAAAAAGCAAGCGTATGAGGAAAAAAAGGTGTTTGATGAATTGAGTACAAAATCCATACCGTGGAATATGTTCCAGAAATCAAAATGTTCAACAGGTAATATCGCATTGAACACCCTAAAATTCCATTTCCAATCACTCTACTATAAGAACTTGAGCTCTAAACATGACAGGATAGAACAAGAAACTTCATCTTTGATTCAATTACAAGTTGATGATTGGTGCAATGATCCTTTTACCGATTATGAAATTGAAAAGGCAATTTTCAGCTTAAAGAAGAAAAAAGCTCCTGGATTTGATCAAATTGTAAATGAGTATCTAATTGATTCTTATGAATATTTAAAACAAGGATGGTCAACACTGTTTAATTTGTGTTTGTCTGAATCAAAAATACCTGAACAATGGCGAACTAGTAAATTGTTTATATTATACAAAGGTAAAGGGGGACTTGGTGATCCAAATAACTACCGTGGTATTGCTTTACAAGAAGCGGTATCCAAACTATTGACAAAACTCATTAACAATAGAATCATGTGTAACATTGGTGATCAGATTCCATCAGAACAATTTGGTTTCCAATCTCAAAAATCTACCATTCAACCACTTGTACAGTTAACTTGCGATATTGATAATGAATTGATGAAAACTAAAGGTAAAATGTATGCTTGTTTTGTCGACTTTAAGAAAGCCTTCGATAGTATAAACAGAACTCTCCTGAAAAACAAAATAGTGAAAAATTTCAACATCAAGGGAAAAGTTTTTCAGCTTATCCAAGAACTCCTAAATACAAATTACATTAAAATATATGATGGTAAGAAGCTTTCTGAAAACATTGAGCAGAACATCGGCCTTATCCAAGGAGACTCTCTAAGCCCAACCCTGTTCATATTGTTCATAAGTGACATTGTTTTACATCTCAGAAGAGGAAATGCCCACTTGAAAGTATTGTTATTTGCAGATGACTTAGTGTTCTATGGAACAACTATACAAGAAATACAAACAGGTCTAAATAATCTTGAAGAATACTGTAAAGAAAATGAACTAGAAGTAAATGCATCAAAAACAAAAATAATGAAATTTAGAAAAGGAGGACGGCTAGCAAAGAATGATATCTTCATGTATAAAGGAAAGGAACTAGAAATAGTCAACAACTTCACTTATCTTGGAGTTACTTTACAACCCACCTTGTGTTTTTCGAAACACATTGAAAGAAGAAAACAACAATGTGTTTTTAATATTCAAAAGATGAAGAACCTTACTCGATTAAGCATAACATCAGCCTTACTATTATTCCAATCCAAAATAGAATCAATAATGGTATACGCTTTAAAAGCTTTCAGCTATAAACTGAAATCTTCTCACTTGATTGAAATTGACAGAGTAAAAAGTAGATACTTAAAAAGAGTTCTTGGCGTTCACATATCATCCTCAGCAACAGTGTGTTATGAGTTATTACATGTTAACACATTGATTGAAGATTTGATTGAACGAGGTATTGTATTCAATGATGATGAAATTAAGAAATATCGTCAAAATAAAGAAGAGAGGTACATCAAATGCATATCAGGTGACTACTCAGATGGTCCAGCATTTCAAACAGAGGACTGGAAGAATTTTGACTTCAAACACAGGTCCAATCTATTGAGATTGACAATGCACGGTTTTCACCACAAATTCTGTAAAACAAGAGCATTTCATGAACCAGGAAACGAATGTGTTTGTTTAAAATGTCTCAGATCCTGTGCCTATAGGTTCCACGCATTGGAATGTCCAAATGTTGATGCAGAAATTAAGATGATTATTGATAATGTTTCTTAAAAAAAAGGCAATTCATTTTGCGAAATAATAAATAATAATAATAATTATATGTATATTGTTTTCATTTTTTTATTGTTAAAAAATTATTTATATTGTACATATGTCCATTTATATCTAATAAAGTGTTGAATAATAATCATAATAATAAGACGGTGGACTTGTAACCTGGAGGTCGGTGGTTTAAGTCCCGCGTCCAGCGTGGATTTAGTAAATCGAGTTAGAGCAGTTGTGATATCTATCACGTAGGTGATTAAAAGAAATAATAACTTTATCTCATGCACAGCAGAACTGAAATTTCTGTGCGATTCCGCCTGTCCATGACCATATCTACTGTTTGTCGCCTCAAATTCCTGTACATCTTATTCGCAAAAAAACTGAAATTTCTGTGCAATATCTCCCGTCTCCCACATGCATATTGAACAATGCACTTTTTCTCGCCTGCACTTCTTCTCCCCCTGCAACACTTAGAAGTCAGTGCAGATTTCTGCATTCCAGAGCGCTCTCAATGAGTCAAACAATTGCCCTGGCGAGGTGTGTAAAATAGCCCCCATTACACATATTTCCTAAGCGCTAAGCTCCTTTTCACATAACTCTCTCATGCCCACAGTATAGCTTTATTTCTAGTAAATACATATTTAATATATAGATCGAAGGTAATATAAATAGCTTTGCGTACAATATAGCCTTATTTATAGTTAAATACATATGCAATGTATATAGATCGAAAGTAATAGCTTTGCGTACAGATATATACAGAGACTTATTTATAGTTAAATACATATTTAAACGAACGCAGTGAGGTTCTGTTTTAACTGGGGTACTTGACATTTTGGCTTTCGTTTGTATGTCTGTCTGTCTGTTCCGCGATAACTCTCGACCGGATTCTTCAAAGTTGTTGAAATTTATTATACATGTTAATTGGGGTCCTAGAATTTTATCTATAGTTTTTGGGCCGAATCAGGCCACTCGGGGCCAAATGGGGCTGTTTTGGTGACAATTGAAAACTATTTTTCTATTTTTATTTAATAAAACAAGGCTTTAATAATAATAATAACACTCTTTAGTTAAATGTAACCACCAGGCGAGGTTAATGCTCAAAGCATTTTGTACCGCCTAACCTTTAGAGTCTTATTATTATGTGGTAACAAACTCAAATTAATATGAGGAAAAAGTTCATGCACTGGGTGGGATTCGAACCAACGGACCCCTACGCTACCTGGATTACCAGATACTGTACAGTTTGTTGTGGACTAACGCGTTAACCACTTGACAACCAGTGAAAGATTGCCTTCATAACTTTAGCCCAACGCATATACGAACTCCTATTGCTTGGACTAGCGGCTGAGACATTCGGTATTCACCAGGGAGAGTACATAGCCAGGCCAATGTATGTACATATTGTACATAAAGCATACGAAGAAGTACATATACGAAGACGTACATGGGCAACGTGTATTGTTTATTGAACCTGTGTGCAGACTGCACAGGAATGTCGGCTATGCTCGTAAAGTGGATAGTTCCAGGTAGAGACCCGGCCAGACATATGACTTTTGTTTACATGCATCAGCTGTTATTCGCACACACTTCTCATACTTTCCCACACTCGCGAATCTCTGGGATTCTTGTGATTCGCGAAATAAAATTCCACCACAGACGATCGTACGAAGGTTTTCGGAAATTTGGAAGAATACTGGGGACAACATATTAGTTTTAAAAAATTGACGGCCCGAACGACCTGTCCATCCACAAGGTAAAGTGCTTATAGGGGGAAAAAAAAACCGGAGCAATTTTTTTTCTTCTTCTTTTTATTAAAAAACGAACACAATATTTTTCGATTTGTAATATTAGAAATTTGTCGGAAGTAAAAAGTTATCAAATTTGTGTTAATCACTCCCGTGATAGCACAACTACTCATACTCGCTTTACGAAATCTATACACTCTGTCCAGGACTTGAACCACCGACCTCCAGGTTACAAGTTCGCCGCCTTTTCGATCAAGCTACTTATTTTGCTAATTACAAGTATACTTAGCACCAAGTCCTACCTATCAAATCCTTCAGTCCATGCGGTCATCAATTTTCGGCAATTTTTTATCCGGCCTGGGTCAAATAAAATACATGACGCATGTATTTTATTTATGATGGTTACATTGTAATAATAATAATAATAATGTTTATTATGCATTCAATAACATTGGGACGTTTATAGAATCTTTATCTTGATTACCGCTTCATGGTCAGTAAATGGAGAACAGCTTGAAAATCTCTCCAGGTAATTGGAGTTGGCACAAAACCCCTTAAAAACATCGGTACATTAAAAACCCCTAAAAAACACATTACCAATTAAAATATCTTTACATTCCTTGAATATCACGAATCTTAGCAGTTTATATTTGACGGAAGTTTATCTTGACAAATATTTTGTTAAAAACCCCCGGTTTGGGCCTCTTAATTTTTGCAAAAATCTATATAAATCGTATTTGCTTACATAATGTCTGATGGTATATGGAGTACATAGTCTCGACGCTGTCAACCTATAAGATGTACCTATGTACAAGTACATAGATATGTGTGTGAATATAGTCATGAGGAATTGTTAAATTGTATAGTCTCTATTTTATTTGTATTGAATGAGAAGAGTGGATTCCGCTTTATAATACTCTACAGTTGGAAGATCTCATATTTTTTAATTCTGCTTTTTTTAAAACACTGAAATTTGTTTATTTAATTTTGAAATAGACAAAGAAAAAGATTAGCTATGTATGTTATAATTATTTGTACTAAAAAAGTCATAATTGACTATGTAAATAAAATTTAAAAATCATTAAATTCCATTATTTGTATAAAAAAATATGAGAAATCTGCCAATTCTCTAGCAATGATTGATTTATTTTTAATGATTTTTTTTTCTCTATCTACTGACATTTTATCTTAGTTCATTTAAATTACAAGAGTTCACATCAGTTTATTAATATTTTTTAAATAAATTTATTTACTTTAAATTTATTTTTTAAATAAATTTAAAGTTTATTAAAAATATTTTTTAAATTACTAAATGGAAACCTAGGAAGAAAACCCCTTAGCACAGCCTCTGGTAGGGTTCTCACCAACGTCCCCTCATATCAATGACCTACAGTGAACTTCAACAAAATTCTCAGAAAAACTCGAACTAAGTATCCATACACAAAGTTTCCAATTAACTCAACATGGAGGAAAACCAAATTCCTTCCTCGATTTGCAGGTCGTAAATTTCGAGAAAAATAAAATTGAAGAAAAAATTGTCAAGAAAAAAATTACCAAAAAAAAAAAAAAAAATATCGAACCCCGCAGTTGGCTCATTATAAAATCGAAATCAAAACTCATTCAATCATGTCGCGAGACAATAGCGAGGACTCTTAGGTAACTTTTAGAAACCTGTGGAATGCCAATGTTTGCTCGGGCCCTACACAAAGAAAAATCTGGCCCTAGCGAACTCATATACGACCAAAGAATGGCCAGATAAACGCTTATTATGTAGGTATGCCATCTTGTAAATAATAACGATAATAATTAACTTTGTCGATCTAACTCCTTTGAAGTTGAAAAAGATACCATCACAGATAAGCTTTTCAGTTCGGCAAGTGCTTCTTGAAGAAAAAGTAGACAAGTTTTAGCATTTTTCAATCACATTCTGAATATTCCCACCATTTTGTCTTATCTTATAAATCTTATTGTTGTTTCTTCTACGATTTCATCGAATGTTTGGTCAGATTTATTTTCCACTGATGGATACGAGCTACTGAGGTCTTTTTGATTCATTATCTGGTTCCGATTTTGTTTCAATACGTAAGTATGTATTAATAATAATAATACTCTTTAGTGGAAGGTAACCACCAGGCGAGGTTAATGCTCAAATGATTTTCTACCAGCTAACCCTCAGTCTTATTACACTACACAAACTCAAATTCATGAGGAAAAGTTCATGCACTAGGTGGGATTCGAACCAACGGATCCCTGCGCTACCTTGATTACCAGACTAGCGCGTTAACCACTTGACTACCAGTGCATCCGAAAATTATAAAAACTTCTGAGCAAACTAAATAAATGTAATCTTCCCTTAAGTTCTTGAGGATACCTCAAGGATAGTTACCTCAAGTCTTCAGGATACATCAAGGATAGTTAAGGATACCTCAAGTCTTCAGGATACATCAAGGATAGTTAAGGATACCTCAAGTCTTCAGGATACATCAAGGATAGTTAAGGATACCTCAAGTCTTCAGGATACATCAAGGATAGTTAAGGATACCTCAAGTCTTCAGGATACATCAAGGATAGTTAAGGATACCTTAAGTCTTCAGGATACATCAAGGATAGTTAGGGATACCTCAAGACTCATTAGAACGTCAGGATAACGAGACCTTGGCAGACACGAGCTTGGATTTTTACTACAGTCCCGAATTTCTGATTTCCATACGACAACGAACCCGTGACTACCGAGACCTCAGGACCTAATTTGTTGCCTGGGAGCTTTTTTTTCTGCTCAAAATTATTTAATTTGAGCTGGTCAGGCAACTTGGTGTGCGCATATTTATTCAAAACGTTTCGTAAATCCACCATAGGCTTGTGTAATCGATTCCAAGAGGTCAGACGGATCCATTGAATTTCTCAGACATTAATCACAGAAAATATAAAAAAATACAATTCAATCATCGCTGGCTTCGATTATTTCGACTCACACAGTTTGGGACGACTTTTTACTAGGTCTATAAATTTTTGCTGTCGTATGTGTTTTTATGAAGGCTATCTATCAGATAGTACTTCTAGCTTTATTGAATGAACTACAGAAAACTACCGTCTTCAAATAATAATCTTTTGGCGACAGTGACAGGTCCAACAGTAATTTCGCCGACAGTGGTGATGGAATCGTGAAAACAACAAAACAAATGAGCCCTGAACTATTTGTCAGGCTTCTGAACGGCGTATTAAGTGTCTGAGATCGTCCTGGGAGGTGGAATCAGGGCGCCAAAATGTTCGCTCTCACCACACACACGAAGAGAGGGATCAGATGATCCTTGGCGCGAGGTACCCACGACTCCGCACTCCTGCTCTTGAAACGGAATTCTTTTGAAAAAGGAGTGGGGAGAGAGAGAGAGAAGATGAGAAAGAGAAGAGAGAGAGAGAGAGATGAGAAAGAGAAAGAGAGAGAGAAGATGAGAAAGAGAAAGAAAGAGAGAAGATGAGAAAGAGAAAGAAAGAGAGAGAGAGAGAGAGAGAAGAGGAGAAAGAGAGAGAAAGAGAGAGAAAAATAAAAATTATGACACTCTTTAGTGGAAAGTAACCACCAGGCGAGGTCAATGCTCAAAGCATTTTCCACCACCTAACACCCTCAAAGTCTTATTACTATGTGGTCACAAGCTCAAATTAAAGAGGAAAAATTCATGTACTGTGTGGGATTCAAACCAACGGATCCCTACGCTACCTGGATTACCAGATACTGCACAGTTTGTTGTGGAAGAGACGGCGCGCGGCGTGAGAGAGAAAGGTATTGAAGGAAATATGATAACGCTTACACAAAGAGTTAGAGGAAAAAGAAGTAAAATTGAAAAGAAGAGAGGAATTTATTGGAGATGGAGTGAGAGTGAAAGAGATAATGATGGTGTTGAAAAAAAGAAAATATATAATATACAGATAATAATGATTATATTCCTAATGATGACAGAAGAACGCAAGAAAGTTGACGATAAAGATGATGGAGAATGAGGAACTCGAAGAAAGATTGTACAAGTAGAACAGGAAGCAGTTGACAAAACTAATGGAAAATTAGAAGAAATGAAAGAAGATATTACTGACGGTGAGGGTAATGTTAATGTTGATGACTAAAAATTGATACGTCTTGATGTTCTACAAAAGAACAGCTCCAAACCACCAGATCCATTAGACTAAGTTATTTGATGACCCCAAATATTTTATATTTTTTATAATTTAACCAAAAAAAGCTCCCCAAAACCCCTAGACCCCCGATAGGTAATATTTTTACCCTTTGGTGATTTAATTTTTGACAATTTTGTCAACCCCTGCTTTCCAAGTGTAAGGTTAGGCTGAAAAGTATGGACAAGTTATTAGTCATCAATTATATGTGTTGTGTCACTTGATTATCTTTGGGGGTCAATTTTAAAATCCCTTAAAACAAAAGTAAATATGATTAATGTGAGTTTTATGTAAATGATTTGTGTGGCCAGTTATTTTTTTTGATCCC